>CAHIKZ030001112.1:2792500-3207500 GCA_903632075.3 Acanthosepion pharaonis
TTGTACTTAGCTTTCATTTTTACGTTTACGATGCTTTATGGAAAATATAAAGAAATTCAAAAATAAGACTGTTAATAGTGAAATTAAATTTCATAAGAAAAAGGTATCTAATTAATTTAGGTACCTTTCTTATGAAATTTTATCAGAAGTGTACATAAAATACTATAATTTTATGTACATTTATTACATTTTATTGTGTTATTTGTATATCCATTCATTTTATTATTAATTTTGATATTACATTTATGGAAAAATGTCATAACTGAGATTAATATAAAAATAAGATCATATAAATTAAAGTTTAGCAGTAGTTAAATTTCATAAGATGATACTGTTACTTGTAGGTACCCTTCTCAGTTGAAATTGAAAACTCAAATTAACTTCTCCATACGTGTTTCGCAAAAGTAAAGGGCTTAACAGCGGAGAACAATGCTGAACTCAAATAATGCAACTAAATTGTATTCTGGTTGGTCTTCCGTACTTGATAATTACTGTCCGACTATAAACACAAAAATTACATTTCTTAATTACCATGGCTAATCTGATTGGTCCAAATTATACAATTTTCAAAGCGCTAGACAATGACAATCTCACACGGACATTTTGAAAGGTTGATGTTGCTTTTAACTAATGTTAAAATATTTTTTAAATTCAATTTAAACATTTTTTAAAAAATTTTTTAAAATTAAAGAAATAAGAAATAATTGTATTAAAATTCAATTTTCATTGAAAAAAATTTTTGCTTTCAGAAAATATTGTCCATATTCATAAAAACAAATTAAAACAAATAAAAGCATTTGAAACTAAATAATATATTTGTTTTATTGAGTTTTGTATGTTACAATTCACAGCTGATTTTCAGGTACGTTGGCCAAAAAAAAAAAAAAAAAAAAAAAACATGATTTGCATTCTTCAAAGCCTTGTGCTTTTAACTATTGTAATCACTAAAACCGATGGTCTCGAATTTCTAGAGTTTTTCATAAAATTAGTTATGGGGGGGTGTTAATAAATATAAAAAAAATATTTCTGCCATGACTTTAATAAAAAAAAAAAAATTATAATAATTTCGATCATCTGTGAATAGTTTCTGAAAGTTTCATTAACATCTGAAAATTATTTTTATTTTTGCAAGATTTTCCAAATTAATGTGTGTAAATACAAAAAAAATGTGCTAAAAATTATCTATGTTATTTACTACCCCTTGTTGCGACAAAGAGAAACAAGGTTTTTTAAATCAAAATTTAGAATATTCTAAAAAGATAGAAAAATTTTTAAAAAATAATTTTAAAAAAATTTAGTCTATCCTCTTCATAAAAAAATAAGCATTTTGACGATAAAATTTTGTTTTCATAAACCTTTGGCGTCTTTTTCATCAGACTATGCTCTATGTTTTAGCGATTCCGTGGAGTGACTTAGGTTAAAAACCCAGGTTTAAAAACCCAGGTTGTTGTGTGTGTGTGTGTGTGTGTGTGTGTGTTCCTTTATATATGGGATCGGATTTCTTACATTTTTCAGCCGATAAAACAAACATCCACATTTTTTTTTTTTTCGGCAGGTAGTATTTCTTATTGTCTTGCACACTTTTTTTTTTATTTACATTCAGAATGCTTTTAAAATTCCATTTACAAGACAATTGTTTATAATAAAATTCTATTCACCAATCGATAGACTCATAACGATTGTAAACAATGTTTTTGTTTGAATTTGGGTTTGACCAATTCGTAAAAAAAAAAAAAAAAAAAAAAAAATAATTAAGACATGCGTGTCCGTCAACCTTAAACAATAATCTTTGTCAATTTTATTTTTCAGTCTTTATGATGGTGGATACTTGATCTATCTCTTACTGTTACATCCCCGGGCAACGCCGGGCTCTACTGCTAGTAACTTATAAACTTTTAGTTAATGTTCAAATAAAGTAAAAAAACAGATAATTTATAAAGGTGTTCATAAGTATCACGATCTCCGAAAGTACAACTAAAAATTATTACAAATTCTATTTCTGGAGAAATTTCGAACTTTTAAAAAATAAAAACCTTACCGTGTACTATTGATTTTGCTTTGTTAAAAAATTTTGAAGAGTTAGCTCCCTTACTGATATAAATATGAATTGTTTCCCTTACATCATGTGACCTAAATATTTAGGATATTAAATTATGGTAGTTCTAATTTTAAGTTCTAGGAATAAGTACTTTCATTCTTTTTTTTTATTATTTTTACTAATATATTAATCGTTTTTAAAGAATAAAATTGAAAAGGCTTAAGATACTAAGGAAAAATATATAATGTTGATATATTATTTCAAATATCATGTTATACAGTGCTTTCAGTTACATACAGTTGAATTGAGTAGAATAGGCCATGTTCGAAGTTTTATCCAATACTGCAAATTGCTACAACATAAACAAAAGATTAGCCTAAAATCTCGAGTCATGTTCTTAAATGGCTTTGTTAGATTGAGGCTTTCTTCATATGAATGCCATGCATAGCACCAAACTCTTTCAGAAATATAAGCTGTTACCTTATCAAATCAGTGTTTCAAAATGGCTTCGATCAAGTGAAGCCTGAGTGTCTTTGTCGAGACCATGCTAGGAAATTTGTCTCAGCTTTCCCGCATCAAAGGATTGAGTTTAAAAATAGGGTTGAGGTTTAAAATTTGCGAAAAAACGCAAGTAAAACTGCAAGATTAGAGCGGACAAACTCTCTCTTTTAGGCGCGTACGGATAAAGAAAAAACTCCTGCTCGGTGAGTAACGATAATAAAAGAAGAAAGTGTTTATTTACAATATATACAAAAAAAAAAGGTAAAGGGATAAAAAGACAATTAGGAGAGAAAGAAAGGGAAAATGTTCTTAACTTAAAAAAGGCTTGCTCAAAATATTTCTCTGAGCATCTAAAGAGTTCTTTAAGCGATTAGATATTATTGTTAAGGTTCTGATAGATACACTCACAGTTCTTGTAGAGTTGGAAATTTGTTCGCAGATGAAGGAATCCTGCAGCTGAGTGAGTTTTTTGGTCGACGACAGAAGGAGTGGTGAAGGGATGCAGCTTTGGATTGGTCTTGAATAGTGGACCGACGTTCGTTTTTGACAGCCCTTTTTAGTAGTTCTTCCTTGGTGAAAGAGGTGCTGGAGCTCCCTAATGTCGACCTCACAGACGGTGGGCAGAAATCTCACTGTCGAAATAGGCAAGATTCTGCAAATTTATGGAGTTTTGGTAGGCTCCGATAGATCGAGGACTTTTCCCTCCAAAATCGTTGTACAAATTTCCTGGCCCCTCTATTGGTCAGAAAACACATTCTTATCTCTGATAAGAATCGGGCCCTGAGAGCCGGTTTCGAAGGTACTGTAAAAAGTTGAAGTGAAGTGAAGAAGCTGTGAGGGTTCTCCCAGACTTTATGACACCATGGAAAGAATAATGGTGGTGGAATTCCTTTTTATTTTCCAGCTCTTTCCTTAGTCAAAAAATATATTCTTATCTCTGATAAGAATCAAGGCCTTGGGAGCCGGTTTTGAAATTAAAAAGAGGTTGGAATGATGATAGAAAAAATATCGAGAATGTGAACTTGTGAAATTGTTGTTCTCAAATTAAATTCCAACAACCACCTTTCTTCTAACCTTATGGACTGAAGCTACAGAATCACAAACAAAGAACTGTACCAAATAACAGAAACCACATCAACTGAGAATTTTAAACAGCAGCAACAATTAAAAACGTACAGGTAACTCGACAAGAAAATAATGATATCATCAAGATGTTGACATTCTACAAACAAAAGTTTAGGAAGGAAGACCCTATCAATACTGGAAAGAGCAATAATAGCTGCAATACTTGAGAAACCCATTTTCCTGAAAAATCATTTTAAGAGATTTTTAAAATTTCAACCAAAAGTAGTAATGTCTGCTCGGTTAGTGAATGGTAAATATTTCCCTATAATGAAACGGCTAATATTAATATTACCATTACATATGATTCATCATCCTTAGCAGACATTTGCCTCACTCAGTTAAATCAGAGCTGAAACCCGATAAATTCCTGTAAATTACTGAAATTGAAGGATTTCTACGTTGACTTTTACACTTTGTTTAATCAACCGTGTTTGAGTCAGACATTTTCGTTCGTTTGGTTTGGTTTGGTTTATTTTACGGCATATCAACACCTCAATGGGTTATTTAATGCCCACATTTTTTATTGCTGATAATATTTTGTTTTGTCAAAAATTTGTATTTGGTAATATTTTTCCTTCAAAATTGTATTACTGGTAATATTTTTTTCAAAAAAGTATTGCTGGTAATAGTTAACTATTTGCCCATAGCTGGGACCCTAACAGGTGCTACCAGCCCGGGTCAGCAATTAAGAGGTGGTTCCACGCTCCTCAAAACCTCCTGATCAGAGGCCTTGCTACTGGACGTAGTTTATCGTCTTACCCATGACGCGGATATAGTTTAACGTCTTACCCAGGACGGCATTTTCGTTCGTGTCAGATAAATATATTTGTCTTAATTTTGAAGCAAACTTTACAATTTTGAAGAATAGAATCTTATGGCATGAATTCCTCGACGGATTATTCTTTACTTTTAAAGAATGGACATAAAATAAAAACAGGCATTTTTATTTTAATACTTGGAAGGATTATCTGAATTTTTCATCTTCTTTTATCTTTTTAAATAAAAGAATGATTAAGACCTCAGTTCAATCCGTACATTTTTTTTTACTTTACAAATGTGTCAGCAAGCGAAAAGCAAACAAGAGAAACAACACAAAAACTGTTTTTTTATAATAACAAACAATCTTCATTTTATTGTATGACATACAAAACAATCAAGTGTGTGATTTTTAAGTTGTAATAAATAGCAGGAGTTATTTCCCTTAAACTTGAAATTCTTAAAGCCTTTTATGAGGAAATATTTTAATCTGAACTCACAGAAAAGATTTCAGTTCATGAAATAATAGTAAGTTTCAATGCAAAGAATGTTCTCCGATAAGAAGGTGTTGTTGGGTGAAAATAGGTGTAAGATGAGTTCAAAGAAACTTGTTGGTTGTGATAAAATGTAATCTTCACTTAAAGTTGCCGCTTAAATTGTTCACCGAAGAGAGTTGACTATGAGTGAGAGAATTCTGGAAAGCTAAGAATATATTGAATCGTAACATATAGCTACAGAAGATTTTAAATAAGTTTCTATTGCTCGTAGTTGATGAGTTAAGAGATGTTCAATGTTCGTACGTATGTGTGCGCGTGCGCGTGTGGGGGGTGTCATAGCGTTTTCCCTTAAAGGGACAAACGCGATCTTTCCACAGAACTGCTTTGCTGTGTGTCTGGGAAAACAGGAAAGAGAAAGAGTTGTAGATGTCGCTAAATATTTATAATGTTGTATGTCATGTGATAGGCTCGTAACACATAGACAGATTTTTGGCGGAATTGTATTTTCATTCACGTCAGAAACTAGGTCGATACAATTCGGACGTAGTGGAAAACATGATATTAGCATTAATTGACCAATCAGGAGTAAGAGAAATATCAAGGCTCTGTGATCCACTTTTTTTTTTTTTTTTTTTTTGCACAAAATTGGACAAGTTATTTTCAGCTACTTGAAATGATGTAGAATTAAAATCTACAATACGTTTCTTTCGGACCACCTTGCATTTCTCTGCATCTGTTTCTAATTTCCAACTCAGAATTTGATTCAATTTCAAATAATCTTTTTCTGAAAATAAGGAATGGCGTATTGCGGAATTCATGCCATAATATGTCATACTTCATAAATTTCCGAAAGTTTACTTCAAGTTAAGAGAAATCTATTTATCTAAATGTATGTCAAATAAAAATAGTCGTTCAAATACCAATAAAGTAACAATCTAGAAATGTTAGCAATTTCCTTTTTTAATTTTGTCTTTTCACTTGGATAACGCCAGCGCTTATTTAATCAACTACTAAGAAGTCAATGTGTTGTGGAAATTATCATTTTCAATGTGTCTGTTATCAAAGAGCTTAGCCTTTCAGGGCAATTTCCTACACTACGGAGCTTACGGTCACTCGCGTTGAAACACAGGTTCCCGTACGAAGTTAAGCAACACTGTGTCTGCTCAGTACCTAGATGAGTGACTGCTTGGGAATACCAAGTGCTGTAAGCTTGGATGTGCGGTTCGTATAAAAGGCTTACGGCCACATCACGTTGAAACACCGGTTCCAGTACGATCACCGAAGTTAAGCAACGTCGAGACTGGTCAGTACTTAGGTGGGTGACTGATTGAGAATATCAGGTGCTGCAAGCATGGAAATTTGTACGGTGCCATAGACAATGGTTCGGAGTAGTTAATTTGGATGGAGTTCCATTTCCCGTTGGCTTTGTTATATTCACTTACGCGCAAATATTCTTGGGTAAGGTATGACGCCACCGCTTCTCCCCCAGCTATGGGTTAATTAGTAAGACTTGCATCGCTAAAATATTATTATCTCCCAAAAAATTCTAACAACTTAAAAAAATACATAGTTTATTATGGCTTTAAATAACCTACAAAAGGCTGATAAACTGTAAAAAATGGATCAATCAAAAAACTTTCAGTACGCTAACGGCCAAAATCACGCTGAAAGCACAGGTTTTCGTTCGATCACCAATGTTAAGCAGCGTCGAGTTTGATCAGTACTTAAATG
Source organism: Acanthosepion pharaonis (assembly GCA_903632075.3). NCBI lineage: Eukaryota > Metazoa > Mollusca > Cephalopoda > Sepiida > Sepiidae > Acanthosepion > Acanthosepion pharaonis. Next base: position 2,799,149 of record CAHIKZ030001112.1, read on the forward strand.
GGGGACCGCTTGGGAGCACCGCATACTGTAAACAGGCTTTTACAATTCGAAATATGTTTCGGCTTTAAATAACCCACAATTGATTGTTAACCCGTAAAAAACAGTTAAATCAATTAATCCTACACTATGTTGACACTCGACAGTGTAGTCATTTTGTGAGAAAGTCACAGCTTATGTTACAGTAATTCTCTCACCCTCACCGGAGGATTTTAGAAATATGTCAAAAAGAAAAATAAAGTGAAAAGCGTGTATGCCGGGGTAACAAAGGAAGGATGAATATCACTAAATCATTCTTTAGTGAATAAAACAAAAGACATATTTATGGACAATGAACAAGAAAGAAATGTCCATTTGTGAATTGAATATAAACTGTCCCTATCTCAAGAATGTTTAAGAACTGAAATCTCTTTCAGGATAATGGAATCTGTTTTCATATTCATTTTGTTTGTTTGTTCTTTTAAACAAATACTAAGTATGTAGTTGTTGAAGTGACGTCAGTTACTGCTGAACCTGACCAAGATGAAAATTCCTTGCGAAAATGAGAGAAGAGATCACTACTTTTCTTATACGCCCCCACTAGTCATATAGTGAGGAGGCACGGTGGAGTAATGGATAGCGGCTTGGATTGAGGAATCGGAGAGCCGAGTTCGAATTCCAGTCGAATCCATTACATTCACTTACGTGCTAATACCCTTCTCCCTCCAGCTATGGGTAAATATAGCAGGACACACTGGGTTCTATAGCCTTGGATGGCAACTGGTCTAGGAGAAGGAAAACTCTGAATTCAAAACCTGCGGAGGGTCGTTTGGGGACCTCGTGGCACGTAGTGCACCAGGTCTATGTATTCGGCCCTTCAAAAAGTGTGGATGGTCCTGCACGAAACCTTCACCACTATAATCAAATCTCATGTGCTATACATGCAGTTGTGAATTTCAAATTCCCATGAAACTCCAATATTGGAGCACCCAGGTGAATGCCGTTACAAGTAGTAGTAGTAGTATCATTAGTTAGTAGGTTGTCCTAACGTCACATCTATTTTTAGCGTGGCATACAGACTTTTAAACTTACGCTCGGCTTCACAATGTGAACACAGATCGATTTTAATACTAATTTGATAGGGCAACATGTAAATTGAAAGGGAAAAAAATTTGCATTTTCATGAAAACATGTTTATTCATGTGACTAAATAACTAATCAATAAATTCAGTCAAATTTGCATTCGATTGATTTTGATCAATTTATATTTAATTATTATTTAATAAAATAAATCAGGAATTATTAGTTAAATATCTCTTCGTTTTAACAAACGGACATTTTTGCGCGGACGATGCCATCGCCTCACCCAGACGGGGGCTAAATTTGCCTCCCTTTCAAATCCTAAATATGGCGTCTCCAGAAACACAGAAGAATCTCCGGCAGCTCCAGTTCCCATTATTATACGTAAAATGCTCTCTTTATTTTTTTTCCTTTTCACTTTGCTTATTGTTGCATACATGTTACAATTTCCCTGTGTGGACACTTGTAAATATGTATATATAATTTTTTGTGTGACTCAGCGGTATAAAACTCTTTCTGGGAAGCATGTTTTTAATTCCTTTCCCTTTCCGCTATTCCGTTCCATCCATGAAAGGTGTTATTATATCATAGATATAATAAGGCCAATAATGGGGGGGGGGTGCAAAAGGGAGAATATCACTTTCTTTCGTTAGCTCACCCATTACGTATAATAAATTTCTTTGGTCTTTTATAGTAACGCTGGAATGGGTCTAGCCAGTACAGCCTCCAGAATCGGTAGCATGCTTTCACCATTTTCTGGGACACTGGTAAGTCTGAAAGAATTTTGAATGATACTTTCTTTCCAAATATCTGCAGTTACAAATATATTCCTGTGTTTGCTGTTCGAGTGCCATCAACCCAAATTTTCTCTTTAAAATTTTGCAATGTATATATTGTCTACTTTTAATAATTGACCTGCATTTGAGTCGGTATCACTCGTAAGCAATATCCGACTACAAATATTCCATACCTTCTATATGCGTTTATTTAAAGCTTCAAGGGCATTTTTTAATCGAGTTCAAACCAAGCAAGGTAGTAAAGCCACTAAGACACAAGGGGGTTACTGAGTGTGAAAGAATATGAGAAAGCAACACGCAGGAAAGTGACGCTAGGTTACTCAAGCAGCTCCAGTTCCCATTATTATACGTAAAATGCTCTGTTTTTTCCCTTTTCACTTTGCTTGTTGTTGCATACATGTTATAATTTCCCTGCGTGGGCACGTGTAAATATGTATATATAATTTTTTGTATGACTTAGCGATATAAAACTCTTTCTAAGAACCAAGCATGTTTCCAATATACCCAGCATGACACCCAGTTTGATAAGGGTCAACCGTGTCAACATCGCCAGGAGAATTAAGTGGCATAAAATCGTCAAAATTCAAGCACTCTCCTCAGCATTCTTGCATATTATATTAAAACTACTGTCTTGAACAGAACCCCAATTGTTTTAGAATCTTTACAAGACTCTTCGAAACTATTCCAAGTGCTCCAGTAAAGATAGAAACTACTGACCTCTTCATGTTTTTCAGTTTGCTTACAACGTCCAGATACTTTTTCCTCTTTTTCGCTATCTTTCAGTTTCAGTTTATTCGTTTGCTATAATGTCCACCATTTGCTATAATGTCCACCATTTGACAGCTTTTCTTTGTCTATGATGACTACATGTGCTTACCTGGCCAAGACCGGATGATCAATTTGATTTTTAAACTCCCGTAAAATTTTTTTATTAATATGAATGTACCAATCAATTTCTAGAAAATCCTAAAGGAAAAATCAGTTTTATCAGCCTTTAGCTTTTTTTATGGAAATTTTTTTTTTCTATGCAGGGCCGGTTTATGAGCTTTTGGGGCCCCTAAGCTAATGAAATTATGCCTCCACTAAGACAGAGACACCCTCCACCTCACCCGCACCCGTCTTAAATATTGTTAACTCGCGATATATTTTAGTGACATTTACATAGCTTGAAGTTATTGCACTATTATTGAATTTATCGCAAATTCTTTAAATAAACTAGAATAGATATCGTTTGTCAATAAAAATATTCCTTAAGAAATACCACTATTTTACTATTTATTGCAAACGAAATTAGCACATATTTCATCACAATTACTTTCTATCCCACAAGACACATCAAAACAGAAAATCTGAGATAAAATAAAATGCGAGGTCAATTTTACTAATTTGAGCCTCTTTCTGAATCACTGCCGCCTCGCCTGTCTACTATCTGCTTCACAACCGTGTAGTGCCCTCATCTACCGGTAACCTTTTAGATGATGAGTGCACTCGGGTCGAAGGCTCTAATTATGTAAGCGTTACAGATGCAGATGAGGAGCTTCCATTGCTGAGTTTAGTTTGCATTCTCTCTCTTGTCGTCGTAGTGCCGGCCGTTTTCCAAGACATGCAGCAATAAACGACATCATCAGATGAGGTTTGGATGCAGCTGGGTTCCCTTCCCAAATCGAACCCATAGGCCTCGGTCATGGTGATAGAAAGCGGCCAGATGCCATTACCATTTTCCCTTTTAAAGTGGGGAAGTCGTTGATGTGAGATGCAACCAGTGCCGATACATTTTCGACCGGTAATTTGATCAGGTCAGCAGTTGAGTCCAGGGGTCAGTCGCCCGGGACGCGGAGATAAACAAAAATAGTTAAATATTCTTCTCTTGCGGACAGATTTATTTTTACTCCCGCGGAACTGGAGATTTCTGCGGTTATTTGTCCTCGTTCGATGGCGTGCATTCTGAGGGTTGGCGGGATTGTGAAACGGAGTGGCGCTCTTGCAGCGTATCTCACTGGCGACGGTGCGAGGTAATGCTTTCTCCATCACAGCGGCTGGCAAGGGATAGCAAAAAAACATTCTGCTTTTGTTTATAGATACCTTGTTCAAATAAAAGCTTTGTTTCAGCACAACCCTAGTAAAACAAAACAGATTTTTCGTAATCAACATTATAACAATAAATCAATCGAAATAAATATGAGTTTGCCAGATTGATATCATTTCAGTATCTGTCTATATTTCTGAGATGAAGTATTATGTACACAATTTACATTATTCGGACTATTGTCTTCATCTTTGTTGCCATATTTATTACAACGCTTCGGCCTTTCAGTATCTGTCTATATTTCTGAGATGAGGTATTATGTACACAATTTACATTATTCGGACTATTGTCTTCATCTTTGTTGCCATATTTATTACAACGTTTCGGCTTTTCAGTATCTGTCTATATTTCTGAGTTGAAATATTATGTACACTATATTATTCGGACTATTGTCCTCATCTTTGTTGCTATATTTATTACAACATTTCGGCCTTTCAGTATCTGTCTATATTTCTAAGATGAGGTATTATGTTCACTATTTACATTATTCGGACTATTGTACGCTCCGGCCTTATTCAGGTGGTTGGAATATCGAACTGAATACTTTATTTCGCTCACTGGAGTAGAAAGGCGTTGGTTAGATCCAGTGACAGGACCCAAAGAGTTCAATACCCTGTTAAGGCAGTGGAGAACTTGGAGAGGGGAATTAACAGGAGATAACTGATAACTGACATCCGTTAAACTTGGCACGATGAACTAGAACAGTCTACCCCAGTGAGCGAAATAAAGGGTTCAGTTCGACATTCCAACCACCTAAAGAAGGCCGGAGCGTACAACGACCGAAACGTTATAATAAATATGGCGACAAAGATGAGGACAATAGTCCGAATAATGTAAATAGTGATATTTCAGTTCATGAAACTATTTAAAAGTTATAAAATGTAAGAAATTAAAATCATCGCCTTATAAAATCTTGTTGGTCGCAAGGCATTCTCGCTTCAAGAATAATCCAGCCCTGATTCTATGGCATCGACAATTTTACAACTGGATGAATAAATTTACTGTAGACGAGAAACATTTGATCAAGGTCTTGATATTCGGTTCTAAGTTCGGATTCTAATCAATATGAATTAAAAACCCTATTTTATTCACGAGCTGAACCTAAGTAAAAAAACAAAACAAAAAAAACGGCTTTTCTTTATTTTTTTAGAAAAAAATATTTGAAACAATGTTTATTATTTATTATTTTTTGTCTTCGTTTTTTAGGCACGTCACATTTCATGGGGACCGAGTGTCATATTTGCTTCTTTTTGCCTCGTTGCAAATCTTTTGGTGCTAACCCTTCCTGAGACAGGTCATAGACAATTACCACAGACTGTTGGAGATATCAGACGATGGAGTGACGAAGGAGATGATATCTGGAATTCGCAATATTCGCCACAGATAATGCGATCTTTCTGGACGGGTAATCAACACACTGAAACAATTCACATTGAAAATGAAACAGGGTGCGCTATAGTTTTCTTTTTCTTGTCTTTTTTCTATTCTTACATCATTTCAAAATCTGCATCTAAAGCGATTAAAAGTCTAGCATCATGCGACCTAATCTAAAATTTGCTTCAGCCACTTGTTATAAATTATGATTTTAATGACACAACTGTTCCGACAAATGTGCGCACGCCTTGTCATTTTTTGTTTGCGTTTTTAAACTGTTATTCACTCAATACAAGTTCCAAGAGTCCCCGCAATGTAGAGGGGGTTACTGAATAAAATTCTTGTAAGAGTATAAAGTAAGAAATACATATTATGAGGATATGTAGGATAGATAACGATTGACACTAGATATGTTTTTGCTCTAGTTTCTGTCAGCTAAAGCACCTTCACCATACACAGCACATCTTTTTTGTTGCTTGTGAGGCAATTTTGTCTTTACGGTACAAAAAAAAGCATCAAGAGTCTAAAATGCACCTTATAATCTTCCATTTTCATAGGGATCCAAAATTGACACAAATTAAGTAATTTAAGCGTTTTTTCTCAAGAGATAGTTTGAAGTGTGCTCTAATTGGAAAAGTAAACATATTATATATGTTGATAAATTTAACATGTTTTAATATGAATGACTAAAAATTGGCATAAACTTTCTGGATAACCAAATATATATATATATATATATATATATATATATATATATATTTTCTGCCAATACGTTATTTTTATACATATAAATATTTAAGTAAATGATCTGTTTATAATAACCAATATTAACTACATTTACCAGCCTGACTGTCCAAGAAATTTCATAGAAAATATGTGCCCTCCGACAAGAATCAAACATTTATTCTACACGTAATCGTCATATAGCCTGACGTGCTATACCATTTAGCTACAGAGGAAGTGTCTGGTTAGCAATGTCAAGCTTCTGTTTATAAACAACAAATTTTCCATGATTTTTCTTGAATGCTCATATCTGCTTGAAGTGTATCTTAACGTAAACAAATGATATCATATATTATGAAATGAACTACGTCCAGCAATAATTTTAGTATATTTTCTGTTTATACGTTATTTTTATAAATATAAATATTTAAGTCAAAATTTTTATAGATATAAATATTTAAGTAAAAGTTTATTTGGGTCAAGAGGGTGACTGCTGGAAAACCCTATGTCTGGCAACAAGATTTTGCACCATGACACACAAGCAGAAGAGCCTAGTCATGGCCGTAAGACAAATTCTGCGCTCACAACACCCATTACATCTGGCCACCTAACTTCCCAGACTGCAACCACCTTGATTATTATGTGTGGGGCACAGTTGAGTGAAAGGTCAACACCTAAAATGAACTGAAGGCAAGGATTATGGCAGCATTCACCATCATGAAATGTAGACGCAGAAAATGGAATCGTAGAACGTCTAGAAGAGTTGCAGGAGATTCTGAAGTCTTCTAGAGGCCGTGGTTGAAGCCAATGGTGATTTTATTGAATAAATTTACTCTTTAGCATTTCAAGATATTTTGTGTATCATTTTGGTAAATATATCTGTTAAAATGAGATGAGAGTGTAATTTTCATTTTTGCGTAAGATGGACGACAATTTATCCATCACACCCTGTGTGTGTATATATATATATATATATATATATATATATATATACTATTATGGTCCAAGTTCCTTGTACCGCGGTGATGGTCCAAGGTTAGAACCAATGAAAGAATAACACGAACACAGGTATGGAATACAAAGATATATTACAACAGAAATATAATACAAAGAAGTAGAAGTATTAGTAATGACTATCAGATTTGGTTAGAGTGAACTATGTTGTCTCGACAAGTATCACTATTCCAATGTCCTTACAATATGCTCTCAATTATCTCTCCTCGTCTTAGGCGCAGTATTTATAATGTCAGGAATAGTCCATTATTATGTATGTATGTATGTACTAATATCAACATTTTATTTTATTATATAATTACAGGAATACCACGCATATAAGGCAAACAACAGATGCAGAATACCATTCAACTTGACCTTCAGTGATCATAGCACCGAAAAAAAGGAAAACTAGTTTCTGTTTCTTGCAACAAAGAAATTGTTAATCTACGGGGCACTTCAAAAGTAGGTTCACACTTTTAATGTCAAATGTTTTCTTGGGGGATGAAACAGACAATTGTTAATACGTTCCATATATATATATATATATACAACTCAAGAATGAAATAACAGTTAATTTAATCACCAAAATGTTACACTTGTTTCCCATCGTGATTCAGTCAGTTTTAGCTTGTAGTGGGTTAGTCAATCAGTATCAGTGACAAGTACAAATTAAAATGACCCTCTACTATTTTTACTAAAATCAAATGCAACAAAAACAACAAAAGAAATAATCAAATAGACAGATATTTGTTTTAACAAAAAATATTTTTATATCACAAGTACACACGATATAATAAAGTTGTTTAAAACACTTTAGAGTTGTGTGATCAAGGGTAATATAAAAGGTGTTATGCAATAGATCTGGTAATAAATTAAACACTTTATATTGATGGTGAAGTTGAATGAAATAGATTGCTTGACTTACTGTAGAGTTGTCTCGCTTCAACTGATATAGTTACGATTTCTTTTATGTTAAGATATTGAATGAGTTGGTTTTTGGATCTTGTTATAGTTGAATTCGTCACTAGATGAGTTGATGTTGAAAAGAAATTGAATTCCACAAGCCGGGTTGATGCTAATAAAAATTAACTTTTAGCGGGGAAGTTGGGTTTCATAGATTCGTGTGACGAGTTGATTATTTTAAGGACTCATTGACTAGGTCACGTCGAAGTTTCATATTTATGAATTTTCTTGATCACGTGGAAGGCTTGAGAGAATGTTTACCAATTTTTGGCGCGTTGAACTCTGAACAGGTCAACTCGAGGTCAACTATGCGGGCGTAGGCAGAAACTGACATTATTATTTATGGACCAATCAGAAAGTATTATTTCGTACTGAACTTTGGGGCCAATTTTAATGAGTTCAGCACAAACTGAGAATCCTTAGCTGTGATCCTCTTTTAACAGGTTTAAAACAGAGAATGTAGAAATTTAATTCTACAAGCTAAACTCCAGTAGTGACATAAACTTTCAGAAAAAGATTCTTGTTATCGTTTATTTCCTGAAAAAAACACCAACGCCGAATTATTTCAAGGTGTCTATGATGCCAAGCTTGCAATATTGAGGAATCTTTCAATTTATTCCTCCATAAAATGCACTTGTGAAAAAGTGTAAAGCTGTCCAGTTTGTATAGTGCACTTGTTGTGACAGACACTTATATACTGCATTTATGCAAAACAAAGCAATAAATGAACGTCTTAAAACATTTATAATTATAAATCTGTGAGATATTTTCTGTTGTAATTTTTACGTTTATGTTTCAGGGATTTTTATATTTGATATTCCGCGCACTAAAGTAAACTCTTCACGCAATTAAAATGCTGAACAATGCTTCCAAATAGAGGAACAACGTCTCTTTCTTATAGACTCTCTCTTTCACTCTATCTATCTATCTATCTATTTATCTATCTATCAACTTTGCTGAACATTCTCTTTCACGTAGACAGAATCTCTTTCACACACACGCACACACACATTCTCTCTCTCTCTCTCTCTCTCTCTCTCTCTCTCTCTCTCTCTCTCTATATAAAAGTTGACTTTCCTACGAACTCCAAGTTCTTGTGCCAGACACAAAACTTAGTTGGTAGAAAGAGCAACTCTCGAAAATAGGCACAATTTAAAAAGAACAAGACGGCCACTGCGTAAAATTTTAAAAGGAACAACACATTTATTTACAATTACAAATTTGAAAAGTACAAAACAAGAGGTTGCACAAAAATTTCCATTTATACGCCTCTATCCACTATCCAAGTGTTCTTGAGGAAAAAGGTCGGAGCGTACAGCGGCCAAAACGTTGTGATAAATATGGCGACAAAGATGAGGACAATAGTCCGAATAATGTAAATAGTGTACATAATAACTCATCTCAGAAATATAGACAGATACTGAAAGGCCGAAACGTTGTAATAAATATGGCAACAAAGATGAAGACAATAGTCCGAATAATATAAATTGGGTACATAATACCTCATGTCAGAAATAGAGACAGAACAACACATTTATTTACAATTACAAATTTGAAAAGTACAAAACAAGAGGTTGCACAAAAATTTCCATTTATGCGCCTCTTTGAGCAGAAAAACACTTTCGGGAAGAAATAAAAAAGATTCCACTCAGAAAGAGGAAAAAATACAATTCACCAAAAATGTTGATAAGACCAACAGATTCGTATAGAAAATATATCCATTCAAAAATACGAAAATAATGGAAAACTCGGACTAAGAGAATTTACATTATAGAATAAGGCACAATCTTTTAAATGACACCAACCTCTTTTGTAACGGCTTTGTAAGGGACCTCTCAACTCGAAGGGGATTTGATGTAGGCAAATTCTTGTAGGTTCTGGGGTGTAAAATTTGTCGTACGAATTTGTCTTCGATCTATCACGTCAGAATTATTATAACCTCTTACTTTTATGTGATATCTTGTGAAAACTACCCAGCCGAAGTTGACGTTCTGTCGTTTTTTTTTTCAACTCTCTTCCCCCTTGTACCAACTGCTGATAGCAGTCCTTTTTATTCGCAAATTCGCCTTCAGTCAAAATTTTTAGGTGCTAGAAAAACTTGATTCCCATTGGCCAATATATATAAAATCCTCCTCCGAGTATTCAAATCAAGTAGATTCACAATATCTTGGTGCTTCGCCGCTTGAGCCTAAAAGGACATAAAAATGCATGAAATTTAACATTTTTGATGTTACAAATGACCCCCCTCTCTCTCTCCTCCCCTCTCTCCCCCCTCTCTCTCTCTCTCCCTCTCCCCCCTCTCTCTCTCTTAGGCAGCTAATCTTGCAAACTTTTACTACTACTTCAGCAAGTTCGATCCTCACTGGATGCATACACATCAGGCTTTATGTCAGACTAAAGTTACAAATTCTCTCTCTCTCTCCCCCCCTCTCTCTCTCTCTTTCTCTCTTTGACGCCGTATTGTGGGTCGCATAAAGTTTAGTAGGCTTACCTAACAGACTGTCTATAATGTCGACAAAATCATTAATCAACGTTATTTCAAAAAGAGATTTAAATGCCCAAGTAGGTACCTTCACGAGATCGCTAAAAAATCAGCATACCGTGATCAGAACCTGCTCGAAACTTAATGAAAACAACGTCAAAATCGTTATGTTATTAAGAGAAATGATCAGAGTATTTTTATTATTTAATTAAATGTTTTACTCCTGTTTAGAACATGCGAAATTTTGATTAAAAAACTTGTTTTTCTTGTATCAGCGGTTGTACTAAGTTTTAGTATGGCAAATTTTGGCCTTTTTTACCGTGACAGACACATTAATTTGGAAATTCTTGCAAAAATCAAATAAATGTCGGATTTTAGTGAAATTTTCAGGACTTATTCACAAACGAATTAAATTATTTATGAAATATTTTATTAGAAATTCTTGATAAAAATATTTTTTTTTATTTTACATATGTTTCTCTTCCTTACTTAATTTTATGAAAGCTTGATTCATCAAGATAATTTTTTTTTAGTGACTTTAGTTAAAAGCAGAATTTTTTTCACCGATTTCTTTTTTAATTTTGCAAAATCGGACCCAGTCTTACCGAAAATCTGTTCTGAATTGAAAAACAAAAAGCGTAATAAAACTAAGACATTATTTAATTAGAGAAGCTTTTAATTGTTTTTATGAATAATATATATTAAAGACAATATTGTCTGAAGAATTTTTTTCGATGAAAAATGAATTTTTACAAGATTTGTTTTCATTTTTTACAATTTAAAGTTTTTTAATCTTTGAAAATTAAATTTCGATGAAATAATTCTTAGAGAATATTATTATTAAGTAAAACTATATTTACTAATCATATATTGTAAAGCTTATTACAATCTGAAGACCCCAACTACTTTTAAAATTTTGGTTTGTTTTTATATGTATAGACGCAGAATTTCTAAAGTTAAAAGTATGAATGTACAAACCGATAAATATGTTCTTAAAAGGTCACGTGTTTTAAGGTTTGTCCCCCCCCTCCCTTACGGGAAAAAACAACAAAACCCTAATGAAATTTGTCGTCTACTGCACCATACTTAACTATGAACACGTTCGGCTGCCAATCGACTGTCAATAAATCGATTAACACGTCAGAAAAACAAGCCCCCTAATTAGAAAATGCCTGTATACAATATATTATGCCATAAGTAAGTAATATTTTCTTCAAATCAGACTAACTTTAACTTTAAATTTGCTAATTTCCCTCAAATAACTTTTCAGAAATATATATTTTATTTTTACAAGATTTTTAAAACGGAAAATTAAGTTTTGTTTACAAAAGTTTAAAAAATGGCTGACGTTATCGATTTTATTGAAAAAAAAAGATACAGGTCTATTTCAATCAGTATAATTCCTGTCTGAAATGCACCAAAGTATTTTGCTTACCAGGTAAAGTAAATGTAATCCTTTAGCTTTCATTTAAAGCTTAATTGAAAGCTTCAGGAAAGATTATTCATTTTAAAAATTTCATTTTAAACCTTATGCAGGTACCTACCAAAAAGTATTGAATATAACATAGACTGCAATAATTTCCATTTTCACTGGATACTCTGTACTTGTGACCCTGTGTCAGACTAAAAGGTAAAGCTTAGTACATACCGTTTCGTTTGTCCCAAGATTACAATGATCAAGATTTGAGGATTAACCCCTTCCTCGACGTAGACGTGTATATACGGTTTTATCGAAAGTGTCTTCTTCAAACACGGACGAATAAACACATCGAAAACATAACGTTCAAAAACCACCTACAGACATGTTTATATGTCGATCTTGATTCTTTATATACCCATTTAAACTTGAGATGATTCCAATTGTCAACTTATACGTCTGAGAGAGGTGTTAGCCACCGCTCGGGTAGTTCAAGATACCTCAGTTTCTTAGTTACTATATCAAAAATAAATTTAAAAATTCGTCTAAAAATGAAACTTTTTTCTCCAAAATAATTGGCGGGGAAGAGTTAAAACTCTTTAAATTAGTAATGGTCTGTGAGATTAGTTTGTTTACCATTACATTACAAGTACCTAAAGCAGTGGTCCCCAACCGATTTTAAGCCATGCCCCACTTTAGTATTTCTAAAATTCTGGTGACTCCTGTAATATTTAATTCTTACATATTCAAAATATTACTGCACTTCACATGAAGGAAGACATTAATTTGATCTCTAAAAATTTGATCTCTTAAAAATAAATCCACATTAATTCTTTAGATTAACTAATTTATTTTTATATATAACATTCTTCGTTCCAGAAACGGACATAACAAAAGCATGAAAAGGGAATATTTTATAATAATGAGTTGAGACTTCCGGTTATTGGTTGTTAAATGGCAAACTAGAAAACAGGTTACATCGTCATATAAAATATATTTACTTACAAACACTATTTCCGTTTTCAAAATTATACAGTTCGTGTCAAAAATAAGTTAACCCTACTAAATAACAAAACCTCTTGAGCTAATGAGGATTTTTTGTTAAAGTGTCGGATAATAATAAAACGTAGTCATACCAAAATAAAATAAGAAAATTTTAATATTTGAGAAGTCTATTAACAGAGGACGGAAAAATATAACATTGAATTCCGAGGGAATAGCGAAAGATGCTTTCAAAATGCTAAGCAAAGTATTAAGAAACAGGAAAATTTTGTTACAAAGAGTGCTAAACTGCTATATAAGATCAGCCCTCTTATACGGCAATGAATACTGTACAATCTTCTCACAAAACTGAATTAAAGCAAAAGAAATGTGGTGCTACAGAAGGATGTTGAGAATACCATAAACTGAGCATGTGATTAACGAGGAAGCTTTAAGGAAAATGGAAACAAAATAAAAAACGCTTATACTTAGAATCAGAAAGAGGCGGTTGAAATTTCCTGGGCACATAACGAGAAAAGAGTGTTTGGAGAATTTGACATTTACAGTACATACTGAAGACGGACAGAGGAAAATAGTGAGTAACATATCTGGCGGGATTGTCTAAATGGATGGTAAAGCAAGCAGTGGGTGAAATGATGAACAGACATAGCTTACTATTAGTTTCAAAAGGATAAAAAAATTGTTAAGAACAACAATTGCCCACGTCCTGAAAGGACACGACCCAAGAAGAAGAAATCAAATGAGAGTCTGTATTTAAATCAAAATGAAGCAAAGTAGAACTTAATATGACGGGGGTGATAAAAAGTTAAAAGTTCTTGGACCGACCCAGAAAGATAATTCTGGCGTTTTAGCTATTTGGTCCCATTTTGGGAAGTGGGTTGCTCTGAGAATTTTTCAGCACCCCCTTGTCGATGACATTAACTTTTCTCGCAAATCTTGCTTGTGGAACTCTCTTCCGGTCCCATGCTTTCTGGCCAACTTTGATCTTCAAAAATTTAAATGCAACGTCATTCATTATCTACTGTCTTCCTGATTACTCTTCTATTGTTCTCATTCCTTCATAATGTTTTCTTTTTTCTAATTCTTTCACACACAGTAACCTCTTGCATCTTAGTGGCTTTACTACCTTGCTTGGGGTAAATTCAATTAAAAAGAATGTCAAGGGTGGTGGGGCGAAAGAATGCAGCAAGTCGGAACACGTCATGGAAATAGCGATTTATAAGCAAGTGGCTCATAATGTTTCGTCTGTCTTAATGGGGGTTGTAGGGTGGAAAATAATTCATCACCCACAAGGCCGCTGAGACGCTTTTGAACTCTATCAAAATAGTATAATAAACAGATCATTTTCCAGCATCTCTAGCAGGATCTTTGTCTTGCTTCCTAATTCAAGAATTGAAAATCGGCTTTTAAAAAAGCAGTCACACAGGTTGTTAGAAATATAGCCAACTCTCGCAACTTGAGGAAGGTTTAATTAATGCTAATTAAAAAAAAAAAGTAATGACCGATTTTCAATCCTACCCACATATAACTGCTATAGATACATTTTACAGCTACACTACGTCCTTACCTATTACGTCACACATATGTCATTCGACTGAGTCCATTATTACTAATGTGATAGGGGTTGCAAACCTTCAAATATACTTAAATCTGTAATTTTCCGATACTCCAATTTAACAATTACAACTTGATGAAGATAGGCTAGGTACAAGTTCAAGCAGTCAATGGTATTCAGGTAAATATTAGCCTACTGAATACCTGAACTTCACATGTAAAACCTTGAAGAGAAAACAGTGGGATCTTATATGCCATCAAATACTATATATACCTGTCTGCTAGGGTGGCTAGCTAATCCCCGTTTCAGACGCCTGCTCATACACACTTATGTTCAACACCCACAGGGCCAACCTAGCATTTATACTACAACTATGCTGAACAGACCTTAGTTACAGCTTCTCAGGGAGAGTGTATAATCTCGTATGAACACCAATTTGAACAAAGCCGGTACTCTTAAACCCTCAATCACAATGACTTATGACTTTGTGCTAGCATAACCATTTGATAGTTTCTGAACAGTTTCATCTAATCTCAGTCACAAGATTTGGGTCAACCCACAGTATGGTTTTCAGGCACTTCCAAACAGGGTCACATAATATCAAGTCAACCATGGTGAGATTCAAACCCAGGTCTCATGTTCAGAATGCTAACATACTAACCACTCAGTCATGTGTCCACTATATATATATATATATATATATATATGCCATATGGTAATAGGAATATTAGCCATTTCTTTATAAAGAAACATTTGACCTTCATTGATTGAGCAGCCAGTACTGCTTTTGCATGAAATTTATAAAATCTTTCGCTTAAAACAATTTTTCAGGAAAATAGATTTCTCAAGTCCAGTAGCTGTTATCACTCTTTTCAGAATTGATGAGAGTTTCTCTCCTAACCTTTAGTTTGAAGTAGTGTGGAACACCAACATCTTGATTATGTTGTTAGTTTATCTTTACAGTTACATATATCTGTTGTAGCATATCTATGGACGATAATGGGTATGTCCCCACTCACATAAATACAGTAGTAAATACTGTATGTTGGTCTACAGTTGGAGATTCGTCTCCAGCTGTGCTGGTTAAACTCTCTGCCTCCGGGCAGAGAGAATCCCCAGACAAGGCTATGTTGAAGGGCAGAGTCTTGTCTCAGGAAACAGCTGCCCAACCCCGTTTTATACGGGGTCTACAGGGAATTTCTGGCCAAGCCTACGGGCTTCGAAACCCCACATTAAATTCGGCTTTGTGCCACATCTAACCATGTGGGGCGGTTGGTAGATATCCTGCAATTGGAGATTCATTGTGGAATTCACTTGACTAACTTCTAGCAGTTGACTACTACTTCTATGCACCGCTGACGAATCTTATATGTGTTGTTCGTGTCCTAAGTATTATCATTCATTACCAACTTTCGTTTGATTATTCTATTCAGTAACCTTCCCTAGGTTACAACAATATCCATTTTACACACACATACACACACATATATATATATATATATGACTCATTTTAAATTTGCATATAAAATATTAAACATTATGCATAAATCACATTATTTATATTTTTAAATTAAGCAGTAGCATAAATTACTGTTTCATTTTTTCTTTTTTTTTCAAAAAAATCTTATGAAAAGTAATTCTGCCTCAGAGCAGAAATATTTTTGTAATTCCAACCAAAATATAAAAGTCCAAGAAAATGAAATACTGATTGGCAAAAATCTTCTTCTCCTTTAATGTACTCTTGTGCTATACTATGCTAAGCTTTATGTTGTCTGATAGAATTTAAGCAGCTTGTTTTGCAGACTATAAAATAGATTCTCACTAGGTGCCTCATACCTAAGCTCAAAAAATACCACTATAAAAATTAATGCTGGTATTTTTAAACAAAAATGGCTTCAAATCAAACAATGAATTCTGATGTTAAAAAGATGGAATTTTTTATCTGAAAAAAAAAATTCAAGTCAGAAAGAAACAAAAAATATTTTTCAAAGAAACTTGTTTTATTTTCATTTATAATTCATTTTTATTTTACAGAGCAACATTTTTATCAAAAAAGGGAAAATTAGTCCTTTTACTTCACAAATGTTTCTTTTATCTTAAGATAAAAATAATTGCTTTAAGTCACTCCCATTCATTCTCTCTTTATTCACAAGAAAAAAAGAAAAGAAAAATATATTAAATTATCAAAATTTCAAAAGATTTCAGCATTTTTTACATTAAAAAAAAACAAAATTCATTTTGCTTGAATTTGTGATGACTTTTTTTTCAATTTTTTTTCTTTTCTTTTTAATACAAGTACTGAACAACAATAACAACAACAATAACAACAACAATCTCCATCAGAAAATCTTTTCATCCAGATGGAATGTTATTTAGAGGCAGACAGGGAAGGGGTTCTCTCTTCTCAAATGTTTTAACTATTTAGATTGAGACAGCAGATGCACCAGTCTAAAGACATCGGTGGAAAACCTGCCAGTGAATAAATCCCGCAAACAAACGGGTTCAAAATACACAGGTCACGGTCTGTAGATATTCTTCAAATACAGTCAGGGGAATTTCTTTGGAATCAAAGTTAGGGAAGAGGAGGGAGATGTCATGATTTTCTTGGAAACTGTTTATTTTTCACTTTACAGGACATTTCTGTTAATATTGGGAAGTAAAAAAAAAAAAAAAAAATCAAAGTATTTTTTTTAGTAATTACTTATATTCTAAGGCTTGTTTTTGTCCATTTGTTTAAACCAACATCTTTTTTAAATACCTAATATTTTAACAACAAAATTTGAACAAAAAATGTAAGAGTTTTTAAAAATTTATATATACTAGACAAACAATTTTTTTTTCTTGGCATAACTTGTAAAATCTACAATACCCACATGGTACAAATATCAATAAAAGGCAACAATTTGTTCCAAAAGAAAAGTCTTGGATTTTAAATCAACACAGTTGGTTTAAAATTATTGGGCAAATTTATTTTTCATTTTGCTTTAAGACACTGAAGTCTGGATTGAAAGTTACACCTTCATTTAATTTGAAGGATTTAAAATTTAAATAAAAATGTTCTTTTGTTCTATTGATAGAAAATAAACAGACACTACTCTCTGATTTTGTAAAGAGCAAAAAGAAAAAAAAAATGATTCAGAGCAGCAGTCATGAGAAAACAGAGTGAAATGAATAGGTTTACCTTCTCTATTGTTAATTTTCTTTTATTCTTAATTTATTATCACCCATAACTCTTTTATAAAAAAGTTAATTTCCTTCAAAATCAAATAGCAGAATTTTATTATGTCCAGTCAAACATTACACAATCAAGAGTGGCATTATCAAGGATTACTTTTGACCAAACATTACAGAACTGAAACCCTTTAATTACAGACATAAATATACTGCCATCCAAAAATGAACACATACTTACAAAAAAATTTATTTAAAATCAGTGTTTGTTATGAATTTTTTTTATTTTCGGTTACTGCTTGTTGTATTAACACTGACTACATAAGATTTGCTCAAACAGTTACTATGTTTTTCTATTTAACATGCTAGACCAATTGAGTACTTTTAACTTTTGTTTCTTCATAACATCTCCTTGTTTTTTTTTAGTGGAATGTTTAAGATCATTGTCATACTTAAACACAGATCTTCTTCCTAAACATTTGAGTGAAGACATCATGTTACCTTTTAATATACTCTGCAACAGCCTTCACTATTTATAAATTTTTCAAAGAAATGCAACCCACCAATGTCATTGGAACTCATGTGATCTCAGACCCTGATCTTTCCACCACCAATATTAACTTTTAATACCAAACCCTTTTCTCTGTATGCCTTGCCAAAACAGTGCCAAATTAAATGGATACTATCAGACCCAAAGATAGTGAAGTTGTTTATTCTGACTATAGTATACCATCCCTAAATGTTGAACTTATCCTGCCCTGCAAAATTTAAATAGGCTTTTGTGCCTCAATTTCAGTAGAGGTTTTCATACACAGTAATATAAACCAGTATTGTTCATGGTACATCTGATTGTTGCAGTAAAGAAACATTTACAACATAAATGTTTTTGACTTCATTAGAAACATCCAGAACCATTTTCACACATTTTCATAAACCAACGTCCTGATAAAACACACAGACATTTGCATCAGTTTTTATGGTTGAATTGGTTGGTTCTACATGCCTCCAAAATTTCCACTTTTCTTGCAATTTCACACAATTTTTTGCAACTGTTTTTGCTCAACTTTAGTCATCTAGATGTTTTCTTGAAGCTATTGTTTATCTTGTCGGAAGTATGTGATCCTTCAACTTGTAAAAAGATTTCTTTCTCATGCAAAGACATAACTAAACCAAACATCAATTACTCATGCGTACAAAATAAAAGTACTGGCATGATTAAATTATCTCCTTGAATTTCACACATCCTACACCCCACTGGTACAATGCTTATTAGATACACAGCACATTTATTACTTTTCAAAACATTTCCCGGTACTATTATCCAAACTGGTACATTTATTACACTTATATAAAAATTCCTGGCAGAACATTTTCATTTTTATCAGCTGAAAATTTCCTAACAGATGACTATTACAGGTAACATCTTATTTGGTACAAAAAATGACACTGATTATTATGCAATGATAAAAGTAATTTTATTATTGTGTACTCTATTTATAATTAAATGTTCTATTAGAAAAAGATAATCAATAATAGTTTAAAATATATTTACTATATAAAATGAAATAAACTTTTTTTCTTAGATATGCTCATTTTTAGACAGCAACATATTCATTTTTTGGCAACAGAATTTCAGTGCTGTAGACGCTGAACTTAATATCTGATAATATCAGTTTTGATTATGTAAGGTTCCTATATAAATAATAAAATTCTGCTATATTTGGATTAGAAGAAAATGAACATTTTTTTTATAAAACCAAAGTTGTAGACATGTTTTCATTTATGATCATAATTACCAACATTAAATGTGAATTCAAAGCAATAACTATTAAATGTTAATATGAAGAACCTGGATTAATTTTGAAATGGAAATTGTGGAAAATAAAATCAACTCTACAAATGAATGAACATAGTTTGTATAAAAATAAATTGGCTCATCAACAATGAAAGAGGAAACAGCCGACACTTACACCAATTCAGACAGTATCCCTTTCCTAAAATTAAGAACCTCCACTTTAAAAACAAAATCTTTTTTTTGGCCAAAGAAAACTTGAATACAAAAGTAACTGATTGCTTCAACAATTTAAACTTATTTATTTAAAAGAAATAAAAGAAAAAAATGAATTTTAATTATTCAATGAAAGAGTATCAAATGGGAAGTCTACAAATTCTTTGGAACTGGGATTTGCTAAAAAGTGTCTAACATTGAAACCATGAGTTTATCAACTGTAGGCAATAGCAAATTGCTGTTATAAAATTCCCAAATGTCTTGAAATGAGGTATAGACTATCAGGTGATAAAATAGACAAAGTGGTATTGGAAAATAACAGATAAGGACAAAAAATTTTTACTTTCTTAAATCTTTAAATTTTTACAAATCTTCAAACAGCTTCTAATAGATTATTTTTTGCAGGTAGGTATTTTTGTAAGGCACATATACACACACAAACATACACACACATATACAACGGCTGTGGGATGTTTTTAAATACACTCACTATGGGGGTTAGTTAATCCTTGTTGCAGATGCTTGCTCAGATACATTTGTGCTTCTGCAAAACTCACAGAGCCAATTTGTGGTTTATACTACAACTATGCAGAGCAGACCTTAGTTACAGTTTCTAAGATAGAGAACACGTAATCTGGTGTGATCACCAGTTTGAATAAAGCCAGTATGCTCAAACTCTTGGTCACAATGGCTGTAACTTCATGCTAGCACAACCAAACAAAAACAAACATCATATATATATATATATATATACACACACACAAATACAGTCCACTTTAATATTCTTAAAATAACTTTCAATTATTTAGTATAATTCACATGTGGTTAACTTTACTTAACATCAAAACAACCTCTTATTATTAAAACAATTGATGTTAACTTTCAATATCACTATCTTATTGAAACAAACAAATTTATACTCTCTCCTATTTATCTGAAAACAAATTGTGGATTATCATGACTGTTTTGTTGAAAAATACTATCAAATATATACAAAATTTAACCTGAGAATTCACATAAAATACCATTTTGTCAGATTTTAATTTAAATCAAAATTGTTTCTGTATTTGAATCAACAAATATGGCATTCAAAGTTGACATCAGCTGCTTTTAAATACAACTTAGGGTAAAACTTGTCTTTAGAATTGCATTCACCAATTTAACCTGAAATAATAATTTCCTTAAGCTACCAAGTCAATAAATTCTAAGAATTAAAATATTGCTAATAGGTGACTAGCCCTTGTCAATGTTGGCAAAAGATGTAACAACTTTTTACTGTTATTACTATCTGGTTAGTTGTTATGGGAGAGTGGTTTCCACTCTATATTCCCAGTCAGTCATTGTGACATATCAACAATGAGATATTTTTAGTCACGATATGGATACTGAGCAGAGAGAAACCACCATTTCTATTGGCCTTGGTGATAATTTGAATTTAGGCTGCCAGTTCTGTTTCCTGCAGTAATAATTTTATGCTATTTTGCATCACTGCTTTAGTTATTAACTATTAGTTTATAACACGGCTTTATAGTGTTACAGTTACTTAGATACTAAAACAAAAAGACAATTAGGAAATTTCAATTAAGAAGCACAGAAGGAAGCACTTTTTCCTATTTGATAAAATTGTTTATAGTGCTAATGATATCTGTCAGTTAGCATTCTCAAAGTCATTGAAACAAGAAAGACTTTCTGTATTTTCAGTTTTGCTTTCAACTAATGTTACACTTTTGTACAAATAACAACAAAATCTCTATCCAGAATGAAATTATTTGTTACTTGATCAATGTTGATTTCCCACTAACAACAATTCAAATTGACAATTCTCCACTCCAGACAAATACAAGAAATATATTAGTGTATGAAAAGTATTTTTGTTTTTGGTTTTTAATAGAGACCTTTAATCCAAATTCTATTTCATGTACACAGATAAAGATTATCTATGACTATAATCATCTTATAATTCTGCATGTTCCTTTGTTCTGCAGTTAGCATGTATGTTACACCCTGCCATTAACTTATAAAGAATGGATTATACCTTTTTGATTAAAAGGAAAAAGACAGTAAATCATATCAGAGACTGTTTGTTTTCAGTGAGAAAAAAAATGAAAGAAGATAACTCTTTCATGTGTTTAACATCTGCTTCAGTGAAATCAAAAACCTTGTCAATTTTTAAACTTTTCATTTGTACCCTCTGACTTCTTTTTAACCTGCATTCATATTTATGGTTATTATTGAAATATTTTATCAAATTTGTTAAACTCAAATATTTCACGATGTGATAGGGGAATTTCCAAGGATATTTCAGTCATGGAACTTGCCAGAAGGTTTTCAATCATTAACTTAAGAATTATAATTCATCAAAAAATTCAGGTAGCAAAACCATGAAATTTTCACAGGTATTGCTAGTTGTTGCTATTATTACTATTATTATTATTATTACTAATATCACTACTATACAGCAGTAGATTTTGTTTTTAGCTGTTATAATGACAGATAAAAGTATTGTGATTCTGGCAATTGTTAATTATTTTAAAATAGAGCTCAAATCCACTGAAGCTGCTCATAGAACTCTGAAAATGGAAGAAAATGAAACAATATCTTAACAAATCTTGTTTAAACATTGTAAAGATGGTAACTTGAAATAAAGCCCCAAAATGGACAACCATCAGCTGTCAATGCTGATGCTTTTAAATGCAAGGTAGACAAGAACCCAATCATCTCCATATGAAGACTTTAGAAGAGCTAAGTTCATCAAAAGATACCATATTTAGAGCATTACATAAGTTTTAAAAAAGCATCCAGGAACTCAGACATACTCTAAACAAAAATACTTTTGATACTCTCTTATATTTACAAGAAAGGTTCTAGGAAAAACAATTTCTGTGCAGGTTAAAGTATCAAAACAGGAAAGACAAAATCAAAAAGAAACTGTTACAAAGGAGAGAGTGATTACAATTATCACATTAAGACTAAAAATCAAATTTTATCTCGATTTTTAAACTAAATATTTATCAAACGAAACAAAATGTCTTTTATAACCAATTTTAGTTCAGTGTTTTCTCCCCAGTTAATTCACTTCTATTATCACATGCTTAAGAGAATGTAGAGCAGGAATTTTTTCAAAAAAGCTAACAATCATAATTTTAAAGTATGGAAGCCGAGAAAGGAAATAAAGAACTAGTTGCATATTTTTATCGCTAGCTAGAAACAAAATTTATGGTGTTAGTTTGGAGTCAAATTTTAACAATTCATCTTGGAGATCCAAAACAGTTCAGCCTTACTCCCTAACCGTCATTCTTATATATTTTTTATTTTTGCTCTGATCATTAGATATTTGTAGCTTTTCCCAAAGAAGATAATGTTGCCAAAAGTTTAAAATAAAAAAAATTAGGGTGTACAGTATTTTAAGCCTTTTTCATTAGTCACCACTGGAGCCAAATTTTCATAATCAGTTGGAATTGATATGTTTATTTCATTAGTTAACCTACTTAACCAGGGTTTTCATTTTAATACTGGGGACTGCTGAAAAAGATCTGTCATTTTTAGTCTTTTGAAAAGAAAATGCAACTTTCTTTTCTTTTTTTTAGGCTTCCATACATTAAAATCATGAATGCTAGCTTTTAGTGAGGACTAATGAAAAAAATCCATTATATTTGCTGGTCAGCTAAGGAATCCCATGAAGTCATTTATTACGATAGTAAATACAACCATCCTCAATGTCCCAAGAACATTTATATTAAAACATCTACAATAAATCTAAAATGTAGTTCACATTACATATATATATATATATATATATATATATATATATATATATATAAATGCATAAACTCTTTTTTAATTCAACATTATTTCTTATTACTATAAACATTGTTTTGAGAAGACAGTTTGTTTTTTAAAAACAGTGAAATTAATGTAGACAAGAATAGAGATCAAAAGTTTTATATATCATAGTTTTAGTAATCAAAGAGAAATGTAAGACTTTCAATTTCTAGACTGGTCAGTAATAATTTCATTATTGAAAAAAAGATGCCTACTCAAGAATAGATAACAACTAAATATAATGTTTTTAGAAATAAGAATATTTCTCTAAAAAATTTTTAAAAATCCATTATATATATATATATATATATATATATATATATATATAATGGATTTTTTTTAATTTTTAATCTGACATATTTTTATTACTTCAAACAAGTTTTTTAGTGGATACAAAGGGGAACATGGGTTCAAATCATGCTGGAGAATACACTTTCTTTACTAAATTTTCTCGAATGCGCAGTCTAGTAGATGAAATAAACAATGTTTAAGAAAAAAAACAAAAGAAAACAGTGCATTCTGCCTCAAATACAGGTTTCCGCTAATATATATATATATATATATATATATATATATAAGTTCCATGCAATCATTTTTGGTGATTGGAGACTTGCTGGTTAAATTGTGGACTTTGTTTTTCCTTTAGAATCAAAACAATGTACAATCCTTAGAAGAAATTTCCATTTCCTTAAAATACTTTATCCTTATTCTTGTTGATTTCCCATTTTGCCTAAAATCCAATTCTCCCAACTCTTTCTCCCAAATTCAATAAATAACAAAACATTTTTTTTCTGTTTTAATTCATTTTTCCGCTGTGAAATGCAACTGAAATCTTCTCACCCAGTAAGTGTGGTTCAGTTTCAACTCAACATGCAATTTTAAATTTTCATTCCCCCGGCGAGTTTCCCAAAAAGAAATCTGCAAAATCCAGACCACTTTCTTTTGGGCTGCTGCCACCTGCAGGGTCAGTGGTTGAAGCAGTTGTAACCACAGCAGTGTTGTTACTGCTGACAGTATCTGTACTAAGAGTGACTGAAGGTACAATGGTAGGAGGCAAGTTCATGGATTGGACCATGTCAACATGATGGGCCCTTTTGATATGTGTCTTCAGGTTTCCTTTCTGAATAAATGCAAGCTCACAGTAGATGCATTTGTAGGGCTTCTCTCCACTGTGTTGTTTCAGGTGAATTTGAAGAGCATTCTTTTGGTTAAACCGTTTTGTACACTTGGGACATTTAAATGGACGCTCACCTGAAAATTGAACAAGATTTCATAAATTATAGAAAGAACTCATCTCAATATTTATTTTTAGTTATTTTTCATACTTACTCACTCTTTTAACATTGTCTGGTTTTGGTTGTTAAATAAAATAGACAAAAAGTGGCTTTTGAAGTGTTATGATGTTGATTTGGGGTTAGTAGAGACACACACCAAATAACACGTAACAATAAAAAGGGTTTTAATAGGTTGGTAAAAAGGTACAGAAATCGCCTGAGTAGTCAATAACTAGCTCAGCTAAGAACTTCTCTGTCTACCTGTCTTCTTTCCATGTCAACTGACATGCCACTATTTAAAGTCTTTGTTCACAGATGCAGACAAGTTCATCTTCAAGAGGGGTGGTAGGTTTCTAACACAACATGAAGAAATTTGACTATATATATATATATATATATATATATACATACATAGATATAGATAGATAGATAGATATAGATATATAATCTTCATTCACAATCAATCAATTACAGAGTAAAACCTACTCAGAAATTGACCAGTTCTAGCCAATTTATAAAAGTGATCAATACATAAACTGTAGAGCAATCCTAAGAATGTTTCTCTTAAAAAAATATAAATATCTCACCAGCTACTACAGTTCCACTTTTTGGGCTCTTCAGGCTGGTTTGATTTAATTTTCATTTTTATTAAAATACAAAGTGACATGAAATTTAAAAATAATCAGCCCAGACTGAATATATGAAAGTTGAAACTGCAGTTGCAGGTTAGGTATATATATTTTTTTAAAAGAAACATTCCTATATATGTATGCATAAAACATGGGTTAACCAATAACTTTTCCTGCTACACTGGTAACTTTTAGATTATTGCTTTGTTTAGTATGGCTTAAAAAAAGCATTACATACCAGTGTGAATGCGGATATGTCGTTCCAGTTGACTCGGTTTTTGAAAAGCTTTGTTGCATATTGTACAAACATGGGGTGTTCGCTTTAACTTCTTCTGATTTGGAGAGTCATTTTCATGAACGTTGGTTATATGTTCTTTTAGATTACTGGGTCTTTTAAATGTCTTTGTGCAAAGCTGCAACAAAAATTAAAAAAGTTTGATTAAAAAAATTACAATTTGGTAAAGAATGTTTTTGTTTTTTCGTTATAGTTACAGGAAGAAATGAAAAATTAAAATTATATTTTAGATTGTTACATTCTTTCCAAAATTAAATGTTTTTCTGGTTCACGCTACACTAATTTGCACCACTAGCAAGATGTGAACGTTCCCAATATTCAAAACTCAACTATAAATCCATCAACTGCAAAAAGCTCTGTACATACCTTCTATTTTTACGTACACACTCAAAGAAATAAAGCAATACAATCCAGAATTTCCACCCAATAGCATCCACTCTCGCCTAAAGAAACAAAATGAAAACTGGAGCCAATCTGAGCCTTAAAAAGGACATAAAAGCCTATCAAAGGAATATTCGGCAATTGGATGGCATCTTCGCCTGAGTTCATGTGCTTGTCAAAATGTGACCTTCTATCTCCAAAGACATCAGATTCTACTAGTTTGCCAACACTGTCAACCTTGTAAGTCACTACTCATCATCCCTCTCCTTCCATATGTCTCACCAGACACTTTTACATCTCCACATCTCCTTTTTTTTAATACAAGACATCTACTCTGATTTTTAAGTACAATAAATGAAAAATCAGAGTAGATGTCTTGTATTAAAAAAAAAAGCATATGGTGGCAGAACAAAGAAGAAATGACAAAAATTTAAAGCAATAAACAATTGTCTTAGTAATACGAAAGCACATGTTCATATTATAATGAAGTACACAGGGATTGTATCATCTTCTTTTCTGTTTAAAGAAGTCTGATCTTTGGAAAATGCAATATCAATAACAAAAATAAAAATCTTATTGTAAGTTGGATAAAATTATTAAAAGCAGAACAGATATATTTTGATATCAAAAGTATTTTGAATTCCTATTCACTAATAAGACTGAAGTGGGTGCACATCCAAAGATTAATTAATTTGTGTCTTCTATGGCTTTGTCGGTTATTTAAAGCCAAAAAATATTTTTTAATAATATAAGAATAATTTCTTTTTTTTGTGAATAACAATTTTGGGGATAAATATAAATTATATCACAATAATATTTCCAGATACAAATTGTATAAAGGTAAATTTCAATAAACTTTTTTCTTAAAAACAGATTGAATGACTTTCATAAATATATATTCTATTATAAAGGCCAATTTTCATAAAAAATAGATTGTATGACTTTCATAAATATATATTCTATTATAAAAGCCAATTTTCATAAAAATAGATTGTATGACTTTCATAAATATATATTCTATTATAAAAGGCAATTTTCGTAAAAATAGAAAGCAATTTTCATAAAAATAGATTGTATGACTTTCATAAATATATATTCTATTATAAAAGGCAATTTTCATAAAAAATAGATTGAATGACTTTCATAAATATATATTCTATTATAAAACCCAATTTTTATAAAAATAGATTGTATGACTTTCATAAATATATATTCTACTATAAAAAAAACAATTTTCGTAAAAATAGATTGTATGGCTTTCATAAATATATATTCTATTATAAAAGCCAATTTTCTATACAAAATGCTCACAATTGGTTTATTATTTCCAAACATTACCTTTAAATTATCCGCTCTGTAGTACTTGGCATATTTTTGTTGGAATTCACTACAGATTATCAATACATGCTCACAATTGGTACACCAAAAAAAAATTGTATTTAAAATAATTACAGTAACATTGTTGTCTATAGTAATCAATTTCCTCTACAAATAAGTTTAATTTTAAAATGAATTTAAAGAGGAAAATATTAAAATTCAAAGATTGAAACTTTTATTCATATTTCCAACCTCTCATCCATATAGCAATTTACTATACATAGTTTAGATGCGGCACTAGGCTGAAAGTATGGAGGACCTAGTGAGGATTGATCTCAGTTTTTTTTTATGTGACATGTCCTTTCAGGACGTAGGCAATCATGGCTCACCACCTCCCTCTACCCCTTGCAGCTCTCAACAAGCTCCTTCCGTCTGTTTCCTCCCCCCCAGTTCATGTTCTATCATCCACTTGCTTAAGCCCAAGAGGTATGTCATGCGTTGTTTTCCCTTGTCTCTCTTTCCCTCTATTTGACCCATGTCCCAGAAACTTCAGGCTGCCTCTTCCCGGTGTTAAGTATAAGCCTCCTCCTTGTTTGCATACTCAGTCATAATTCAACCTCATTCAGATAATGTCAGTAATACTGAAAAATTATTTTATGTATAACTTAATTCATTTTTTGAGATCTAAAGAAAATGGTTAATTTAAAATTTAATAGAATTATACAAAGCCATAAAAGTTGATTTGCACAACTTGCCTTTTAAATGCAAGAAGTTAAATTCATTTATTGCATTTAATAATGATAGCAAATTAAAAACTAAATCACCTACTGATTTCCTTAAAAAAAAAAATGACAAACAGTGATTAATATCAAAAATCTTTCAGTCAACATTTGTTATTTTTTCTTTTTATAAAAAGACTAATTCTCATTTATTCTGTGGCATTATGCTTGCCATTTTATTGGAAAGAGAATAGTTTTTGTGGTTTCAACTTACATGGCATACATGATTTCCTTTCTGGTCAATGGTTCCAAGGCTCTCATCAGTTACACTTGTATTTCCATCCATTGTGTCAACTGCTTCATTTTCCATCATAGCTGCTGCAGCTGCTGCATCATGAACAGTCTCAAGATTATCTGGTTCAGTAACCATGTTTGATGAAACATCAACTTGCACATCACCAACAGCATCCACAGAAATCTATAAGGTTGTCACAGGAATTAATAACAAAGTAATTCTCATCAATTTGTGATTAATCATTGCAATTAAATTATATACTTATTTGAAAACACTTCTCAAAAGATTTTGTTTTTCTTATAAATAAAATTTTTTTTTTGTGTTTATAAACAAGGTAAATTTTTAGTATTACACCCACATCTCTTTTATTGACTTAATGCAATTCTGATCTTACTTCACCATCATATGCAAAGTTGATTACTTAAAGAGCATAAAATAATAGTCAGGGATGAGATGGGTGTAATAGTAAAATAATACTATAAACCAGGAGTCAGCTGCAAATGACATCACAAAGTCCAAAGCAATAACTTCTACAACGCAAAGAAGATATTTAGCGGTTTCAATTTTATATACTATATATTATTATATAAAATCTATTGTAGAACAGGTATATTGACCTTGACTTGTATAAAAATTTGTATGCTATTGGCACACTGAATGTTTTTAAAACCCTAAGTCGGCACATAGCAAAAGGTTGCTGACACCTGCTATAAACAACTGTATAAACAAAGTTTATTCTCTAAAAATAAAATGACATTAATTCTTAGTTTCTATTATTTGGTTTAAACTGAGAAATAATGTATGCATATGAGGTAATAAAAATAATGGAGATAGTGCATGTGCAAGGAGAGGGGGGAGTACTGGAAGAGAGAAGGAAATAAAAAGGCGGCATTAAGTATGCATGGGTGTTGCGTTACTGGAACAATAATTCATGTGTTTGTAAATTTTTTGCAGTTGCTATGTGCTGATGTTGAAGTATATGATAATTCAATTAACTTGACAATGGACCCTAGATACAATTTATTAATACTTTAATAGTAATATTAAATTGGAAATCAGTATAACTAATTAATTTTTAATTTATCATGCAGTTAAAGAATAAAAATTACGAATATTAAATTTTAAATATTACCACGCATTAAGTTTAGAATATTGCAAAATTATTCAAAGAATAAACGCAAAAACTATACTTATATTTTCATTTATTGTTCTTAGCTATATATTAAGTTCTTCCGATTTGGTGCTGATGTAAGAGGTATCCATTATTGCTACAAATTAGTTACATTGATAGGGTTTTGGCTGCAGATTTAGTGAACAAGAGAAGAAGATTTATAAATGATAAGACAAATTAAAAGTTAATTAGTTATGCTAATTTCCAATCTAATCTAATATTAAAGCATGAATAAATTGTATCCAGAGTCCATTGTCAAGTTATTTGAATTATAATATACTTGTATTTTGATTGGTTATCATAGCTTATGTAATAATGCCCCCCCCTGCTAGGGGGGGGTGAACTTTTTAAAACTCTTTATTTTGCAATCAACAGCATCACTTGACAAGACACCAGACATGTTGAAACAAAATGGCTATTTTTGTAGTGATGTTATAACATGTTTATGTTATAATTTTTTAAAAGATAGTGGTTTTGGCTATTGTAATTTTATTCCATCTATACCAATCCTATATATATATATATATATATATATATATATATATATATATATATATATATATATATATGTATGTATGTATGTATATTCATGTGAAAAGAGGTTGTATGCAGTTTTAAATTTCTATAAATTTAAACACATCGAAACATGATTGCATTTGTGTAGCATTATTCACATGCTTTGATGTAATATCCTATAATAAATAATTTTGCACTACTGTTGTATTGAGCCCTCTTTTAAATTAATGTTACAAACAGCAAAATTTATATTCAATTCATTCTCATTTATATATATATATATCAATATCTTACCTGTGTATCTCCCGATTCAGTGACTATGAAACTGCCTTGAGGACCAAGTCCAGTCTCTTGACTGTTCATCACTACAGCTGCATGAAGAGCCTGTTGTGTTTGGTCAGCAACCCCTTGGTTCTGAGCCATTGTAATGGTAGACAATGGTTGCATCACAATGTTTGGGTCCTGCATGGTCACAGGATGGATCTGAATTGTGTTTGGCATGAACTGTGCTGTAGTTGTTCCAGTTGTGATAGCAGCAGGAAGTTCCTGGCTGGTGGGGGCCATCACAGTCTGACTCTGCGGCTGCAGCTGGATTTGTGTTGGGGTGCTACTAACAAAGTTGGGTGCCAAAGTGAAGTTCAAGCTACCCTGCTGCAGCTGTTGTAACAAAGAGTCGTCAATGTGTATTGTCTGCGACATGAGGTTCGTATCAAGGCCCATTATCTGTATACTTTGATTGAGATTTCCAGGCAACTGAAGTTGGATACCTTCAAGACCTTGGAGAACATGGGCAGCCAGAGCACTCTCTGATAACTGACTGCCACCATTTGCAACAGCCACTCCACTACTTCCAGACACTGGGGTTGCTCCATTAGCAGTTGTACTTCCAACTATCCCATTCCCAACCAAATGTTCACTGCCTGAAACAGTCAAAGACACTGGTACTAAGCTTGCCTGGTTTGATATCATGGTTGGTTCAATACTGACCATCTGACTTGGTAATGGACTTGATGACTCCAGACCTTGAGTCATTTCAACAGGATTTTGTATTGATGTCATTACTTGGTGTTGTGATTGTGGCTGATGCTGCTGCTGCTGTTGTGGTGGTGGTTGCTGCTGTTGCTGCTGATTATCAACTGCCATAGTTACCAATAAGGCTGCAGTGTCCATTGATGCAACCTTAGTGGTCTTTCGCTTCTTTGGTGTGTCTGGTTTGAAATGAGAAGCAATGTGGCTCTTCCGATGACCTGATGTGCGAAAGCGTTGTTCACAATGTGGGCACTTAAATGGTTTGGCACCTGTGTGCAATCGCATGTGCACTTTCAGGCTTCCCTTTGTTGAAAATGGCAATGTGCATATATGACATCTGAATTTCTTCTCCCCTGTGATAATGAGAAGACAGATAAGTTTTTTATTGAAGAACCAAAAAATAAAAACAGAAGTGGCAATTTCTATTTACTTCACAGAAAGAAAAGGAATGTAAATAAATATTATTAGTTTTAAATTTGATTCTGTGCCAAAAATTAATTTTAATTCAATTGCTAAAAGGTTCAGGTAATTCTAAATATTAGTTGGAATCAATTCCCTAATGTTTAAAGATAAAAAACCTTGGCAAAGTTTAACAAACACACCAGAAAAAAACAAATGGTGTATCAAAAGTAAGGTTTTTCTCTTGATGCAGCTATTACTATATACTCCATCAGTAATTTTTATTTTTTTTTAAAAACTATTTTTAGAAATTTAATAAGACTTAAAAATATGAAACTGGATTTATACTATTTTTTCTTGAGAACTGACAACAAAAATGTTAAAAACTATTTATTAGATTATTTATTTCCAAGAATTATTTTTATATTTACAAGTTTATGTGTACCTAATCCAACATAATATTTCCATTTACCATATTATAAAGAAATATCTATGAAAAGAACTTTTGCATTCATAAATTTATAAAAATGTCTGAAGTATTGTAGTCAACTCCTCCTGTCTGACTCTTTACTCTATACTTGATTTATCCTATAACCAACATATTCAAATAGGTAAAATCCTATTTGCCAATCTCATTACAAAAAAGAACAAAAAATTTTAAATAAACACATAACAATGAATAAATGTAATAATAAATTTTTTAAAAAAATGTATTTTCTGAACATTTCTTTCATTTGCTCTTGCCACATAAATCCCCTAAAATAGGTGGGGACTATGTGATTTTAATCATTTTTTTTTCTTGTGTATTGACAACAAAACCATTAAACACTATTTATTTATTAAATTGTTTACTTATAAGAATAATTTTTCAAAGTTTAGCAAACATGCATACAAAGAGGCAGTATATTATAATAGTGGTATCAAGAGAAAAACATCTTTTTGACACACTGTATTTCTGTTTTTGTTAAACTTTGCGAAAATGTTTTCAAACTGATATCTTAATAATCAACAACAGGAGATCAAATTTTGAAAGGAAAAATTTGTATAATTTCTTGTGTAAATGAAATCTCAGAAATACTCAGGACTTTACAGAAATAATTTAATTATAAACTTTTTAAAGCTATTAATCTCTATAATAATGCTTCAATTTACGCATATTTGTGTTTGTTACCATAATACAGCAAAAATGACATATCGTAGTACAATTTTTATAAGCACAATACCATTAAACTGCCTTATCTTGAATAAAGCAAATTCCATTCCAATCAGATCATCAGTTTCTGTTAATTTTTACTTTATGTATAAATTGACAAAAAAAAAAAAATGTCTATCCAAAGGAGATAACTTCAGGGCTATTAACTACTAATTACAAAGTTGTTTCTTTTCTTTTTTTTTTCAAAATGTAAAAAATAATAAAAATAAAGAGAAAATCCTTGACTTGTCTTCACTCATAGTGGCATGTCAATAACAATACTTTAAGCTTAGTAATAAATAGGATTTGCAAATGATTTTCAATATAAATTCTATAAACAGGAAGTGACTTGATACAGAGTAAAAGTTGCCAAAGCCATTATTGAAGTAAATATCAATTAAAACAGTCATTACTAAAAAGTCAAACTAATAATGGACAAAAGTAAAAAGCAATTTGCTGTTATCAAAGAGAGATTAGATTTTAACTAAATGTGATTATCAAATAAAGAAAACTTGAATGATAAAAAGAAATGATTTATTTACATTATTTACAGTCAAATTAATGTCCTCATCTTTGTTGTTATTATCACAAACATTTCAGTCATTGCCGCCTCTGGTATTCCTCAGGCGTCTGTCAATCAAAGTAACCTACAGGGAATTTCAAACTGAACTCTTTATTTAATCAGGTGGGGGTAAATTGTACCAGTTCCACAGCCCATATCTATGGCTATCTTGCCTTGCTTTTTAGTACTACTCACTTATAACCAACTCTGTTTCCACTGAATCTGAGGGAGTTTGGGGTGTTGTTTTTTTTTAAATCATTTCACCTCAAACAAGGCAATAAAGCCACTAGAACACTAGCAGCACAATGGCCAAAACCTTGTGATAATAACAAAAAAAAAATAAGGACATTATTCTAACAGGAATTCAGAAAGAAAATAATGATTTATTACAATTAAAAGAAAGTTGTCAATAAATTAACAGATAACAATTTCAAATAAAATGCAAAGGAAAAACATTGAGACAAAGATGACAATAGCAACATGTAAGAATAATGATGAAATGACAACATATATCATTAAAAGATTAAAAATTTATAATCAATAAAGATCTCTGAATGAATGTATAAAAAAGTAAAAGAAATAAAGAGGAAATATTCAAGAAAGAAGAAAATACAGAACAGATATATTTGATAAGATAAAATGTAACAGATAACAAAAAAAATGAAAACAAAAATAGAAAAATTTGTTGAGCAATGTAAAAAGGAACTGACAGTATCTAAAAATATCTCTAATCATTCAGATTCCCTAAATTTGTTGAGCAAAAGCACTTTACATGATCTAAAAAGCTGCCTAAATTTGCTGAGGGAAAAGGAACTTACCAGGTCCATGTGTCTTCATATGACTATCTAATGTTGATTTCACCGTAAATGACTTTGAACAGATATTACATTTGAATGGTTTTTCTCCTGTGTGAATACGAATATGCCGTACCAAGTCACTGGGCTTTTTGAAGCTTTTGGGGCACTTACTACACTCGTGGCGATGTTTAGGATAGTCATCTTTCTCTACAATCTTCTCCGGAGTAAAATCAGGTAATTGATGCTGTAAAAAAGAAAAATACTATTTATCTTTTCTGTCCAGGTTTCAGGTGTTTCCATTTGAATTTTTTTTATTGAATTAAATAACCCAAAACAAATGCAAAGACATTTCATTTAATTACATTATATAACATATCCTTATTAGACTATATACCCAAAAAATTCAGGGTCACGGTGGAGTAATGGATATCAGCACAGATTGAGGAATTAGAGAGCCGAGTTCAAATTCCAGTCGGGTCCATTACATTCACTTACATGCTAATACCCCTGGGAAAGGTATGAATCCTGTTCTTCTCCCCCCAGGAGAGACTGGGTTCTATAGCCTTGGGGGGAAACCAGTTTAAGAGAAGGAAAAACACTGAATTCAAAACCAGCCTGGAGAGGCTTGGGCTCTATCAGGCTATCTTACCCAAGAAACACCACTTCTACTGTGGCTGCAGTAGACATGGTGCCTCTACGACTCTATGGCCATGGGATTAAAAAAAAAAAAATTAAACAAAAAAAATTAAAAATTTAAATTTTCAATGTCCCTCTCCTTCATGTGCATGTGTAATTACATCAACGTAAACATCACTTTAGTCTAATGAAGTCGCAAAGGATGAAACATGTAACTTGAAAATTTTTTTCCACTTTGTCATAGATTTTCCTAAAAAAAATATCCTTATTATAAAGTGATGTACCAAAAGTCATGAAGTAATTGTCTAGTATGTGTGGGACTCTGGTTCAACAAAGTACAGCAATTCAACATGACATCAATTTCACAGGTTGTTAGAAGAACCCAAGAGAGATGTTGAGCCACAACATCTTCATAGTTCTCCACAGCTTCCTGATACTTGTAGGTACAAAATCTTGTGTGTGAATAAACTGCTCGTCCATCTCCTATGAATCCTCAATTGGCCTCATATTAGGAAAAAATTCTGAACAGCTTGGGTCAGATGACACAGTGCGTTATCCATCTAGAATAATCCATTATTGTTGGGAGGTACATGGAGTCCATGAACAGGTGCAAATGGTCACAAAGCAGTGAACACCACCCACATCATGTGAATATACACTACATCATTTTGAAACTGCCACCAACCTGCATGCTGACAAGGGTTCCTGTTCCCATGATCTGTGCCACACCCAAACTGAATAAGTCTGAAGCAACTGAAACCATGAGACACCCAACACACATTGTCTTCTGTAGTCCAATTAATAATGTCATGTACTGTTGTAAGATGATATATCAAGGACTAACAGGAGCAACCAGGTGGGTCTTCTGCTCCCATATCCCAGGGAAATTATAGAGTGCTGAACTGACCTGATATGCATCTGGTACTTCCTGCATTGAATGTGGTGAAAATTTTAAACTTTTTACCCACAAAAAAAGGTCTGTCAATAGGTCAAGTGTTTTCTTGACACTGCTACTACTACTACTACTACATATATCCTTGACTGCCTCAGCAATGTTTATTGTTTTAAAAAGCTGTTTAAAATTTTAATAAAATCAAAACATATGAAAGTGAATTTATACATTTTCTTTATTCACAATAAAAATATTATTAGCAATAAAAATATTAAATTCTATTTATTTATTAGATTGTTTATTTACAAGAATAGTTTTATATTTACAAGATTATAAAAGTATGTGAATAAAGTACAATGCAATGTTTATTCTTTTATAAAGAAATAAATTTCTTTCATTTGCTTTCACCACATAAATTCATTAAAATAAGCTTTGCATCTCCTCCTCTGAACCAAACATTTTTTTCATTTTAGATTTTAGGCAAGATTGAACATTATCCTTCTGTTCAGTCCACAGCAACATTTGCATTTTGGGCATTCAAAGTGATTGGCAATTAGCTGATATTTAGGCAACCATTCAAAAGTACTCAATTTGCTAGTTGCATTATTTACATTATTCGGACTGTTATCCTCATCTTTATTGCCATATTCACAACGTTTTGGCTGTTGTACACTCTGGCCTTCTTCATTTGTCTGGAATTTCGAACTGAACCCTTCATTTCATCCACCAGAGTAGATTGTTCTTGTTCCACGTGCAATGCCTCTTCTGGATGTCTTAGTTAATTCACTTTAACTGAACTCTCCAAGTTCACCATTGCTGTGGCTTGATATTGAACTCACAACTCTTTAGGTCTAATCACTGGATCTAACCAATGTCTTTATCCAGTGACTAGACCCAAAGAGTTATGAATTCAATACCAGGCCACAGCATTGGTGAACCAAGAGTTAAAGGGAAATAACTGAGACATCCAGAAGAGGCATGGCACGTGGAACTAGAACAATCTACCCCGGTAGACAAAATAAAGGGTTCAGTTCGAAATTCCAATCACCTGAAGATGGCCAAAGCATACAACAGCTGAAACGTTGTGAATATGGAAATGAAGATGAGGATAACAGTTCGAATAATGTAAATAATGCAAGTAATCATAATACCTCATCTCAGAGATATAGACGGACAATTTGCAAGCTTTGGTCTAGATGCTTAGTGCATATTTTTCATTTAAAATTTCTTCAGCAGTCAGCATTCGGCTGTCAACAGATAAATCTGTCTGCAGATTTTCTAGGCTTGCTTCATCCACATTTTTAGAAAAATTAGCAACAATTTAAAAAAGTTTTTAAAAAAGTTTTTAAAAAAGTGAAAGAATTGGTTTAACATACAATTTCTGGAGTTTCAGGCCTTGGATTGATTAGACATCTTTGATCCTAAAGCACGATTATAAAAAAATTGGAAAATTAAAAACAAGAAATAATCTGATCACTAAAATATTCTGAGAAGAAAATGTATAATACCTGTAAAATTTATATGCTTCTTTAATTTTTTTTCTTTAAGAGCTAACGTACATTTTTAGAAATTTATGTATAAAAATTTGTTTTCATAGTTTTTTATTTATAAAATGGTAAATAATGTAGTTGGTTCACATATTTTTATAATCATGCAAATACAGGATGTCCATAAAGTTCGTGTGCACTTTAAAAAATTTATAACTTTATTTGTATTTGCGATAGAAATAATTTGTAAAAAGGATTAGAAAGAAGTAAATCTATATTTTTTAAGGTTTATTGAAATTTTATTTAAGTTTCCACATGTCCTCCATCATTAGCAATACAAAGGGTAATACAATTTTGTAGTTCACAGAAAACATTTGCCAACTGATTTAGAGTAATGCCTGAAATCACATTAGTTATTGTAGCTATACTTAAAACTAAGTACATTAAACTTTATAACATTTTTTACAGATTATTTCTATCGCAAATACAAATAAAGTTATAATTTTTTAAAGTGCACACGAACTTTATGGACATCCTGTATAAAATTAATCTTAAAAACAATCTAGCAACTAAATAGTGTATAACATTTTTAATGTTATTAAAATTCCAAGCATAGCTTAAAACAATAAACATTACCAAGGGAGTTAAGGAAGTATACATTAATAATGGTGTCAAGAGAAAAACTGACTTTTTTTTTGCAGGTACATAGATTAAACTTTGCTAAATGTGGATATGAAATGAGCCAGTATCACTTTCTTACAGAAGACAATTTGGACATGATCATTAAAGACCTGTGGTTAGCCACTACATTGTCCAAGATGGCCAGTAATGCTTCCCATCAAGTACACACATAATAAAATAAATCAAGGGATGTCAGATGTCCCCATAATTTCAGTAATAGAATGTCTCATTCATTTGATACTATCATAACTTGTTTGATAATTCATGTCCCTTTGTCATGAGCAGCTTAGTCAGTGTGAACACTTCCTTATCAGATGTCAAAGCACTCCTTATATAGGTTTGGGCATTTCTATAACATAAGGTATGTTCACACCAACAACCATTACCTTTACATACTGCTATCCAATGACTTTTGGCACTTCAATGTATATGATTTTCTTTGAACTTGTCTTTATTTTTTTTTTTTTTTTTTACATCAACTATGTACTCTCTAGCATTCCTTGGTTGTCTGTTGTGTTCCAAGTAGAAATCAACATTCTAGAACAAAAAGTCCCTCAGAAGTTCAGAAAGTACATTGTTGAAATATTGGAGGAAAAAAAAAAAAACAAAGACAAAGACAAGGAAAGTCCAAAGAAAACTACATACCATGATAAAAAAAAACCCTGTCTAACAAAATTTAGCCAAGAAATTATTCTCATGTTTCATCTGGTCTATTCTCCAGTTTTCAACAGGTTAACATAACACTGGTCTTAAGCAGTCTTATAATTTTTCATTGCCTTATGATCATCTTTATTGGACTGATTGATTGTTTTCTATGGCTTATCAACCGTTTTCATGTTATTTAAAACCAGAAAATATTTTTAGATTATAAGAATTTTTTTGGTGATAATAATGATTTAGTGATACAAATCTTACTAATTAACCCATAGCTGGGGGGGAGAAGTGGTGGATTCATACCTTTCTCAAAGGTATTTGCACCTAAGTGAATATAATGAATCAGACTTATATGGGAACTTGATTCTCCAATTAACAATTCTGTATCATTATCCATTACATCACTTGCACGTCCAAGTTTACAGCACTTCGTATTCCCAAGCAGTCACCCATCTAGCTACTGACCAGGCTCAAAGTTGCTTAACTTTGGTAATCGTATGGGAAACAGTGTTTCAATGTGATGTGACAATAAGCTGATCATCTTTATTTAAAACTAAGGATAATAGTAATAGAGAAAATAAAATTACTTAAAACTATTTTCTAGATGTCATGTCCACTAGAAACAGAGAATTAACAAACCTCATCATTGTTTGTTGGTTTGTTGGTTGTTTCTGTTTAGCTGCATATCAACATCTATGGGTTGATTAATGCCAAACTTTTGTACACAATTTCATTATTTTTTTGAGATAATAATGCTTTAAGTGATACAAGTTTTATTAATTAACCCATAGCAGTGGGGAGAAGTGCTGAGTTCATACCTTCTCCAAGGGTATTTACACATAAGAGAATATAACGAACCCAACTGGAATTGGAACTCAGCTCTCCAATTAACACTTCTGAATCATTATCCATTACACCACACGCAGACCTGAGTTTATAGCACCTGGTATTTCCAAGTGATCACCCATCTAGATACTGGCCAAGCTTGGCATTGCTTAACTTCAGTTATCATATGGGAACTGGTGTTTTTACATGTGGCTGTAAGCCCCAAACCATTGTAATAAAAATAGAGGATAGTAGTCAATAAAATTATTGAAAAACATTATATTATTTCAAAATATCAGACAAAATGTTGAAGTCATTATGGTAAAGATGACATTAATTTTGGAGAAATAGTAATATTATTGTTTTTTTGGGGTTTTTTTTGGTGAGGGAGTTTGTGTGTGTATGAAAAAGCAAAAGGATTTAGCTTACTGAAGATAGCCTTAATTCACTAACTCTGTCTTTTTCACTTGTGCATTCGATAAGAATTCGTTGGGATACAGTCATTTCTTCATGCGATCCCGTTTTGGAAAATTCCTGGGCCTCTTCTTCACTGATGTGAATTACTGACCGATTACGCCGACCGCCATTGTAATAATCATGATCATCTTTAAAAGAAAAAAAAACATGAGTAATTAACAACAACAAATTAAAAATATGAATAATTAACAACAACAAATTACTGAAAGCTTGTCAAGTCCAACCCACTTTAACAAAAACCTGAACAAACCAAATATCAGAATTTTTTAATTAATAAACTGAAACGCCAAAAATTAGAGAGAGGAATTCATTGAATGGGTTCACCCTCCCTACCACTTTGTAAAAATGGACTCAGGACAGTTTAACATAATATGTAAAGGTGTGTGCACATACAACTACTGACCTTCTCTCAGTTTTTCACCACCTAGTCAAATCACAACACATATTTTACGACTTATTTGTTATTGATGCGCACAAAAACCAAGGAAGTCCCATTATACATTCACAGGTGAAATTAGGAGCATGGATCAAAATGGAAATACAAATCATTTTCGATAATTTTCTTATTTATTCACTGGCCGAGTTTCATGTCAGACATAGCACTCTCTCTGGGGGTATATATATATATATATATATATATATATATGTATATGTGGCACTTAGCTCCCTTTGCCTCTTCTTACTTCTACCAAGCAACTGCTACCAACTTGACCGATTGAACAAATGGCTCCTCTCTCCTCCAACTAGGACTCTGCTTATATGAGCCTATGAGCAGAAATTTTGAACTTTTAAAAAAGTGGCACTTATTCTTAAAAGTTTTCATTTATTTATCTATTTAATTTTTTTTCCCTTTTGGTTAGAGTGTGGTCACCTTGAAAACCTTACTTCATACATTTTACTGCTGGTCATAAAAACACTAAACACTTAAGTCACTGATAAAATCATTTAGGGCCCACTTCACGTATGTTCTAAGCCAGTAATGTAGGGGACCTATTGTGCCACAGAGGTAATGTTTCTGTGGCAGACAGGGGATACTGACAGGATTCAACACCATTTATCAATGGACTTTTTGTTACAACTAAAAAGATGGGCCACTGTCCCTGATGTGACAAATGCTTTAAGTTTTTTCTCAATTAACCAGTAACTACCCAGTAAAAGGCAATATTGCATCGAATCACATCTCGATGTAATACTTGTCTCATTCAAACTATCAGTCAACACACTTTATGACATTCACTGCATTCAATGGGGTTTCGGCATCATCAACCAATGAAAGTACCATTATTGATACAAGAGTATCAATTACTATTCTTTAACTGGGCTAAAAAATATCGCCACTGGACAAATGGAAGGCTGGAATTCTATTTCATGGTTACATATATAGTGACATCACAAATACTACAAACATCCATAAAAAGTAAGCAGATATCCAAAATTTCACAAGGCTTTACAAATGTTCAATATGCGCACTACACACAGGTCAAGTCAGTAGTCCAGGTCCTACCAAATACGCTGATAATTAGATTATAAAAAATCACAGAAATTGGGAAAAACAGCAGTCAAGTGCTGAAACCTCCTCACAAGAAGACTGAATAATTACAAAATTTTTCTACGAAACTCCAGAGTCGAGATGTTGAATATAATATCAATGAGCTAAGTGGCAAATTTTATATTTGTACTAGCAGCCATACCCAGCTGGTCAATCAAAAAAAGCATTCAATTAGAATGGAGCAAAAACAGTATCATGTTTAGATTACTTTCATTAAAAAACATTTTGAATTAGTGCAGTTACTGATATAACAGTAGTCTGTATTTCAACCAAAGACATGAAGTGAAAAAACAGGCAACATGAAAAGCCACTTCAGACCACAATTATTTTGGAGTTTTTGAAATTCAATTTGTCAGTGTGCTTCCAGGGATGTAAAAGAGGATACATTTATAAAGCAATTGTTAAGTTTGATGAAAATTGGTTGAAAGATCAATGAAAAATAAGAAAGAAACCAGTAAAAATTGCCATTTTTCGCTATTTATGCGGGTTTTCCCTATATGGGTGGGCTCCATTATCAAGTTAAATGACTGTTAAACAAT
The DNA here is from genome assembly GCA_903632075.3 of Acanthosepion pharaonis. Lineage (NCBI taxonomy): Eukaryota > Metazoa > Mollusca > Cephalopoda > Sepiida > Sepiidae > Acanthosepion > Acanthosepion pharaonis. Next base: position 2,840,917 of record CAHIKZ030001112.1, read on the forward strand.
CAACTTATTGTTGGCTACCCAACGAGGGCTGAATTTACTACACAAATGAATGATCGACAAAATCTGCTTGTTAACCAGTGCACAGAAAAAGGTGGTTCCCTGTGCCTTTTCTATAAATATTTCCATGGAAATTGTACTCATGAATTTTCCTCTTTGGTACCTAGACTTGACAAATTTAAGGGCAGTATGAGATTGGTAACTAAATCTCATCATTTTACAGTTTAAATAGATAAATGTAGCCGTTAGTTTTATGCTAAGAGTTTCTTATCGTGCACTTCTCACTTGTGGAACTGACTTTCAGCTTCTTGCTTTCCAGTCAACTTTGATCTTCAAAAGTTTAAATGTCATCGTTATCTTGTCTTCTTAATTCCTTTTCTTTTATTGTTTTCTCTTCTTAATAATATTTTCTTTTTCTCATATTTCTCTAACACTCAGTAACTGCTTGTGTCTTAGTGGCTTTATTGCCTTGCTTGGAGTGAAATGATTAAAAAAAAAAAAAAACATTGTCTATCATACACATTCATACCAAGTATATTTTGGAGATTTGTAATTAAAAATTCAAGAATAGGAAACACTTTTTAAATGAAATTTTTCATATATTCTTTTGTAGGTGAATTAATATTTTATTTAGTAAATTTCTTAACTGACCATTTTAAGAAAGAAAAGTTGAATTTCTATTGTAATTAACTGAATATTTTAGCTTGTTATGCCACTAAAAATGTATGAATGCTCACATGTTGTTATTCAGCAAAAGAGATGTAGGAAAAGCAGAAGCAAATGGATGTAATATGGTTTAAAAATTTGTATTTACCATCCACTAATGGTTGAAGGTAATTTTATATGCCCTGTCCCTTCATAGCTCTCCACAACTTCCTATCTTTTTGTAGTGAAAGAGATAATCACCTACCTCGAAAAAGAGTTTGTGTTTTGTGTGTGATCTGCTGAAGAAGGTTTACCAAAAGTAGTTAGCAAAAATCTGCTACTTTAAGTATCAGAATCTATGCTAATTTTCTTTCCTCTCCTGAATGGCGTGGCCAATCAGAAAAATTGCTTGGTGAATAAAAGCCACTGTTTTTCACTTATGGGGGCAGGATTTGTCTGAGCTTGGTGGATGAGCATGCGTTTATGCTGGTGAGAAGTGAAGGTTGGATTTGTGTCTCCATTTTGTTGTTGCCTGTTGGACTGTTGCAACAGACTATCATTTGAACTGTTATTTGGCTACAAGTGTTGCAAACAAGAGACAAAAGAAACCAATTGCAGGCATTTATTACTACTATAAATTTATAGTTTTTTTTTTCTTATTCTTTACTACAACACTTTTTTAGCTCTTAGTAATGTTTATCATTTTACCATCCCTCCCACTCCTGATCATGTCATCCATTCTCAGGCAGGTGGCACACTACCTCTCTCTGTCCCTCTTGTTATCAATATGTCAAATGTGAGTGTCAAATTTTCCAAGACTTCCTTTCTCATTATAATGTTCAAAGAATTTCAGCTGTTTTTTTTTTTCTGGTCCTAAGTGTAAGTATCCTTTTTGTTTCCCTTTTTCTTTAAAACTTCCTCATTGTTTACATGCCCTGTCTATGGTATTCTTTTTATGGTTGAAGGTACAAACATCCTAAATGTTAACAGCATGAAAAATGACCTGCATTACTCCAAAAAAAGTCTAGACACCTGACAATATACTATGTTATGGCACACTGTATTTTCTGGCTTACAAGATGCACTTTTTTCCTAAAAAATACCCTGAAAAATATGTGTGCATATTCCAAGACAAATGTAAGGCAACACACAGGCTTAAATAAGATTGGACAGTCACCTAATTGGCATGACTGATAGGGACGTGGATTTGTATGTTGATTCATTACACTATAATGTTAGCTATCTATCTAATTTAGCCTTTTATATGATGTAACCTCAGTACTTTATTTCCAAGACTATAAACCTTCCTTCCACAAGCTTAAACATGCTCCGTTTACTAGCAGTGGCAGGAGCCTTTCTGCTCTTGACTAGTATGTCATTGCCATACAAGCAAAGTTGGACAAGTGATTAATGTAACAATACGTTGCACCAGTATGTAAGGGATGCATGGTGAATATGATGTTGTATGAGAATGACTTTTTTTTTCCTTAGAAATTTCTTTCCAATATCAGGGTGCGTCTTCCAAGCCAAAGCATCTTGTAAGCCAGAAAACATGGTAATTGAATTTTTGATACCTTCATTCAGGATAGGAGAGGTTTCTGGGGAGGGTCATAAAAGCTAATATCAACATAAAAAAAAAAAACAAAGAAATTCTTCAGCTGAAAAACAACTTACAATTCAGAGTGTCTTTATGCATTTTCACATGTCGTTTCCATAATGAAGAAATACGGAAAGTTTCTACACAATACGGACACTTGAAGGGTTCTGTATTGCTGTGAATGATCATGTGACGTGTGAGGGAGCCATTAGTGGTAAAGGTTGCATGGCAAATTTGGCAGCGGTAATCTTTCACACCTGTATGTGTCCTCATGTGAGCCTTCAGCACACCTGTAGAGACGAACATGCGGCTGCACTGAGTACACTTGTAAGGTTTTTCTCCTGGATGAAAAGAAAAAAGAAAAATACAATATACAACAAACTATTTACCAACCTTTCTTTCTTTCTTTCTTCTTAGCAACTCTCATATATTCTCTCATTATTAAAAGAGTTTATTTAATACTAAATGCTTATTTGCATGTGACATCACAGGGAGAAATTTAGTCACTCTCATGGTTAATATATATAGTGACATAGCAAATGCTAAAAACAGATAAAAGTAAACAAATTTGCATTGTACATTTTACATATGACTAGATATACTGACAATTAATATATAAGTTATTGACATTTGGAAAAACATTTATGAAAAATGTCTCGAGAATAATATCCAATAATGCATTTCAATGAAATATATATATATATATATATATATATATATTCAATTTGTCTTCTCTACAGATATATTCTGATAACTTTAATATATATGTATATATCGATTGAATAAATAGTTCCACCCTTGTTTATCTGTTTCTAAAAAAAAAAATAATAATAATAATAAATATAAAATATAAATTTATAAAATATATATATTTATAATTTATTATATAAATATAATAAATATAAGTTTTGTAAACTATGTCTTGAGGAAAAATTAGCTATAGCTCTATATAGGGAACCTAATCAGTCATTAAATTCTAAAACCGAAATTCAAATGTAGACATATAAAATGGTTGGTTGTTAGACTAGGTCTCTGCTCCCCAGTAATTAATATTTTTATTATATTTTATATTTATTATTTATTATTATTTTTTTTTATATATGAGCGACTATAGTTTCTTATACTTATAAGATTTCTATTAATAATATATAAAATAAAATTCCACTTTGAATTTCTTATATACATATATATATATATATATATATATATATATATGCTTTCTATCCTGAATAGTGAGAACATTTACCCTATAAATATAGCATACCTTAAAATTATATTTTATCATGCTATGCACACACAAACATATATATATATATATATATATATATATATATATATATATATAAGTTAAGTTATGAAGAACTTGGTAAACCAAATTGGTAAATCCAAGGAGGATGAAATCCTGAGAGCTCAATGTGAAGAACAGAGCTAATATTTAATGAAAAACAGACCACTTTAAAGGTACCATTACAATAATTTATTTCACCAAAATCCCTTTTAAAGTTCGGATCATCAGGTAACACTTCCAACAATGAAATGAGAGGAAAAATTTTTCCTATCATTTCCTCTCATTTCATTGTTGGAAGTGTTACCTGATGATCCGAATCTTTTAAAAAGGACGTGAAATAAATTATTGTAATGGTACCTTAAAGTGGTCTGTTTTTCATTAAATATATATATATATATAAATATATATATATATATATATATATATATATATATATATATATATATATATATAATTTAAATAAGATGTATTTAAGCATTTGAAAAAAATTTGAAAAACTTAAAATTGAATAGATATAATTTGTTGATATTATTCAACAAAACTTGTTTGCAAAAAAAAAATATATATATATATATATATATATATATATATATATATATATATATATATATATATATATATTTTCTGTATATACATTATTTTTATAGATATAATTTATTTAAGTAAATGCTCTGTTTTTAATTAAACAGTATTAATTACATTTACAGAAACCTGAATATTAAATATAATGAATAAACAATTCATTAAACTGATCTTTGAATGCTATGTTCTGCTAGAAAACCAATGCAAAAAAATAACCTCAGAACCATATTTATAGACTATGTTTTGTCTTTACTCTCACAGAAGAATTTGTAGTTACCCATTCTTGGTAAGTACTAATCTTGGGACAAAATAATGAACACCATTCACAGGACTATGAATGAATGAAAATAACCATAAGAACATAAGAAATTCAAAGTGGAATTTTATTATTTAACAATTGAATGTTTTTACTTTATACCTAAAATTTGTTTTGAGCAAGTATCAATAGCCAATCTAATTGCTGTGCATTCAACATGAAAACTGAATTTGTCAGGAATTAACGTAAATGTTACTGAAAGAATAGGCCTACTATATATACAATTACACACAATATAACATACATTTGGTATATTCCAACATTTAACAATAATTATCTGACTAAAAAAGAAACTGAATTTTTTAAAAATCTGAAAAACAAAAATCTCAAACAAAATGGGTAGCAGTCATTTGTAGAAAACTAAATCAAAATGAAATAGTTTGAAAATCCATAACAATTAACAATCCACATAAAATTCAAAATGTTTGTGGGGAAAAAAATGGAAGTAAAAGCAAATATTTTTAAAGATAAACTTTCTTTCGCCACATTAACTCTATCAACACCAAGACACTTCTGTAAGCGATGATAGCAGCCATTTATATAATCCCAGAAGAAATGCGGGTCAAAGCAGCTTTTATTTTATATCGTTAATGCTCTCAAAATGGATACCTTTCAAAAATCTTCGAAGGTTAGGAAATAAGAAAAAGTCAAAAGGCATTAAATATTAAATACTATAATATGGATGTCTAATGATTTTCCATAGAAATTCTCATAATGTTCCTCTTGTCTGATGAGACAATTGAGCAGGGGCCTTGTTGTGGCAGGAAAGTATTCTCTAATGTTTCTGCAGTACATTTTTTTTAGCTAATCTTCTCAGAACACGTTCATAAATAGCAGATGTTACCATCTTTTTTTCTTCAAAAAAGTCAACTAGTAAGATGTCCACGGCATCCAAGAAAAGAAAACTTTTCAGCCTTCCTTTTGCTTTGACTAGATCCTTTACACCTTTGGGTAACCACTGACTGAATTTTGTCTTCAAGATTATACTGGTAAAGCCAAGTTACATCTCCAGTTACCTCCCCTCTGAAAAAAAACTTTAGGACTTTGTTGCAGATCTGCACTTAACACACTTTGGTTCCTAACAAACAGAAAGTTTACTCAGCATTAATTTTTCACATAAAATTTTATAAGCTGAACTAAGATGATATCTAGAGTGTTAAGTGTTATTTCTGCTGGTAACTGTCAGTCACTTTCAATTAAATATAAAAAAAAGTATAGATTTTTTTTCCCTCACAAACTTATGTGGATGGTCTGCCAATTCATTCATCATCTTCAACTCATTCTTCTTTGAAACAAGTTATCCATTTATAAATCATTGATTTTTTCCAGCAAATTGTCTCCATAATCTTTTCTCAAATCATTAATAATGTCATCAGTCTTTCAACCAAGTTTGGCCATAAATTTGACATTGCTTCTTGTTTTAACTTTGACTGAATTCATGCTAGTCTAAAAAGGGTTGATTTAAAACTGGCATCAACTTCCAGTTCATACAGGTCATAACATGTAAGTCTGGCTTGACTTAAGCATTTCATGCCAAGCAAGAGTGCCACTAGCATGCAAGGGGTTACAGAGAGTGAGAGCATGAGTAAAGAGTAAAGAGGGGTGTTTGAGGAAAGGATTAAATTCACACAGATGGGGCACCGGTGAAAGTAGCTCATCAGGACACTTGCCATGCAAACAATTATAAAAATTTTCTTATAACATGCTTTTTCCACAAACTTTTTTAAATGCATCAATTTGCTTTCCTTTGCTTTGCATTTCAGCTATTTCAATTTGTTTTCTCTATTGTCAAAAAGAATATTCAGTTTTATTAAACAGTGATTTAGTAAAATGGCTCTAAGCAAGTATTAACTATCTCTATTAGTAGAACATAATTATTAAAAGATTTATTATTTACTTTATTAACATTCAGACTACTGTCCTCATCTTTGCTGTTGTTATCACAATATTTCGGCCATTGTGATCTCTGGCCTTTATGAGGTGTAAATCAATCCAGTTAACATGCAGGGGATTCCAAACTGAATTCTTTATTTAATCTATGGGAGAAGACCGTTCTCATTCCACTGCCCATATCTAGAAATATCTCATCTAGTTTAATCTAGTATTCTCACTTCACTGCCTATGTCTAGGGATATCACATCTCAAACAGTTTACTCGCATAGATTAAATAAAGGGTTCAGTTCAGAATTCCCTGTAGGTTACTTGGATTGATATACACCTGTTGAAGGTCGAATGGTATAACAACCAAAATGTTGCAAATAACAGCAAAGATGAGGACAATAGTCTGAATATAAAAAGTGAAAATAATGATAACTCCTCATTCTAGAAATTCAGACAGAAATTAAAAGATTTATATAAGAAAAAGATGAGAAAGAACAAAGACAACAGAAATGGCTTTCAATTTCTTACCTGTATGAGACCTTATGTGCTGCTTCAAATGGCTGGACTTTTTAAATCCCTTGCCACAGTAGCTGCATTTGTACGACCTCTTGCCCTCATCCATTTCTCGCTGTATGTTTGCCTGTCGCTGCTGTTGAGCTGGCGTCAATTGAGGTTCTCGAGAGCTGCAAAGGACAATTTTGTTGAAATCTAAACTGAAGAGTACAAGCTCCTGAAAATCTATAATTTACTCCTAGGTGACCAGGTGACACTAATAAAGATTTGACTGGGAGACCAAAATCAATGTGCCACTGTCTGAAAAGCACCAGCAAGAAAATACCCTCCACTCAAGGAATCGTTGCCCATAAAAATATAACTTTTCTCATATTTATGAAGAATAATACTTTGAATTTTTGGTAGTCAATAAACAAAAATAATAATTTAAAAAAATTTTTCCTTTTTTTCCTTGTAACCTAAATATAATCACAATGACTGCATTGTACAAATATAAACTTGAAATTGTTTCAAAATAATTTCTGCATGATGGATCTCTCATAATTTAGTATTTCATTTCTGGAATAAGTAATTTTCAATATTCTCATATTCTTTCAAACTATTCTCATCTTGGTTGATATAGATGTTATTACAGACACAATGTCTCTAAAAACACAAAGAGGTACAAACCCACCAAATGTCAAAACCATCTGACATTGAATATAAAAGACCACACCCCTGATATCCTTCAGGACAATGACATAGTATTACTGTCATTTGTTATAACACGTGTTACAAGTCATAACATTAATACAGGTTTTACTAGCCATGAGTTTAATCCTTGGATCTGGTAAGGACCCACCAATTCAACAGGGATGAACAATAACTGACATCACAGAGACAAAATATCACAATACCATAATAATCAACAGATATCCCATATCAGCCAATTACCAAACATCTGATGATGAGCAGAGGGTTTTTGATTGAAATGTTTTGTCTATAATAACATCCATATCAACCAAGGCGAGGACAATAGTTTGAAATAATACAAGAATATTGATCTCTCATGACTAATAAAACTGAACTGTAATGTTTTAATACAAGCAATTGTATTTCAGTATAAAGATAATCTTTTCCAGAGTATAAAATACGTGACATAAATATATATAAAACATAAAATATTATATATTTATTGGTCCTAAAATCTGAACTCCCTAATTGCAATAAGGTATTTTGTTGTTATGGTAACATGTGTGACAGGTGAAAATGATAAAGTAGAATTGTTTTAGATGGTAAAATAATAATAGATAATCTTACTATATGAAGAAAATTAATAACAAAAGTGGGGGAAAACATTTCATATGATGTGTTTCAACCTTTAGGACTTCATATGACAAAAGTGATTTTATGTTGATGTAACTGCACATGCGCACGAAGGAAAGGAGACACTTAAATGTTAAACTTTAATTTTTTTTTTTAATCTTACTGTATATAATACACAAAGTACATTTAGTAGGTCACGTTTAATGTTTCATGTGCAAGACGAATAACTGTGTCAATGTATTTAAAACAGCAACACAGGCGAAATAAAAAAAAAAATGTGTCATGTCTGAAATCGAGAAATGACCGGGGGGGGGTCGGATAAGAGGATATCAGTGTATGAATCGGTAAAATGTAATAATTAGCCAAATGTATTCTTAAAGACTCACATATGAAATCAGTCTAAAGGACTTAACAAAATATCATTTTTATAGTATTAGTATAATAGCGAGTATAAATTATCGGTTAAAATTTTTATACTTATAGGAAAAGTGTTCTCAGTATCAAGATAGTGTGGACACAGGAATCAATACTACATGGTGACTGACAGTTTTATCTTTCAATATGATCTTCAGAACAAGTTTAATAGTAGGTTGTGTATATAGGTCACTAAGGGATTAAGAGAAATGGGGGAAAAGAAAACACATCTAGATTTTTTGTATTAAAGAGAAGAATGAATATACAAATTACTACATGTTTACTGTTTAATGAAATATTTTTGGCCTCATAATCAAAATAAATATTCATCAAAATTACAAATTAAATCTATAATTATCAACAAAGCAAATCCATAATTAAAATTTTTGGCCCCAAAATGTTCATTTGATTTTTTTCTTGGATTTTGATAAGGGAGGTAGAATTAATGAAGAATAGATGTTAACTATATATCCTATTTTCTATATTATTACACTATTTTGTAATTTTTACAATATAAACCAGTTATTTTCAATTACAGTAAAGTTGTTAAATATTTCCTTGGAACTGACAGAACTACTTCAAGGCTAAATAACTATGAGTCTATAATGGTCTTGTTGAAAACCAGCAACAAACTGCACAAGAAATTGGTTTACCACATCACTTGCAGAACACAACAAAAGAAATATCTTACCTTGTTGTAAGTATAGGGGTGGAAGCTAGAGTAGAAGCAAATGATGCACTTAAGGGAGTCACATCAATGACATTTGTTAATTGTTGATTGTTCTGGAAAGAAAAAAATATATATATATATATATATATAACTCAAAAGATAATAACAGCAGATATGAAGCTCAATAACAAGACATTTATATTAGCATCAACGACAAGTAAACAAAAGAAAGTGCTCTATAAATAACATTTAACATATCTGGAGTTATCTCGTTTGAGAAATAAGATCATTTGGAGTAAATAGAAATGCAGACCCTACACGATTATTATCAACTGTAGTTTAATGAGTCTCTATTACTACAACATCACTTGTAAAAATCAAGATACCACTGGTTCAATCTGCCGTTCTTGCTTTCTGAACACTTCAAAACGTAAATCTGTCTTTTTCTTCCCTTTTCACTGCTTCAGCCCTCTTTTATCAGGCCAACACCATGGTCAACCAACCAATCAGCGTTCTTTGCTTTTATTCTCAATTACCCAGGTAAATAGCCTCCTCCAGTTCAACCAATCAACACACAACTTGCTATTGGTGGAAGCATGCCAAACTGTACAAAAACCCTCGTTACCGCACATACTGTTGGAATTGCCAGATGGGAGAGTAATGCCATTTTCACAGAGCAAACTTGCCAATGTCATGTGTCGTACGTTAATGTAAGACCCTTATTTTCCTATGCATCAAATGCAAGCCAATCTGGCTCGCTTGCTTCTACGGGACTGTTCACTACATCAACTTACAAAGCAGACCAGAAATTTTGTTATTCTCCATGTTAAAGCATTTTAACAGCAGTGAACTAATAAAATAGTTGCTATGATGTGCCACTTTTGCTTTTTTCCTATTATATATGAACATGGTGATTACATCTTACTCAGACGAGAGCCGCTGCCTCATCCCTCTCATCGTTTATGATGATTTCTGTCTCATTTCAGCATCAATGGTCACTAAAGAGACTCATGACCATCATTTGATTTGATAGGTATCAGGCATAGATAAACTCTATCCCCAATTGTGTTGATTGGATCTACATGGCTTGCAACTCTCCATTGTACCACTATGTGCCTCTTCAGTCCAAATGATGATCTGTAAACCTTATTGCAAATAACACTGATATTGTTGGCAGGACAATAAGGCAATTTGCCATAGTTGGCTTTCTTCTGGTTGTTATAATGACCTTTCAGATGATTTGCATAACCTCCAATCAACAACAGCATGCGCTCATGAGATTTTTGGAAAATTTAACAGTTAATAAAATCAAAAATAAATGTCTGGTTGGAAGGAAAATTCTTACGGCTTCTAAAAAATCAAATTTATTTAGATACTACAAGAACTTTACTTTCAACCAGATATTTATGAATAAAATAAATAGCGAATTAAATATTCTACATTTAAAATATTTGGAGTTATCTCCCTTGAGAAATTGGATGATTATTATTATTATTATTATTATAATATAAACTATTAATAATACAATGATTGATATTGTAACTAGAGTTTACATTTTCAAGAAATTACTCAAAAAATAGTGAACAAATCTCAACAAAATGATTTTTTTTAATATCTGAAATTTGATAGTTTGCAAATGTCTATATTCAAATTATAAACTTATTTGATATGTAATTTACATCACCTGACCATCATTCAATTATTTTAGACGTATGATGAACACTGGTAAAACGGAAAATCAAGCAAATATTTATATAGAGAAAAACCTTATTGAAAAAAAAAAAACAGCAGGCAAGTCTCATTATGAATTATTCCAGATAAAAAAATATATCTTCTATGTGGCTTTGCCTTTATATCTATTGATATGGCTTCATTGTTTCAGCATTAGACATCACAAAAAACTGCTCACTTTAGCAGTTTATAAAAATAATTTTTACTGCTTCTTTTTTTTAAATCGGTATCACCCCAAACAAAACAGTACAGCCACTAGCATGCAAGGGGTTACATGGTGTAGAAGAATTAGAAACAAAAATATTAGTAATGAGAAGAAAGAGAAAAGAGAAATCAGGAGGACAGTAGATAGCGTTTGACATTGCATTTGAATTTTTACAGAGTAAAGTTGACTGGAAAGCGTGGAGCCAGGAGGGAGTTCCATGAGTGAGAAATGCAAGAAAAGAAACTGTTAGCATAGAATTTACAGCTACATCTAACCGGCTCAACTGTAAGTTGATGAGATCTCGACACCAGTCTATTGTATTGTACTTAAATTCATACAGTTTAGGTACCATAGTGAAAAGCTCATCAGAACAATTACCATGAAAGTATGTATAAAAAAGGCACAGAGAGGCAAATTTATGGCAATGGAAAAGTGACTGAAGTCAAGTCACCAGATAAGAACCAATAATATTGCTGAGCCAGGTAAATAGGTGGGGCACCTAATCATATATGGCAGCAATATTCTAAACATGGACAAATGGTAGACATATAGCTATGCAAGATAGATTCCAGAGAGAAAAATTGTCACACCTAACATAGTGAACTGACTTTCTTACAAGCTGATCTAGCAATGAGTTCAATGTAATCTTTCCACTTCATTTCAGCAGAGAACATTTCCCCAAGAAAGCGCAACAAGTCACTTTCTCAGTGGATAGCATCAGCCATGCTGATGGAAGGCAGAGAGGGGTCTCTCAGATGATTAATGGAGAGAAGTTTAGTTTTGGAGGCGTTAAAATTGACAAGCCATCTTTTGCACCAGTTAACAATATGAAAGAAAGAAAAGAATTTATCTGTGTTTCTAAGATGAAGTATTGTAACTTTTTACACCCAAATGACCCTGTGGATAAAAGCATTGGTTGAGTGATTAAAAACATGGCTTGACCCAAAGAGTTAGGAGTTCAATACCTGACCACAGCAGAGGGAACAAAAACTTGGAGAGTTGAGTTACTAAAGAGAATTAACTGATACTGATATATCCCAAAAAAGGCATGGCACATGGAACTAGAACAATCTATCAAATGGACTAAAGGGTTCAGTTCGAAATACCAATGTATATCACTCTGAGACCAGAGCATACAATGGCCAAAACATCGTCAATATGGCAATAAAGATGAGGACAACAATCCAAATTATCTAAATAGAAAAGCATTTCATTTTTAGGGTCTTAGTGATCTTTGTTTTTTTGCTATCTTCACCTTGAGAGACAAAAAGATATTTCAATTTCTAAGAGGAAAAATTATCATAATTAACATCATACCTAAAAAACATGACAGGATTATTTATGTATTGACTATATGAATAGGGTATCTGTATACACTAAGATCAAATTCTGTCCAAGATAAGTATAATATATGTGTGTCCTGCAAAAGGCATTGTTACACACAAACACACAATATACCTATGAACTGCCTATCTGTTCATTTTCACACAAGAGACTTGGAAAAAGCAAGTGAAAGAAAGTGGTGAGAAAGAAAGAGTGAAGATGGAAAGGTAAGTAAGTAAGAAAGTGTGAGAAAAGAAAGGTGGAAGATATTAAGACAAAAGAAACAAAGAAATAACCAGAGAGGTTATTTGTTTCTTTCATCTTCAGTTTTTATTACTTCTTTATCTCTTTGATCTTTTAAAATGGGTGAAGCTTTGTTTAACTCATCTATCAGTCTATCATCCCATTTTTGGGACACAGTGGAGAAACCTGTAATACCAGATTTTTATTTTAATTTTCACAATTCTGGATTTTATGGTAAATGTTAATGGACTGATATTATTAAAGAAACAACACATATGACACATTTGGCAGAGGAGGGGTATATTCAACAAAAAAAAAAAAATCAAAAATCAAAAATTGCTTTTTTCACTGCAAATTATTCATTATATCATTTTTTTATAAAAAAATTAGAGCCAATTACACAATATTTCAAGCTCAGTTTAGGTTTATAGTTCATAACAATGAAATGAGATAACATAAACCATAGATTTTTCTGTGGAATATCATTACATTATTGTTACATAATTATAGTGAAATCATTAAGGTTTTTTGTCAAAAGCATATTTATTTAAAATATTCCTTTTTACTGGCTTTATTTTTGAAATGGAATAAGATCATTCTAAATTTCAGAATTTCACTATTGCCCATCAAAATGACTGAAAGAAAGCGATCTAAGAACAACAATGGAAAAGAGAGGTAACAAAGTGCAAACAAAATAGTTCCAGTTTGTTCAACTTAGGAAAGTTAGCATTGCAGCCAAAATATTCTAAAACGCTGCCAATAACAAAGGAGAAAATGAAAAATACCTAACAACAAATCAAATATAGCATCAAAATTTATATTATTTTTATTTATTTGTTATGTAACTAAATACAAATTGTCAACAATGTTTCCATAAAACTTGATATTTCCTGTAATAAATTCTTAATAAATATTATTATTGTTATTATTTTACTTACACCCCTCCTCCACCAAATGTATCAAATACATTATGTAAGCAAATCATGGCTTGCTTTGCAAAACGAAGATCAAAAGGGAGTCTGTACACGTCACTTGCAGACATGTTTGTGACTGATAAATCCAATGTGGGACAGGCATACTCAGTCACAATAGTTACAGCTAAAAGTCCAGCCTGTGCTCAATGACATAGCATTGCAATACTTCCTCCTCTGCTTTTGTATCTGAAAGTGGCCCTGCAGGAATTTTCAAAGGAGACAGAATGGTTAGTGATGAGATGCCAGGCATCATGGTTCTCAGCTAGGGTTGGCCATTGGCAATGATTGATGTGACAGGCACCAAAGGATTTTTTACAGGCAATCTTTGAATCACTTATTTGGTGCCTATCTAGACAATGGAGAGTTTGCTGTACAATAAAATTTTAGGCAGGCGATGATTCTCCATCCTGGAAATGTGTCCAGCCCAGCATAGCTCGGACTTCAGCAGCATGGCCTCAATGTTGGTGATCTTCTCCTTTTCAAGGACTTCAATATTGGTGACAAAGTCATTCCAGTGGATGTTAAGGATTGTGCAGAGACAATGCTCATGGAACTATCTGAGGAGTTACAGGTGGTGTTGGTAAGTGACCCATGACTTTGAGCACTATAGGAGATGTAAGTAAATACTGTAGTGTTAACATACAAATTGTACCCTGATTTATTATTATTTATTTATATACTGGACGTCCTCATCTTTGTTTTTGTTTTTTTTTTGTGCCTATTATATTCAGTCACATGGTCAGAATTTTGAACAGAAGTTTTTATTTAATGCAACCATTACACTGCCCATGCTAGTTTACTCCTGTGATACTGCATCTGTTCATTCCACTAAACCAGAGAATTTGGATTTCACTGCTTGACCTGGAGACTCAACTCACAGCCACTAAGTAAAGTGTATACATTTAAGTAATGCTTATATCCATTAGGCCATTTCACCACCTAATTGTCCTTTGGCCTAGTGGATATAATCATTAGTTACATGTATGCTGTTTACCTTGTTGTAAGTTCAGTCCCCAGGTCAAGCAGTGAAATCAATAGACTCAGCTTCAGTCAAATAAGTCAATGTCCCCAGCCAAAGCAATGAATAAAATTCCCTGATAATTCAATGATTATTCTACTAAAATTCCCTTGTAGATTGAATTGCCCTGAAATTTAATGTCATTTTTGGATATTTCATTAAAAACTTTGGCAGTCCTTTATGAAAATAAGGTGCCAAACCCTGTGTAATCAAGGAAGCCAACTTTGTAGAACCAACAGATAAATTTTTGGCAATGTTATTGGAAACATTAACTTGAATAGTTCCATAATATCTTATGAAGAGTTATATGAAAAGCAACTTGCAACTACTTTTAAACTCAATAATACTTTTGATTTTGTAACATATTTATATACATGACACTGTGGCAGATTATTTGCTGTTAAAAGCTGAAACTTGAGTCACAGAATAAAAAGTCAACAATACATTTGTCATCTTAATTGAATCTAATACAGAGCTAGTTTTTGATGAGCATACTTTGAAAAAAAATGATGCTACCTGTAGATTTTAAATCAGTTAACTTATAATAATATTTATGTTCTGTAAATTTACATTGAGCACTATTTTGTAAAAATAAAAATATCAATAAGAACACTGGATTATATATCTTACTGTTCTTTCTTTTTTATGTATGTATATATATATATATGTGTGTGTGTGTGTATATCTCACTTAAATAAAATTCAGCATTTATTTTCAAACAATTTTTACTCTAAAAAAAGTATATAATAAACATGCCATTCAATATCTGTCAAGTTACATTAGAAATTTTCCTGATTTCCTTTGCATGAAACCAAAATTCTCTGTTTTCCAAATTGGATATGAACCCTTATACTGAGAATGAAAACAGTCTACCATATTGGACTAAAATGATAACACCAAAAATGTTAAATATAACAAGGTCAGAGGATACAATAGTTAAAACATTACAATAACAATATTGAATAAATTTGTGTACAATAAAAAACACACATATATATATATATATATATATATATATATATATATATATATATATATATATATATATATATATTACCACTTTTAAACAGATTGCCAAAAATCAAATTCTGGCCTACATTCCAATGTGATTAAATATAGAATAAACCAATTTTTTTTTAATTACAGCACACATCTCTACAACAGATATGCAATTACTTACAGGCAAAGCCATTTGTCCTTGGCTAAAGGCATTGATTTGGGCAAAGTTCTGCTGGTTTCCAAGAAGGTTTTGTTGGGAAAATACCTATGAATTTGAATTAATAAAAAATCATTATTTGATTATACAAAATAAAAGAAAAAACATGACAAATTATTTGTTTTAAATTTACTTTAAAAACCATTTCCAAACATTTTTTTGGTTTGATGTTTTTTAAGTTAAATTTTTGATTGCAAACTTTGAATTGTGTTCTTTTTCTTATTTTTTAGAGGTTCTTAGAAACTCTTTTAAAAATGTCTAAATGATAACAAAGTGTTAATTTGTGTTTCAGCATGTTATTATATGTGATAGCATAAAAGAACACCACCCATCTTGAATTACATTTAATATGACTATTATTGAGAGAGATTAGCTACAAATACAGGTAGCCTACATCATCTTGATATACATTAACTTACTAGATACCTACACTTTCTACATAAAACCCTCCTCCATTTACACTTACTATTATACTTTTATAAGTATACAAGTACTGGTAGCCGATGTAAAAAAAAAAAACAAGTTTAGATTAATCAAAACTAAATCTTTAGTAAACTTTTATTTTTATCTGAAAAATTTTCCATTGAAGTGTCAGTTAGAAAATTCAAAAGCATGCAGTACTCCTTACCTGTTCCAATAACCCTTCAGGAATAGTTGTCTGTGACAAGACTGCAGTATTGGACCCTGTGAGATCACTTTGACTGATATCAGCAAGTTCGGTAGGCATGGAACTTTCTTGCAAAGCAGCTGCTGCTGTCGATGCCTCTGGCTGACCAGAGTCAATTGTTGAAACATTTGATGCTTGTGGAGCAAGTGTTTCCCTCTCTGCCCCATGTTCATCATTCTCTACGACCGAGTTTTGCTGGACATTTTCAGATTGCAAAGATTGTCCCTCTTGCAACGCCTGCATTGCAAGCTCATGTCTGCACAAAAAGAAATGTAAAATACAATCATCTTATATAATTCACAGGTATATCATTATTTATATATATATATATATATATATATATATGAGTATATATATTTCAACATAATATCAACCTAATAAATTCTAGTCTGATAAGAGAAACAAATTCACTAAGAAAATGTATTGAAAGTGCACTAATCTCACAATTCTCCACATTCAACCTCAGACCAGGCTCATGCACAACATTGCCGAAATGCACAAAAGCAATAGTAGGACAATTTTGTATATGAATTAATAGTGAAAAAAAAAAAACATGAAATCTACTTAGAATAGGCTAATTTCAAATATGGGAGATATAAACAGCTTCAAAACAAAAAAGATTTTCTGGCTGTAATATCCAATAAGGTTGTTTAATGCCCCATCCTGAAAGATTCCAATTATACACTTCTAACCTGAAGATGCCTACCAAACAGAGGCGAAACATGTTGTCTGTGAAAGCTTTTCCATCTTGTCTCATTATCTCCACTTTTGTTTGGATACTATTCTACAGCCTACTGAGACCCATGTGTGTGTGTGTGCATGCATGCATGAAAGTGAACACTGAGGTTGATATCAACTGGCGATAGTCTGTTTCATGCTTGAACACAATCTTCAGGTTAGGTGTTGACTTCAGTGTCAACTTTTATATCTACATATGTCCTATCCCTGATATTGAGTACTTTTACCTATAAATATAGTATACCTTAAAACTATATTTTTATCATTCTCCTGACAAGTGGACAGAGTGATTGTGGGAGAGCCTATCTACGGAACTCTAGTGTTGGGATGCTGAAGGTGGCACCAATGGCCAAACCAAGAGTCCTCCACAGGAGCTAGCTTAAATGCTGCCTGACAGCTAGTTTGTAATAAAACATGCACTGCAATTTTGGATACAAAAGGAAAATAAGAGTTACTCCCTTTGAACCATAAAAGCAAAAATAATAGCTAGTATAATATATTAATATATATTTTTAACCTTACATAGTATAATATATTAATATATATTTTTAACCTCACATCAATCTGGCAACCTTGAATCTGAGCTCAAGGAAAATCGTTCCCAGCGTCTAACTTTTTCTAGGGCTTTTGAATGAGCTATGAATCATTGAAATCAAACAAGTGTGAGTTGAAAGGCTGCTTGAACATACATATGCACAAATATATGCACGTACACTGTACTTTATATCTATGATATATAATTTTAAGGCACTGTGAAATGTCAGTCTCTGCTGTTTGTGTTATAAACTAACTAGCGTTTAGTGTTATTTCTAAACTTGTTTTAATGACATATTTTATTTGAACATGTTATTTCGTTTAGTCTGTACTGCAGAGTATCCAAACAAAACCAAAATATTCTATTTTTCTCTAAACAGGTCAGTACACTCAAGCAACAATGAAATAATAATACAGTAGTGAAAGTATTAATACAAAGTAGGAAGATTGTATTGAATCAATTTTTTAAATCTAAAATTGTTCTATTTTAGCCAACTTATAGATTATTTCTTCTCTTTTATTGTCCACCCTTCTTAATAGTAGTTTTTCTCATATTCTCTAACACTCAGTAACTCTCTTGTGTCATAGTGGCTTTATTGCCTTACTTGGAGTGAAATTATTAAAAAAAAATCCAGCTATATTACTTGTGTATTTACCTTGAGTAAACTGAAACATATTCAGGGTGTTGCAAGTTTTTTGTTTTGTGTGTGTATATATATATATATATATATATATATATATATATATATATATATATACACACACACACACACACACACACACATTAAACTGATTTTAGTATAATGGATTTTGGATATAACAGATCTCATCACAAAGTAAAGATCTTTTTTTTTGTATTAGTCATTGATAAAATATTACCATTCATTTTATTTAATACTAAACAGTAATTTTTAATCAGTTTTCAACAAATCTTATTTATAAGAACACAGGTCTCCATAAAATTTAGGGTCATTCCAAAAAATAAAAAACTTAAGAACCCCTGAACTACACTGCTAAAAAGGTCAGTAAATCTTACATATTCTTTTTCATAATTGTACAGTACTATATATTTCTTTGTTTTGTTTTTTTATTAGTTCTTAGCCTGATCTATTTCCTAAAATCAATATTCTAATATTTGGCCACTGAAATAATAATTTTGGGAAGTGGGTCAGGCCGAGAATCTTTCAGCACCTCCTCATAATTAGAGAGAACTTGATGAAATATATCAAATGTAATGTCAATTGAAATCTTCTCATGCCTTGATCTTGATCCACGTCCTTCTCTTTATCCTTTCCTCAAACACGCCTCTTTACTCTTGCTTTTACTGCGTGCTAGTGGCACTCCCGTGAAGAGCCACAATTAAAAGATTTTTTTTTATTTTTGTTTTATTTGTTTTTAAATATTTACAGAAGTAACTAAAAAATTCAAAATGCCTTTTGTTACAAAAGATATTTTACTTAAGGTAATGGTTAGCAAATGCTTTTTGCTATTACACTTTCACAACTATTTCCAGGGACACCCTTGCCCCCAAACTTTGCATATACTCATATAGCCATGTACTTATTACCTGGTAAAGGAGAAGATAGCAATAATTAGTGAATTTTTTTACCAAGAATAAGAGAAACAGCAACTATGAAAAGATAATTTTTGAAAATTAACTCAATTTGATCTGTCTGTTAAAAAATAATCTTGAATTAGTTGCAGAGCAGTCACATACTTTAAACAATTTATCCAGACAAAATCCAGTACCTCTTAATTCCTCACAGAAATTTTGATTTTATCCCAACACCTGGTTTTATGAATCCTCAATCCATTTTAAGATAGAAATTTAAGGTTGGGTTGTTGCTTTTTTTTTTTTTTTTTTTTTCTTTTTTTAAGTATTTCACCCCAAGCAAGGCGGGAGTGCCACTAGCACGCAGTAAAAGCAAGAGTAAAGAGGCGTGTTTGAGGAAAGGATAAAGAGAAGGACGTGGATCAAGATCAAGGCATGAGAAGATTTCAATTGACATTACATTTGAATATTTGAAGATTATAGCTATGAGGGAAGCAAGTAGGTGGAAGGAAATTCCACAGACGGAAATGCAAGATAAGAAGCTGCTGGAATAGAAGAGACAGCGACATTTAACCGTTTTGACAGTGAAAGGGTGAGATGCCAATCTAGTAGCATGCTTAAATTCATGCATTTTGAGAACCAACGAAACTACTTGTAGAAAAGACAGAGGGAAGCAACGGCACATCTGTGAGAAAGTGACTGTAGACGAGATACCAGATCAGGACCCATCATATTGCATATCTGTCTTTGGATTTTGTCAAGGACCTCAAGCCAAACAGCAGGACCTCCCAACCATCTATGACAGCAGTATTCCATGCAAGTATGAATGGCTGATTTGTAGATTTGAAGGATGGACTCAAACAAGAAAAATTTTCTGGTATGACACAGAGAACGAACTTTCCTTGCGGTAAATGAAACTATTGATTCAATGTATTTGTTCCACCTCAGGTCAGTGGACAGAATGAGACCAAGCAGGTGCAGAGAGATGCAATCATGGAGTTAGGCATCAGCCATTCTGATGGGAGGCTGGGAGGGTTCTCTGTGGCGGGTAAATGAGAGCAGTTTCATTTTGGAGGCATTAAAGTTTACCAGCCATTTCCTGCCCCAGTCAAGCAGAGATTGGAGGTCTTTTTCGAGACCAACGGCCATGTTAGTTTTGTCAGCAATACCAAATTTACTATTGAAGCAGGAGTGTTTATTTAAAGTCAGAAATATTTTTATATTGCAAGAATTTTATTTGGTTGTGGGGGGAGAATTAATGATGATCTTTACTGATACAACCTTTACTATTTAACCCATATTTGGCAGGAGAATAGATGGATTCATACCTTTCCCAAGGATATTTGCATGTAACGAACATGACTGGATTTGGAATCCGGCTCTCCGATTTTCAGTTCCAAAACATTATCAATTGCATCACCCGCACATCCAAGCTTACTGCACCTGGTATCTCCAAGAAATCACCCATCTAGGTACTGACCGAGCTTGATGTTGCTTAACTTTGGTGACTGTACAAGAATTGGTCTTTCAACATGATATGGTTATAAGCAGAAATTTAAGAGAAATTTTTTTTTAAATCTATCAAACTTAAGAAAATGGTAAAAATAAATATGTCTTTATAATCTTACCTGTGTGTTTTCATGTGTTTTTTACAGTTGACTGAAGTCTTAAAAGTCTTTTGACAATACGGACACATGAAGGGCCTTATTTCTGTGTGGGTTGAGTTGTGTCTCTTGAGGCTGCCACTGGTCGTAAAAGCACTATTACAAATTGTACACTTATAAGCTTTCACGCCTGTATGTGTCTTTGTGTGAGATTTTAGTACACCACTTGATACAAATGACCGATGACACAGTTTGCACTGATATGGCTTCTCCCCTTGAGAAAAACAATAACAAAAGAAGAAGCATGAAGTGAAAGAAAACTTGAGAGTACATAAAGGACATAAGGACAAAAAGTACACAAGTAATGGAATTGTCTGGGGTAAGAGCCTAACCATCTTCAGAATGATTTTAAATTCAGAGATGTTCTTCTAGACCAGTGGTTTCCAAATGGTTCAGAGCACTTTCTATGTGCGGTGGAAGAGGATAGCAGATGGGGGCGGGGGGAATGATTGAAAGACAAGGAATTAGAAACAGTTTCAAAAAAATTGATATATCAAAAATAAATGATTTCAAAATTTAAAATATTATTATGGATTACTTTTAATTGCATCTATGATTCACAGTATAAATAGTTATAAATAATTATTGACCAATTTTGTCATTGTGATATTTTTGCATTATGAACAGAGAAAAGTTAAACTGTAATAAAGTAATCTTACTTTTCTAAAATTTCTTTATAAACATTTTCAGCAAGACATCTATTCTAGAAATTTCATTTTGTCATTATGCTAAGTCCACTTGAATTTCCTACTCTGGACATAGCTTCATAGAGCTGACCATGAGAGACACATTTAAATAAACAATTAATTCAACAATCTAACACACTATTTTTTAAAGTTTTAAGAAAATCTAATTAAACAGATTATTTTGACTTATTTAGATAATTCTATAAATTTTTTTTGGCTAACACTTGACTAATTTATAGTAATGTGAAATGTCAGACAACAACAATGGTTACTACAAACACTGTAGGAAATAAAATTATAATTAACATTGCTAGACCTAAAATTACAGAATTCTATAAAAATTTTAATATTTTTTTTAAATTATCTACTTTATGTCTACTTCTAAGAAAAAAAGCGTTTTAGAAACCAACTGAATTTATTGTATGCTTACTTTAAATATAAGCACAATGATATTTTTCTTTCAAGTGAATATTTTTTAAAATATAACAAAGGGTGTGTGTATGTGCATATAGACACAACAATGAGTAACAGGTTATTGTTTGAGAAGAGATCTTTTCTGAAAGCTAAAGTAAAAAACACATTCTATTTCAAGACAACAAGAATAAACTCTCCTGACATCCGATTTCATCAGAAGGATCTACAGACATAAAAGAAAAGGTAACTTCTTACCTGTATGAGATCGGACATGTTGTTTAAGGTGACTAGATTTTTTGAAGCCTCTTTGACAATAGCCGCATTTGTGTGGACGGTCAGGGGTGATTTCATTGAGGTAGTTATTAAAAAGATTGTTTCGTGATGGTTGCTGGATTAGGCCTGTGTGTGAAACAAATACTAAAACTCAAAAGCTAATCACAAGTTTTTAACATAAGTGGAATTTTTTTCATCTATGAATTAAAATGGAGTTTTGACAATAAATCAACTCTGACCTTTCTATTTTATATTTAATAACACTGACTTTAAATTTCTTTTCAGTTATAACTGATTAATATAATTCACATATATATATATATACATTTGAATTTAAATATAAATTCCTTCAGTCAAACTGCCATGGTTCCAATGCCAGTTTAGATTAGGTTATTAAATGGTATTGTTCACTGTAATGCAGTAACAATTTGACAAAACACTTATGACCCATGGATTGTACACCTATCATTTCTTTAAAACCTATGGGTTCATAGAAACTGTTGTAGCATACCTACGGATGATAATGGGTATGTCCCCATTCACACAAATACAGTAGTAAATATTGTATGTTGGTCATCAGTTGAAAATTCCTCGCCAGCTGTGCTGGTCAAACTCTCTGCCTGGAGGCAGAGAAGATCCCCAGATGAGGCTATATCAAAGGGCAGAGTCTCATCTTGGGAAACAGCTTACCCAACCCCTTTTTATACAGGGTCTATGGGGAATTTTTGGCCGAGTCTACAGGCTCAGATACCCCACATTAAATTCTGACCACCTGGGGCAATTGGTAGATATCCTGCAGTTGAAGATTACTTGTGGAATTCACTTGACTGACTTCTAGCAGTTGACTACTTCTTCAACACGCTACTGGCGAATCTTATATGTGTTGTTCGTGTCTTAAGTATTATCATTCATTAACAACCTCCGTTTGATTATTCTGTTCAGTGCAACAGAAACCTAAATAGAAAATCTAACTACAATCCTCAAATGAAATAAAAATAACATAAATTTATTAATTGCTTTATGAACTTAAAACTTTTTGTAAAGCATGAGTCAACACTCAAAATTTACACAGAAGCCTCACAGGTGAATTTCTTTTCAATGCTTCAACCGTCTTAAATAAATATGGCAGTGCTTGGTGCCATGAATAACACCGAAAACTCTCCCAGAAGTTATAACTTTGATCAACAAAATTCAGAGATGAAATCAATAAGTCCAATATAAAAGTTATCCTGGTACATTATATACAATACCATCTGTTGCTACAGAGAGGCCTAATGTCACTATGTGTCTTTTTTTTTAGATTAAAAGGTCAAACTACTACTAGAAAATGTACAGTACTACAACTTGTATACAGAAGCTATATATATATATATATATATATATATATATATATATATATATATACATACATAGAGAGTGTCCATAAAGTCTGTGTGCAATTTAAAATACTTAAGTATTTTAAATTGCACACAGACTTTATGGACACCCTGTTAGTTTTAATAGGAAACGTATGCATTCTCATGAAGCAAAAGAAAAAACACAAATTTATATTAATTGAAAGCATTTTTATTTTTTCAGCAGTTATTTCCCCTTAAGCATTAAACCAATCAGCAAATTTCATAAAGATTAGTCAATCAATATAAAATTATTGATACTCATTTTTTTTGTTTACTTCCAAACAAAAGAATGCATGAATGAATATTAATGTATTTATTTTGCATATCTACTTATATGAAATGCAAAACAAGGCCTTTTTTCATATAGAGAGTTACCAAAAATTACTGAGCCCTTCAGTCTTATCTATAGACATCAGGTTACACTTCTCTTAATGCTTAAAGACTAAAGAGACAAAACAGGTTAACAACTCACCTGTATCTGTGATCAAGATTGGTTCTTGGAGAGCAATTTCTGGCAGTGGAATGTCTGTCTTGGAGGGTTTTCGTACTGGCCTTCGTGGTTTTTTTGGCAAAGTGATTTCTTTAAAATGGGATAATATATGGCTCTTCAGATGGGCTGATGTTCGAAATTTTCTCTCACACTGAGTACATTCAAATGGCTTTGCTCCTGGAAAAGGAAAAAAAGAAACAATAAAAAAAATAATGTTTGGAATGTATTTATTTGAACCAATATCAATGCTGTTTCTCAATATAGTAGGTTCCCTCTTAACATTGTATTGTTAAACAATATTGTTATAAGATTAAAAATTTATTGTAAAACAAAAAATCCATAGTGTGTATGGTAAACAAACACATGAGAACAAATAATGCATTGCAAAAGCACAACAACAAAGCAACCTGTCCATGCAACAACCAAACATTCATCATCTTCATTCACTTTCCTGTCACCGTAAGGTTGACTCACCCCTTTCAGTTTCATGCTTTCCAGCAAACTTTCATCTTCAAAAATTTAAATCAAATGTCAATCACTATCTACTGTCCTCCAGATTACTCTTTTTGTTCTCATTCAATAGTAATGTTTCTGTTTCTAATTCTTCCACACCCAGCAATCCCTTGTGTCTTAGTGGCTTTACTACCTTGCATGGGGTGATCTTGACAAAGTCACAATAATTAAAGCATAATTCCAAAAGATGCACAAATTGAAAATAATTTATCCATCAAGAAATCATTGAGCATCAACTCTGTAAAGGCTCTTCCTCATCCCAAAATTAAATAAAATAAAAACAGCCAATACTGGCAGTTATATGATTATTCTCAACAGAATTACTTTACCAGAATGGGCACATGGCTGAGTGGTTAGAACATTCGCTTTCCAACCATTAGACTCAGGTTCAAATCTCATCATGGTCGATTTGTCAGGAAGGTGACTTCTTGATATTATCAGCCTGTAGAGGCAATCCCAGTGTGCAATTCTTGCAAACCATACCATGGGTTGACCCAAGCCTCATGAGTGAAATTAGGTAGATGGCATTATTTGGAAGCCATTAGTGATTAAGCTAGTATAAAGTCACAAGTCATTGTGAACGAAAGCAGGAGTGTACTGACCTTGTTCAGACTGTTTATCACACAGGCATTTGTAATAGGGATTGGCAAGCTGCACTACAAGACAGGCATACTCATATATGAGCAGACAAACATTATTTACTGTACTAGACAGATATCCCATTCCCCATATACAAAATTTTGTTCTAGCTTTGCAAAACTGAAAAATTATTTCTGTCTGCATTTTTTAGGATGAGGGGCTATCACTATTTGTGTTATTTATATTCAGACTAATATCTTCATTTTTGGTGTTGTTATCGCCACTGATATATAGCAATGAGACCATACCAATTCAATAGTAACAACAAAGATGAGGACTAGTATTAATGTAAGGAAAATTATTTTCAATGTTAGACTGTTTACATGCTTATAATCAAATATCCATGACAAAAGAGGACATTACCAAAACAGTTATAATTACACCTTTAAAATTATTAAAATTCATAAAATGGTAGCAGGAACTTAACACATTCCACGGATTGGATTTTGTGCACATAAATAAATGTGCTTATCACCAGCAAGGAGGAAGGCAATTATAACATTAATCTTTATAAAAATCTTTCAACATTTACAACACATTTGACTGAAAATCAATCCAAGTAAATCCTTCCTAGAACAGAAACTTGGTAGCATCATGCCTCACCCAGAAAGAATCGGTTCTATCCATACATATCTAATAACCAATTTCTTCATTGAGGAACCGATTTCCTCTTGTGACCAGTATTTTTAATCACAATCTTAGTACATCTTTTTAATCATGAAAAACATCTCTCTACCATTCAACATTACTGACCAAAACGTGGCCTTTTTATCTGTAGCGGACTTATTCCACATCCATTTTTTCCATCTATTGTTGACCATCACAATCAACTCAAAACACTTGGCTTTTTTCATCCTCCAGATGGTCACACCTAGGTTTTGTCAACTCCTGTCCCAACTTACAAATGAACTTCATCAAGACTCAAAACTGAGTTGCAGTCATAAGGAACTACAGTGGAATCTTGGTTATCAAGCACTTCTGTTATCATATGGTTTATTTATTGTCAACTTTTTCAATGAAAATACATCTCCTTGGTTATCGAGCAAGGAAATCCATCCATTATGAACCTGTACATTCCTGTTCACTTGCTGCCACATGACATCTGCAAGCCAAGCATCCAGACAAAGTCTTTTGTTTGAGAATATCTCATTCGCTAAGATCTACAAATATACAGTGTTTCAGTGACTATATAAAATAAAATAAAAATCCATAGTCTTATTTTTTTTATTTTTTTTTTTAAGCATTTCACCCCAAGCAAGGCGGGAAGCCACTAGGACGCAAGGGGTTACAGAAAGTTTAGAGCAAGATCAGATAGGAGTGATAGAAGAAAGGATGAGAGTAGTGGATAGATCAAGGCAACTATTAATAAATGTGTATGTACATTTTTATTTGTACTATACAGGACAGTATTTACATTTTATTAACTATGATACATATGTAAATAGGACACATGTATTAAAATATCTTATGTATATTTCCATTCATAAATTCAAATCTGGGTTCAAATCTCACCATGGTTGTTTTATTAGGGCAATGACTTCTAGACAGCCTGAGAAGATGATCCCAGTGTATAGCCCCATTGGAAAATGCCTGGAAGCCATACCAGTGGTTGATTCAAGTCTTAGAAGTGAAAATGAGTAGACGAAACTGTTCAAGAACCATCAATCATTGTACTTGCACAAAGTTACAAGTCATCGTGACCAAAGATTTGAATATAAGATCACGCCAGATTATGTGATCTCCACCAGAAACTGCAACTAAGGTCTGCTCAGTATAGCTGCAGGTCAGCTCTGTGGATATTGAAGAAACACAGATGTGCCTGAGCAAGCGTCTGCAAGAGGCATTAGCTTAGTCACACTAGCAAATGGGTATACTCAGAAATGAGCAGCCAACCGTTACATTTCATTTCATTCTGTAATGGTTAATTTACAGCGGGGCTGATTTATATCGATATTTTCTAGAATATAACTGAAACAAAAGTTGACACAATTGTATAGCCAAATTGGTGACATCAAAATTGTACTAAAAAATTACCAAGATTACATGCTTTAAAGAGTCATTTTTTTAATAAACTTTGCTGAAAACATCAGAGACTCTAGACAAATTAATTTTACTTACCAGTATGTAAACGGGAATGAACTCTAAGGCTCCCCAATGTAGAGAACATTTTATTGCAGGCATCACACTTATATTCTTTGACTCCTGTGTGAGTCTTCAGATGTGCAGTGAGGGTGCTCTTCACAGCAAATGCACGGAAACACTGGTTACACTTGTATGGCTTCTCATGAGTGTGAATACGTATATGCCGTACAAGATCACTAGGTTTTTTAAATTCCTTTGTACAATATGTACACTGGTGCCAGCGTACACCATTCACCTGAAAACAAGAGAAATAAGTTTGCAAACTTTTGTCTTAAAATTCTTAAAACATGACACACACATAGATGCGCACAAAGACAAATATAAGCAATTGATGGAATTTTTTTTATCATTTCATCTCAAACAAGGGAATAAAGCCACTAAGATGCAAGAGGTTACTGGGAGTGAAAGAATCTGTTGAGGAGAGAGGAGACATTAAAAGAGCAAGATTCAAAGAGACAGAATATGACGATTGATGTAGCATTTAGATTTTTGAAAGATTGTAGCTGACATAAAGCAAGAAGCCGGATGAGAGTTCCACAAGCAAGAAGGGCAAGAGAAGAGACTGTTAACAAAGAACTTCCACTTAGACTAAGCAATATCAACAGTAAAATAATGAGACCTAACTGGCAATCTAGTACTACATTTTAATTCAAGAGGTCAAAGTATCAAAGAGAAAAGCTCATCAGAACCATATAAATATTTATAGAAAAAGAACAAGGACACTTCATTATGGCAATGCAAAAGAGATTGCTTATTACTATAAACATATTTTTATAGAAATGTAAACATACAACCACAACAGCCCTCATAAAGTCTTTCACATCATCCCATGTTGTGTTTCGATTTTCATTTGCATTGGGATGCATAAAAAAACTAAGAAACTCCTGATTTGCATTTACAAGGGAACAAAAGGTGAAATAACACCATAGCAAGAAAGGAAAATACAAGTGGTTTCAATATATTTGGTTATTTATTTATGGATTCACCTGGGACAGTCTGCGGATAGATAGGTGACAATTGTGACATCTTTGCTGCTACTTCTATCTTTCTTTCATGACAGACTAACGGACCAAATTTTCCCTTCAGCCAGCAAGAATTCCAACTCTTTCCTACCATTCCTCTACTTGTCTCTACATCAGAATACACAAATTATCACTAACCATTCTATTATGCAATCTGACTATATAAAAACTTGTAATCAAAACTTGACACCTTCCAGTTGAATGGCACTTAATTTTACTGTCTACACCAGGCTTTCCCAGTGGGGGGATTTCAACTGTTGAATGGGTGATGAGCACCAGAACAAAAAATGGCGGAGGCGGGGCATTGGAAATTTTGGTGGACAATATAGGATTTTGAGTATTGAAAAAGGTATTTCAACAAAAAAAAAAATATTCAAAGGAGATATGCAAAGAACCTCTGAGTCACATTCCGAGATAAGATATAAATATATCTACAAACAACAAATATCTTGGTACTGACAAAATGACACTTTCACACAATGAAAGTAGCCTGTCTGCAGCATATATAACAGAGTTAATTAATTTTTCCCTCCATATATATAAAATACTATCCATAAATATATATATATATATATATATATATATATAGATATAAAATACTATCCATAACTATATATATATATATATAAAATACTATCCATAACTATATATATATATATATATATATATAATACTATCCATAACTATATATATATATATATATATATAATACTATCCATAACTATATATATATATATATATATAAAATACTATCCATAACTATATATATATATATATATATATAAATACTATCTATATATATATATATATATATATATATAAATATATATATATATAACTATATATATATATATATATATATAAATACTATCCATAACTATATATATATATATATAAAATACTATCCATAACTATATATATATATATATATAAAATACTATCCATAACTATATATATATATATATATAAATACTATCCATAACTATATATATATATATATATAAAATACTATCCATATATATATATATATATATATATATATAAATACTATCCATAACTATATATATATATATATATATAAAATACTATCCATAACTATATATATATATATATATATATATATAAAAAATATCCATATATGTATATATATATATATATATATATATATATATATATATATATATAATAAAATACTATCCATAACTATATATATATATATATATATAAAATACTATCCATATATATATATATAAAATACTATCCATATCTATATATATATATATATAAAATACTATCCATATCTATATCTATATATATATATATATATATATATATATAAAATACTATCCATATATATATATATATAAAATACTATCCATATATATATATATATATATATATATATATAAAATACTATCCATAACTATATATATATATATATAAAAAATATATCCATAATATATATATATATATATATATATAAAATACTATCCATAACTATATATATATATATATATATAAAATAAATCCATAACTATATATATATATATATATATATATATATATAAAATATATATCCATATATATATATATATATATATATATAAAATACTATCCATAATATATATATATATATCTATAACTATATATATAAAATACTATCCATAATATATATATATACATATAAAATACTATCCATAACTATATATATTATATAAACATATTTTTATATAAATATCTATATACTATACAATATATATATATATATATATAAATATCATCCCATATATATATATATATATATAAAATACTATCCATATATATATATATATATATAAAATACTATCCATAATATATATATATATATATATATAATACTATCCATAACTATATATATATATATATATATATAAATACTATCCATAACTATATATATATATATATATATAATACTATCCATAATATATATATATATATACATATAAAATACTATCCATAACTATATATATATATATATATATATAATATACTATCCATAATATATATATATATATATATATATATATATAAAATACTATCCATAACTATATATATATATATATATATAAAATACATATCCAAAACTATATATATATATCTATATATAAAATACTATCCATAACAATATATATATATATATATATAAAATAATATCCATAAAATATATATATATATATATATATATAAAATACTATCCATAACTATATATATATATATACATATAAAATACTATCCATAACTATATATATATATATATATATAAAATACTATCCATAACTATATATATATATATATATATAAAATACTATCCATAACTATATATATATATATATATATAAAATACTATCCATAACTATATATATATATATACATATAAAATACTATCCATAATATATATATATATATATCCATAATATATATATATATCCATAACTATATATATATATATACATATAAAATACTATCCATAACTATATATATATATATATATAAAATACTATCCATAACTATATATATATATATAATACTATCCATAACTATATATATATATATATATATATATAACTATATATATATATATCCATAACTATATATATATATATATATATATAATACTATCCATAACTATATATATATATATATATATATAATACTATCCATAACTATATATATATATATATATATATAAAATACTATCCATAACTATATATATATATATATATAAAATAACTATCCATAACTATATATATATATATATATATATAAAATACTATCCATATATATATATATATCTACATATAAAATACTATCCATAACTATATATATATATTACATATAAAATACTATCCATAACTATATATATATATCTACATATAAAATACTATCCATAACTATATATATATCTACATATAAAATACTATCCATAACTATATATATATATTCATATATAAAATACTATCCATAACTATATATATATATCTACATATAAAATACTATCCATAACTATATATATATATCTACATATAAAATACTATCCATAACTATATATATATATCTACATATAAAATACTATCCATAACTATATATATATATACATATAAAATACTATCCATAACTATATATATATATATACATATAAAATACTATCCATAATTATATATATATATCTACATATAAAATACTATCCATAACTATATATATATATCTACATATAAAATACTATCCATAACTATATATATATCTACATATAAAAATACTATCCATAACTATATATATATATATCTACATATAAAATACTATCCATAATATATATATATATCTACATATAAAATACTATCCATAACTATATATATATATATATATATATATAAAATACTATCCATAACTATATATATATATATATATATATAAAATACTATCCATATCTATATATATATATAAAATACTATCCATATCTATATATATATATAAATACTATCCATATCTATATATATATATATATATATACTATCCATATATATATATATATATATATAAAATACTATCCATATCTATATATATATATATAGAAAGAAAAAAAAGAGGAAAAACGACCAAATCGATTTGACAAATCCAGAAAGGAAAGTTACGGTCAGAACAAAGATCACTGAAGCGCTGCTTTTAAAAGAAGCTCCAAATCATGAGAGGGCAGGCCTTCAAGAACTCATGAACGATATCAGAAGGAAGATTCTAGTGATATCCAGAGCTGAAAATCAAAGGAAGGCGGGAGAAAAAGCGGCAGTCTCGAGATCTTTCTTGATAAATCCGCGATGCTTTTACTAAAAACTCTTCGTGGAAGCAAAGAGCGGCAAGCTTGATATCCCAAAGGAGGAGTTGAGAATCACTTGAAGAAGACGATTCAGATAATATGCGTGATATACCAATCCTCTTATAAAAGATTTACCAAGACCTCAAGATCCGGCAGTTATGTTTGATCATAGTGGGATAAAATTAAGTCAAGTCCGAGATTTTGTCCAAAGGCACGCGCTGGTAGTGCTCCTGGAATGAATGGGATATCATATAAACTATATATAAAACTGCCCATGCGTTCTTAGGAAACTTACTGTCCTTCTTCAGCGGGTTTGGAAGCAGAATATTGTACCACAAGAATGGTGTTTGGCTGATGGGATTTGGATACCTAAAAGATGGATTCAAAAGGCATTTCCAATTTTCGCCCCCATATCCCTCCTTAATGTAGAAGGAAAAATATTTTTGGAGTCCTCGTCGTCGATGACAGATTTTCTTATAGGAAATGATTACATCAACACATCTGTCCAGAAGGCTGGGATACCTGGCTTCCTGGTTGTCTGGAGCATGCACAAATGATATGGAACTCCATACTATCAGCCAAAAAAGAAAAAAACAGAACTCCATGTAGTATGGCTTGATCTTGCCAACGCATATGGGTCAGTCCCACATCAATTAATAGGAATGGCTCTTGACTTTTTTTTCAATTTCCCTGGCAAGATTAGGGGGTAATCATAATGAAGTATTTCGACTCAGCTTTCATGAAATTCACCGTTAAAATTATACTACCAAGTGGCAACCACTTGAGATCGGTATCATGATGGGCTGTGTGATTTCCCGCTTCTTTTTCGTTTTGGCCATGGAACTGATTTTACGAGTAGCATCAACCACAGCCAAAGGAGTGATGACTGAAGAACAGCCAGTCCTTCCCCTTCTAGGGCTTTTTATGGATGATATCACAATTCTCGTCTCTTCTAAAATTGATGCCAATAACCTGTTAGAAAAGTACCACGATCTTTTCATATGGGCGAGAATGAAGGTTAAGCCAAGAAAAGTGAAGCCTGTCATTAGTTAGGGGATCTGTTAAGGAGATTCACTTTAAAATTGGTGATGACACGATACCAACAGTTAAGGAAATGCCAGTAAAGAGCCTCGGACGGCTATATACAATCCCACTGACTGATCGACATCGGGTACGGAGGTTCATAAATCAACTCTAAAGGGTCTAATTTGATCGATAGAACCTTTTGCCTGGCAAAATGAAAGCCTGGTGCTATCAACATGGTCTATTACCCCGCCTTTTGTGGCCTCTGCAAATGTATGAAATTGCATTATCTCGTATTGAGCTTAATTGAGCAAGTGATCAATAAGTA
Organism: Acanthosepion pharaonis; assembly: GCA_903632075.3. Lineage (NCBI taxonomy): Eukaryota > Metazoa > Mollusca > Cephalopoda > Sepiida > Sepiidae > Acanthosepion > Acanthosepion pharaonis. The sequence goes on from CAHIKZ030001112.1 coordinate 2,874,764, forward strand.
CTTGCATAAGTGGCTTGAGTTCCACCTTGTTTTTCGAAAGTGGGCCTATATACCAACTCCGGACATCTGCAGCTCCCTATACATTCATTGTTGGAGGAATTCAAGGTTGGGAAGGTGCGCCTCATATGATGATGAGAGACTCAGCTGATGATTTCATACGGAAGGCGCATCCAGAGATTAAATCTGGTACAAAGTGGTCAGCTGCAGAGGCCACACAAGAAGCAGAAACCAGCCTGCTAATCAGAGATATCATGGGCGTGATTCAGAAAAATCGGGCTGGATTGGGTAAACGACACACAAATACTTCTCCAAGGAAAATGCAAAGGGAAAAAAGGCGTATGGTAGTTGAAGAAATCAAAATGTTCGAAGAGGAGCATAGAATAGCTACTGCTATTACTCAAGCAAAACAGTGTAAGTGGACAACATGGAATGATATCGAGCCCATTAAACTTTCGTGGAATTCATTAATTGCGATGGAACCATTGGCTTATATCTTTCCTTCTTCGATCTACATACGATCTTCTCCCAAATGAAACAAATCTCAAAATGTGGGGATACACAGATACAGATCTCTGTTTTTCGTGTCAAAAGACCGAGGTACCTTTGCGTCATGTGCTTTCTGCTTGTCCACATTCGCTGCATATGTACACGCATGGCGACACAACAAGGTATTAGAGGTGATAAGGATCTAATAAGAACACAATGTGAGACAGCAAATCAACAGCTTGTGGCATCCAAGGAAACTAAGATTGAATTCCATAAGGAAGGGAATGCCCTGCAAAGAAAAAACAAACAACCCCAATATAAAGCTGCTGAGGGGTGCCAGTGATTGGAAGGTTTTAGTGGATCTAATGATATCCTTAAAATTTCCAATACACATCGCACAGACAGACAAGCGTCCCGACATTGTGTTGTGGTCTGACTCTAAAAAGACTGTCTTCCTAATAGAACTAACAGTCCCTTGGGAAGAGAACAGGTATATATATGCGAACTAAAGAAAAACTATACGAGTCACTGCGTGCGAGTGTATGGAAAATGGTTGGACGGTCACGTGATGCCTATTGAGATTGGGTGTATATGGGTTCCTGGGACATTTGGTCATTTCCTTCCTTTCAAAAATAGGCATCACTGGTCGTTGGTTGAAAAGCGTTTCGCATCGCCTTCAAAAAACTGTTCAACACGCATCAAGTTGGATTTGGTCGAGATCAAAACAAGCAAATAGAATGCAGCGCAACATCACGACCCTAATATTAAGTGAGATATTTGCGTGGTCGTTTATAACGACTTTTACGAGCGTCAATAACAGCAAACGCGTTCAAGAAACTTTCATTGCGGATAGATTTTACTTAAAGGAACAATTAGTTAGCTTATCTTCATACCCTGCCTGGTGGCAAACGCTGCAGGTGGCGCTAGGGGTGGCGGTCCCGCCATAGCCACCGAAACCGTGAGATCACCCCTGGTCGGCGGCTGATGAAGACACAGGGTATCGCGACGTGCTAACACACGTTGTATGTTAAAAAAAAAATAAAATAAAATACTATCCATATCTATATATATAAAATACTATCCATATCTATATATATAAAATACTATCCATATCTATATATATATATATATATATATATATATATAAAATACTATCCATATCTATATATATATATATAAATACTATCCATATATATATATATATATATATATATATATATATATATATATAAAATACTATCCATAACTATATATATATCTACATAAAAATACTATCCATAACTATATATATATATATATATATATATATATATATATAAAATACTATCCATAACTATATATATATATATATATATATATAAAATACTATCCATAACTATATATATATATATATATATATATATATATATATATAAAATACTATCCATAACTATATATATATCTACATATAAAATACTATCCATAACTATATATATATCTACATATAAAATACTATCCATAACTTGCTTATTACTATAAACATATTTTTATAGAAATGTAAACATACAACCACAACAGCCCTCATAAAGTCTTTCACATCATCCCATGTTGTGTATATAAATCTACATATAAAATGTTGTGTCTATATATATATCTACATATAAAATACTATCCATAACTATATATATATATATATATATATAAAATACTATATATATAAATATATATATATATATATATATATATAAAATACTATCCATAACTATATATATATATATATATATATATACTATCCATAACTATATATATATATAATACTATCCATAATATATATATATATATATATAATACTCTCCATAACTATATATATATATAATACTATTCATAACTATATATATATAATACTATCCATAACTATATATATATAATACTATTCATAACTATATATATATAATACTATTCATAACTATATATATAATACTATCCATAACTATATATATATATATATATATATATATATATATATATATATACATAGCCACGATTTCATTAACCATATAGGCGTTAGGCTAAAGTAAAATCTTAAATAAAGAGAAAACTAGTTAGATATAAAAGAAAATAAATAAATAAATAAAACAGAAATTTAATCCAATGCTTCCGACTCATGAGTGAATATATTCTATGACCAGCCATATCCTTCCTTTTCTCTTTACAAATTCTTTCTCTCCTTATCCTCTCTTCCACCCACGAGCCAAGGGCCCGTGAACTTTGAAGTGACCCGACGCGAGAATGACCTGGTTCCAAAATTTCGCGTTTGACCATGAGTGAATTCCAGGCACCATCAGGGTCTCCTGCTGTGATTCACGTGATCGGAACGTACTGAGCATGTGTTGAACTTTTGGCCATCACACAAGCACCGCGTGATTTGGCCCCTATCCTCCCCATGTACCGGTCAAGGACGAAGGGAACCCACGTGACTGTCGTTGGGGACAGCGAAAACCAAAAAAGGATTTTTCAGTTTCCCTCTGACCAGCGGCAGTTGAACGTCGCTGGGCAAAAATCGTCAGACCGCCCACTGAGATGAGGAAGACAGCAAAGTCTGTCGACTAGTGATGGAAGGACTGCTAGGGAACTGGTCGACCCAACCAAATACCTGTATGAAATGCTGTGGACCCTCGAACACTTGCGAAAAGAAGAAGAATCCAGGAACATTGTCGGACGGCAAGATACTGTTTTATCACCAGAAGGAAAGGTGTGAATTCTCTTCTTCTCCCTCCAGCTATGGGTAAATAGCAGGACAGACTGGGTTCTATAGACTTGGATGGCAACTCGTCTAGGAGAAGGACAACTCTGAATTCAAAACCTGCGGAGGGTCACTAGGTCTCTATTTAGCTCTTCAAAAGTTTGGGGAACCAAATCTTGTGGTTGTCATAGTGTAAGAGCAGATCTGCTTGACCTCGCCACAGCCGAATCCATTTTTTTCCAAATATATTAAAAATAAAGAATCCATTTTTTTTTCAAATATATTAAATTAAATTTGCTAATTTTCATCAAATAAAAAAGGACTTAAACTAGGATTTTTTAGTTTACAAAATTTTTCAAAAAAATGGTGTGTTTTTTTTTTAGTTTTGGTGGATCTAAAATTTTGGCTGCATAAAAAATTTTTAAAATAACAGCTTAATAATGATATATGGTGGTTATTGGGTCTGGCCTTGACTTTTTTTTGACTGGTACTTGTATTTTCTTCAATAACATTTCTCAAACTGACTGGTAAATTTCCATTAGCATCCTAACAGTTCCAATTTTGTATATTTATATTCATCAATAATGTTTCCCCTCCAACATTGATTAATGTTTTAAAGAAAATTATCATTACAAATTTATCTCCCATCATAAATACCTCACTGCCATTCTATTGAAGTGTAATAATTTGAAAAAAAGACACTTTCGTATGGTGATGGTGTCTTTGGTTGCATCATTGAAGAATGTCAGCATTCATAGGTTCTCAAGAGCTTGTTGAAAAATAGGAAGGTTCCGCCTGAAAAACACAATTGAATGACATCAAATTTTTATTTATTATGTGATTGGAGGGAGGGTTATTAGCTTTAGTCTATCTAAGAGAAGAAAAACTGATTTCAATGTTCCACTGCTTTGCAATGGAAATATAGGGTAGATGAACCTCTTTAGCTGTGATGAAGTCACTCTATCCTGAAGGAAAACTTCCTATATAAAAAAATTATGAGGTTTGTAAAAGAATTGTTTCATAATGGATGCTACTTGCCATACCCACAATTATAATGGATTGTGAAAATAACAGGGAATTGTGGGTAGAAAAGTGGCTACATGAGTCAATGTGAAATTTATTGGAGCATCAAGATGTCAAACTCTCTGCTTTGTTATGTGCTTTCAGGCAGAGAGGAACCCAAATGAGGCTATGCCAAAAAGCAGAGTCTCATCTGGAGAGGTACACAAACCCAACCCTGTGTATGCGGGGTCTACAGGAAATCTTTGCACGAGCCTATGGGCTGGGATCACCTACATAAAAATTGGCCATGTGACACATCTTTCCTTGTTGGGTGGTCAGGTAAATTCTGGCTTCATCAAGTATGGCACAACTTCACAGACAGATGGATGGACAAAATAAGCAGAGTGAAAGAGGAAGAACAAAGGAAAGCAAGAAGAATGTGAAAAAGGAAAGAAAAATAAATTGTTTTGCCCCTTAAAACAACAAGGTTATAAATACCAGTTTGGTATTTTGAACAAGTAAATCCACCTTATGAAATAGGAAAGCCTCCTTTAAACCTGTTTGTGCATAAATCTTTCTAATCCTGGTGTCAGAGTATGGCACCTTCTTCTAAGTTGCCCTTAGCCAGCATAGATGAGTAAGCTGATAAAACTAACAAGAAAATGCCAACCCAAAGATTCCCAAAACCAGAAAGGGCCACCTCCAGACCCTTGCCCTGTAATCAAGATTGACTGATTGATTTGTTTTCTATGGCTTAACAAACCATTGCAGATTATTTAAAGCCAGAAAATATTTTTTTATATGTAAATGTTTTTTTTTAGATCATAATGGTTTAGTGATACAAGTCTTACTAATTAACCCATAGTTGGGGAGGAGAAGAGACGGATTCATATCTTTCCTAAGGGTTTGAGCAGAAGTGAATATAACAAACCGAATGGGAATTGGAACTTGGCTCTCCAATTAACAATTCTGAGTCATTCTCCATCACACCATCTTCACATCCAAGCTTACAGCACCTGGTATTCCTAAACAGTCATTCATCTAGGTACTGACCAGGCTTAACATTGCTTAACTTCGCTGATCGTAGAGTAACCAGTGTTTCAATGTGATATGAGCATCAAGAGAGCAGATCAACAATGCCAAACTGGTGTTTCAGTGGTGATTAAAAGATTCCTCCAACAGTCTCAGACTGGTGTGTTATATGCCACCAAAGAAAAATAAATACAGCAACTTAAAGCCAAGATTTTTGGAGAGTTACTGCCATAGGTGGAAATTAGAAAAATATATGAGGTGCATATAGCCTAATGATAACTGCACAGAGAATGGAATACAAGGTTAACTAAATTCAAACACAGTCTAGGACAGTTTACATTTAATTTGTATTAATGCCCCTGGGAAATACATGAACTCACTTCATTTTATATTTGATAATACAATCAGCCTTCTCTCATTTGCTACACTTTGAGCCCAGATATTCTCTGGTGAAAAGAAAAAGATGACAGATGTTAGTTTTTTGAGTGACCCATGTAAATTAATTTTTCAGGCAAAAAGAGTAATTTCAAGTAAGATACAAACAGATATTTAAATTGATTTAGAAAATACTTGAAGGAATAATGAAACCAAAATGAAAGCAATTAGATATTTTGTAAACAGTTATTAGTTATTACAGCTAATAATATACAGTGACAGTTATTATCAGTTATTACAGCTAATAATATACAGTGATAATAAACAGTTATTATCAGTTATTACAGCTAATAATATACAGTGATAATAAACAGTTATTATCAGTTATTACAGCTAATAATATACAGTGATAATAAACAGTTATTATCAGTTATTACAGCTAATAATATACAGTGATAATAAACAGTTATTATCAGTTATTACAGCTAATAATATACAGTAATAATAAACAGTTATTATCAGTTATAACAAACAATTATTATTAAACAGTTATCACTTGTTTTTGAATGACATCTATTGCGGTTTTCAAAGTCTTTTTTTTTTCAATATTCTTTAATATCAGAAGTTTTTAGCCTTTACTTGGAAAATGTCCTGATGACATTGGAGTTTTACTTAAAATTTCATCATCATTCATATCATTAGAAGTTAACAAAATTGTTAATTTCTTCACCATCATTACCCAAATTTTGTACTTTTTATTCTTCTTTCTTCTTTCAGATTTGAAATTGCTCATAAATGTGAAAGTCATAAAACAAGTTAGTTTAATCCTTGTTTACACAGAATGTTCATGAAGTCACTATTTCAATTTTTGATGTTATCTGCAGTTGAGTATATCATGATCAACTGATCCTTTGAATAAAATAATAAATCCATTATTTTTACCAATTAATGTTGGAGCACCATCACCTGTAATCGAATAAATTTTATTTCTATCGATATTGAACTTTTCAAATTAACTTTTTTAAATTAACGTGCTGAAGTGTGACCCTGTTGGTTGTTTTAACCTTCATATGGCATAAGTTCAACATTTCTTCAATTATATAAAAATTGACATCAATTCCTCTGATGAAAATAACTAATCGTGCAGTGCCCCTTTGATCGATACTTTTGGCCAATGCTAAACTAATAAACACATTTAGATAATTGGGTCTGCAATGTAATGTGAGAAAAAGAGCAACAAGATGCAATTCACTCCACCAGAAATTTGGAAATAGCATGCTGTACTGCTTGGTATTCATGCCAGAAGCTCCAATACAAACATTTCAGAGTATTTGGGTGTCAGTATGAGGACAGAGCAGATTCAAAAAGAGTTGGATGAGTCTAATGGTGATTACGAAGGTACAACAGCTTGGAAAACTCATTCTGATCATTCTGATAAGAAAAGAACTCCCAAATTTGTTGGTAAAGGCCTCAGACTCAACACAGAGAGCGACATCAAGTGACTTAAGGAGGTAGTGCTACGCAGTGTCAAGAGGGTAGCTGCTAGAAGACTATGTCAGGCAACAGGACTCTGCACCATGCCAAACAAGTGGGAGAACCCCACTCATAGCTGTCAGACAATTTTTGTGACCATAACAACCCTTACATCTGGCCACCTAACTCCCCAAACTGCAACCCCCTTGATTATTATGTGTAAGGTGCAATTGAGCAAGAGACAAAAAAAACTCCCTGTAACACTAAAGATGAACTGAAGGCAAAGATTATGGCAGTATTCACCAACTTAAACAAGGAGACAATCCAGAAGAGTTGCAGGAGATTCTGAAGTTGTCTGGAGGCCGTGGTTGAAGCCAATGGCAATTTTATTGAATAAATTTACTCTTTAATATTTCAAGATATTTTTGTGCAATTTTGGTGAATATACTTGTTAAAAGAAGATGTCAGTGATATTTTCATTATTTGTGTAATTTAGAAAAAATCTACAATGACATCTTGAATCACTTTTCTGTCGTGCCTTTCTGTAAATATCTTTATGGTAATTGTTCCTCTTTGGTACCTAGACTTTATGTATTTAAGTGCAGTTGGTGGCAAGGTATCATCATTTTAAAGTTGAAATGCTGATATGTAAGTTCTATGCTAACAGTTTCTTCTCTCACACTTCTTTCTTGTGGAAGCTCTCTTCCAACTTCTTACTTTCCAGTTTGATCTTCAAAAATTTAAATGCAATGTCAGTTGTTATCTTCTGAATTCCTGTTCTTTTATTGTAGCCATCAACAGTTGCACTAGCATGAAGTCAGTAGTCTTCAGGACCATGGATTTGTTCAACTATCACACAAGATTATGTGTTTTCTCCTACAAACTGTAACTATGGTCTGCTCAACATAGCTGCAGTCTAACCCAAGAGTTGGCTGTGTGAGTTGTGAAGAAACACAAAATGAACCTGAGCAGGTGTTGGCAACAGAGATTAGCTAACCACTCTAGTAGACACCATAGTCTCTTAAGACTGACAGATGTCTACTACTATAATTAAGATAGAAAGAAAATTGATCTTACCTGCGCATTGACATCTTTAGCACCAGATTGCCCTGACAATTCAATAATTTGATTAATTACTTTATCACTGTCAGCAAGAGGCTGAACTTCATCCTGAGCTGGTAAAGCCTGAGGAAAAAAATAATAGTTAAAAGATGTAACATTTCACAAAAAAAAAGCTAAAAAATTGAATTACATATTAAGTGAGCATGTGTGTATGTGTGTGTGTGTGAAGGAGAGTCAAAAATTATCCACTCTTATCTAAAGATATGTTATGGCAAAAGTGTGGTAACTATTGCCTTACCTTTGCATATATATATATCTGTGTGTGTATATATATATATATATATATTTCAATAAGTCAATTATAAATTTAGCTAACAATGACAAGACATAGTGAAAATTAATTGAAAAACATCCTAAAATACATGCATGTGCATCTTTTAATATATACTTTCATCATACATTATTGATCCATTACAAAAACAAAAGTTTATATTAAATATAATTAGATAAAAATCAAAAAATGTGGGAATATTTATGCAGATTATTTTTATACTTTAAAAAAAAAAAACGGTTGATAATATTCTAATTATAAAAATAATTTCAAAATTTTGATTAAATAAATTTAAAGTATGAAGTTATTGAATAAATGAAAATAAACTCTCGTAATAGTTATAGAAAGGACATAGATGATATGCGAGACATTGTAATCATAGTAATGCTTTGGCAATAAATGTCTCATAGGTGGATGTATAGAATAAATTTATTACATATATTTTGAAAAATGAACAAGTACTATTTAAAATGTCAATATTGATTACTTTTCTTTATACCCTGCTTACTTTCATTCATTACCAAGCTGTGCTCTAAATGCTAAGGTGGTTACCACTTTCAGAGCAGAAAGTCATTTTATTGAAATAACTAAGCAATTTAATTATAAAGATTATCAATAAAACGATTGGTAATTTATAAAAAAAATCACAAAAAACAGATTGGAAATGAATAACAAAACATTTTTTTGACTTTTAAAGCTGAATATGCAATTACTTTCATTAAGCAAGTTGGACAGGATATAAGTCCTATGTTAGTAGATATAAATAATAAAACTGCATTTATTTGATGTCATAGTTTTACGTATTTGCATGCAAACACATGAAAAGTTATATTTTTTATAGTTTTTAAACAGATAAGCAAACCTTAAGCTTTATATATAAAATAATAATTAAAATATATATTAACAGCAACCTAAACATTTTATTAAGATTAACATGGCCAAACAATTTATAAAAGAAATTGAATACAAAAATTACTTTACATAAATATTGAAATATGGACAAAATTTATCACAACTCTACTTCCTTGATTAAAAACCAAATATGATTTTATTTTTAAATAACTTCATACTCTTTGCTTTGAAATTATCTGATGATATTTGCTGAATGTATATAATATCAGAAGAAATGCTTACGGCCGATTCTGAATGCGATCGACTAATATGGGCATTTAAGCTGCCAAGTTTTCGGAAGATACAACTGCATTCATCACATTGGAAATTGGGGCCATTGGAATCTTTTGTTAATGAGTGCACTCGCTGTAAGAAGATAAAAGCTTAATTTTACAAAAATGTTCATTTCAAAGAAAAACAAATTAAATGACTCATACAAGTTCTTTCTCTTTTGCAAATCATATGAAAGCAGTTTATTAATTTACAGAAAAATCAAAAATCTTTATATAAAAACAAGTTATTTTTATATTTAATCTAAAAACACTTTTAATTGAGACTTCTGTTTCATTCTTTTTATTTTTGAAGGGTGATAATTTTTGTCTGAGAAGAGGAATTATCATTATTTACAATCAGGTTAATATTTTTATCATTGTTATCACAATAGCCAAGTAGATATAGTGGATGATACAGTAATCATGAGTTCAATCCCTGGGTCAGATAGTACAGATTGGAATAAGATAAATGATAACTGAGAAGTACTAAATAAGAAGTAGATGAGATGACTCTAGGCGTGGTCAGCAGAATGAGAACAATCTACCTCATAAACAGTGGTGGATCTACTAAGAAATGAATGAAGCTTAAGCTTTAGGACTCCCATTCCCGGGGGGGGGGTGTCACTGAAGCAACTTTTTTTAATGAGTGAATTTTTCAAGAAAATAAATGTTTTTTTTTAAGTCTGCAATTATTAGAATCATAAGTCAATGAGTTGAAGTAGCTAATGCTGGCCTTAGAATATGCTTGAAAACATGTTTCATATGACCTCAAAATTTTTTGATCAAATTTCAATATTTTGTTGGGGGCTTGCAGCATCTAATCCCCCTATCTGTATGGGCTCATTGAGCTCACCAGAATCTATTCATAGCCTACATTTTGGCAGTTGTATCTTTGAATCTATTGTTGCTGGTTGCAAAAGTGCTCACTTATCTATTCATGTTTCAGGCTCCCAGAAATGTAGGTCCATCACTGCCCAATAAAGAGTTCAGATTAAAATTCCCTGAAAGTTTCCTGAATTGACAAGCACCTAATGAAGACTGGAGGACACAACAACCAAAACGTGATAACAAATTTGAGAACATTAGTCTGAGTGTAAATAAAAATGATGATCTCCACTTTTTTTGTTTACCTTTAAAATTTATATATTTCTCGGAAAAGAACACTTTCAAATACCAAAGAAAAAAATATTATCTTAATTTAAAAATATTTTATTCACATTCAGTCACTTTCCCACTGCTATAAAGTTACCCACCCTGTGCCTTTTCTATAAATACTGTCATAGTAATTTTTCAGATGAGCCCTTCACTATGGTACCGAAACATTTTGAACTTAAATGCAGTACTAGACTGGTGTTGTGAGCTAAACAATTTACATATGAGTTGGTTAAATGTAGCTGTAAATTCTATACCATTTCTCTTCTCACATTTCTTGCTTGTGGAAATCCATTTGGGCTCCATGTTTAACAGCCAACTTTAATCTTCAAAAATTTAAATACAATGTCAATCGCTATTCACTGTCCTCAAGATTACGCATATTTTGTTCTTGGTTCTTAGTAATGTTTCCGTTTTCTAATTCTTCCACATTCAGTACCACCTTGTGTCTTAAGGGCTTTACTACCTTGCTTGGGATGAACTCAAATATATATATATATTATAATCTTTGCATTGAGCACTTTACTTCACTGGTAGGTGCTTGCATATGGTCTTTCTTTTTTTTTTCTTTCTTTGTTCAAGATTTTTTCTTGTCTAAGGTATTATGTCTTCTGGCAAGTTGTATGTTGGTCACACCAACATGGTTTTTCTTTAGTAGTATATAATCATCTGAGATTATCTATAAATCTACCATTCACCCATGTTAAGAATATTGCTGCTACATATGGTCCCGTGCTCCTGCTATTCATTTAGTGCTCCTTTATAAAATCCAAAGAAGAATCAGCAATATTATTGGTCCTGATCTGGTGACTTGGTTTCAATCACTTTCTTTTGTGAGGTCAATGAACACTTGTTGCCACTTTTGTAATGTCAATAAATACTCACTGTCACTTTCGTATTGCTTGTTGTAGTAGAGACTTTGTAATCACAGATACAACTATAGTAACACCATTGAACAATACTGGTATCAGACGCCTTTGAGTAACACCCACACTAATAGTACTTGCTTGAAAGTAACTACCGAATAGTAATCTGTGTAGTGATCAGTATAGAGAAATAGTATAGTGAATAGTATAGAGATAGAGGATAGTGTAGAAAGAGTGATCCAAATAGTAATAGAGGATAGAGTAGAAATGGTGATCAATTAGACGCCACACTAATTCTCATATATGCGTTTCCTCTATGGTCACGTGATCTACTTAATTCAATAATGAAATTGCCTGTGTTTGCTCTCTGGTGATGTGTGTTCAAACTCAAATGTTGACAGTGACACTTCATTCCTATATAACATTTTCCCACATGTACCTCCCTATGCCTTTTCTATAAATACTTTCATGATAATTGTTCAGATGAGTTCTTCGCTATGATACCTAGACTTTTTGAATTTAAGCACTATACTAGAGTGGTGCCGAGATCTCATCAATTTACAGTTGTTATTGGCATAGATGTAACTATAAGTTCTATGCTAACAGTTTCTTTTCTCACACTTCTTTTTTGTAGTTCCCTTTTCTGGCACTATGCTTTCCGACCAACTTTAATCTTCAAAAATTTAAATGTCATGTTAATCGCTATTCACTATCCTCCTGATTACTCTTCTTTTCTTCTGGTTCCTTAGTAATTTTTCTGTTTTCTAATTCTTCCACATTCATTAACCTCTGGTGTCATAGTTGCTTTACTGCCTTGCATGGGGTGAACTCAATTAAAAAAATTCAAACAATGTATGGCAAATTATTAAAAAAAAAACATTTAAAAAAGAAATTTTTTAAAATTCTTAGATTATTTAATAATTCTGAATATGAAATATTCAGAATCAAGAAAAAAAAAAAAAAAAAATCAAAAAAATAATTTCTAGATGTTAGGGTCTGAAAAATGCCATTTCAAGAGATAGATGTATCTCACCCGGATGTGAGCACGTAAGTTTCCCTTTTGAGAAAAAGTTGCCGAGCAAAAGTCACACATATGCGGCCTCTCACCAGTGTGTTTAGTCATGTGAATCTGAAGAGCACCTTTCTGGTTGAAAGTCTTATCACACATTTTACAATCAAACGGCCGTTCACCTGGATACAGAAGAGAAATAAGAACACATCATTAAGAAAATACTGTTATGTCAAATCACCAATTCAAGCTTTTTTGAAAACGAACAAATTTTTAATCAGATTTAATTATATTTCATGTACTAATTTTTAATACTGAAAGTATTACCAGTACCAAGTTTACAAGCTGCAATACTGTCTAGTTTACAAGTCTTACTCAAAGAGTGTATTATTATTATCATTGTTATTAGTCCTGATCTGTCACCTCAGCTTCAGTCTCCTTTCCATCGACCTGACACAACTTCCTTATCCCTTTTCTATAAATATTATGGTAATTATTCTGGCGAGTTTCCCCCTTTGGTACCTAAATTTTAAAAATTTAACTCCTTTACTGGCATTGGCAGCTAGGTCCCATCATTTTAAAAATTCTACTAAAGGTAACCATAAGTTTCTTCTCTTTTGCACTTGTGGAACTCCAGTTTCTTGCTTTCCAGTCAAACTTTGATCTTCAAAAATTGTCAATCATCAACTTCTGTCTCTTTGAATCATGCTCTTTTTGTTTATTTTTATTTTGTTTTGTTTTACAGTATATCAACACCTCAATGGGTTATTTAATGCTGACAAAATTTTTATTGCTGGTAATATTTTTTTTTCTTCAAAAATCTATTGCTGGTAATATTTTTTACAAAAAAGTATTTCTGGTATTAAAGCTTAGCGGTTAACTTAGTTATGTGCCCTGATGCACATTTAGGCAATCATGTATCTTTTGATAGATGACCGACGCGGTAGATTTTTTCCCGCAGTAGGTTACCATTTCTTTCTGCAGTAGATCAGTTGCCATCCAAAGCTACAGAACCCAGTCTGTCCTGCTATTTACCCATAGCTGGGAGGAGAAGAAGAGGTGTTAGCACACAAGTGAATACAATGGATTCAACTGGAATTCAAACTCGGCTCTCTGATTCCTTAATCCAAGCCGCTATCCATTACTCCACTGTGAACTACTTGCCCATAACTGGGGCCCCAACAGGTGCCACCACCCTGGGCTAGGGTGGACCTGAGAACACCAGCAACCAAGAGGTGGTTCCATGCTCCTTAAAACCCCCCAATCAGAGGCCTTGCTGTCAGACATAGTTTATCGTCTTACCCAGGACACAGATGTAGCTTATCATCATACCCAGCATGGTTCTGCTCTTTTATTGTCCTCTCTCTTTAATAATGTTTTCTTCTTCACAGACTATTTATCTCCTAATAACTCCCTTGCATCTTTGTGGCTTTATTGCCTTGTCTGGGGTGAAATGATTAAAAACAAAATACTAAGTAACAAAATTTGCCTTTTGAAAAAGCAACCATTTTTCAGATCATTCATAAAGCAAAGATCAATTCTAGGGACTAGGATTAATTGATTATAAGAAAACCCCAGCTGAAAAATTATCTGTAATAAAGTTTGGAAAGGTTCCATTTTTAATCACCCTCCTGAATCCAAAGAATTGCAATAAACACTAAAACATTTATATTATGGAAAAATAATTCTATTTTAATGAATCTGTATTCGACTTAAGAAATGAAACATACCTGTGTGTATCCGGATATGCCGTAACACCTGACTTGGTTTCTGGAACGATTTGCCGCAATGTTGGCACTTGTGGTGGAAATTCGATCGGTCGATGTTTCGCTTGTAGGAACGATGAGACAATGAAGACCTGGAATTAAGGAGCAGACAGAAAAAAAAGAATCAAAATCAATGACGAATCAATCAAATGACCATCTTTTCAAACCCAACTTTATTCTATCATCAGATGGATAAACTGTGAGAAAATGATATAAAATTGATAATAAAAAATAATAATGAGTAATAAAAAAATAAAAAAAATATATTTTCCCATGATGCTAAGAGTAAAGGAACTGGAAACTTGATTGCCCCACTTGGCTTCGTCAAATGATATTAGGCAGCACTGATTAAGTCTATAGATATTTTCCTGTTTCACCTTCTTTCTCCTCCCTACTCCAATATGTAGCAGTTCTGCTGGGAGACATTAGTTTTCCCAGTCCACTAAAAATTGACTGTCTTTCCACTTTCCAACACATGGTATTTGCACATTGCTTCAAAAGCCTCCACCTATGAAGTCAAGCTTTTTCTTTGGGTGTTAAGCGGACTTGAGTTCAACCATTATAACGATGCTTATCCTTACTTGCCCAAACTTCTAGACCAAGAAAAAGAAAACAGACACATGCAAGAGACACTGAGAACTTTGTTTCATTACAGCTTAAATAAGAGAATAAACAGTCTATGGTAGAAACCCAAGTATTTGTATGCTTCTTTGATTGTTTACATGAGAACACACACCCACTTAAAATACAGACAATTATGGTACCATTAAATTCTATAAAATCGTTCATCAGTTGCATACTGCTCACACTTTCAGCATCTTGCATTAACTAGAATCTATATCACTTGGATTGTGAACTGACCTCATTGAAGTAGCAAGATTTTTTTTTTTTTTTTTTTTTTTTTTTTACTAACATTCACCCAGTACAAGGCCAAAGAGCCACTCAATGTAGGGGGTTACTGTGTGGACATATATTAGCATAGGAAAGAACAAACTTTTGGAGTATAGACCTGAAGCAGACTTTACAAGGAACCAGAAAACCTAATCCTAAACAGGAAACAAGAGATAAACCTCTATTCCTGTTCAAAAAACATGAAAGGAATGTGAACCTATCTACTATTGGTGGAGGAGAGAAAAACATTTATAAAATAAAACAAATGGTTAGAGAACAAAATTTCAGAGTTCAGGCGCAGATGTTAGGAGTACAGAGCTGAAGCAGACTTTAGAAGGAACTGGAAAGCCAATCCAAAACAAGGGATAAACATCTACTCCACCCCAGGGAGGAGTGTGAATCAGACAATAGGCAAACTTTTCTACTCCTATTGGTGGAGGAGAAAAAAAATAAAAATGAAATAAATTGTTGGTGAATAATTCAGACACCAATAATGTTGTGAGAGGATTAATATGGTAATTGTAATAATGGCCCTTTCCCTATAAAGAAATATTTGGCATTCATTCACTGAGCAACCAGTGCTACTTTTGATTAAAATTCATAAAATCTTTCTATTAAAACAATTTTTCAGGAATAGAGGTTTCTCAAGTCAAGGTTGTTTTTTTCAAGTACTGACAAGAGTTTCCTTCCTAATTATTTGAAGTACTGTGGAACACCAACATCTTCATTATGTTATTATTTTCTCTTCCAGTTGCATGTGATATCCATTTTAGTGGTTGCAGTTGTTGAAAGCCCTCAAATGATGTGGTTTCTGTTATTTGGTATAGTTCTTTATGATTATGTAGTATCAGTGTGCAAAGTTCAAAGATGGATAGTCCTTGTTAAGCTCTACAAACTTCATTTGCTCAAAGTCATTTTTAATCCTTAATCTGAAAAAGCGGTTGTACACAGCTGACAGTTTACCTATTTCTGAGCAAGTTTGGTGCATAACATTCATATGAAAGTCTTGACTGGACAAGGATACTAAAGAACATGACTAGAGTTTTTTAATGTTACATACACTGTAGTTTATTGGAACTATATAGACCTTTACCGCTGCTGAAAACTTGAAATTCCTTGTCATTAAAATATACAACATTGTTGACACACTTTGTGATAAGTCTTGTGGATTACCAGCAATTAACTTGGTATTTATCTCCTGAGAACACTCATCTCACTAGCCAGCTTCTATAACTCGAACTGGAAGAGTTCCTTGAGCAAGGAGATAATACGCAATGCAAATCCATAATAATTCTGTTATAAAGTTGTGGAGCAGAAATGGAAATAAACATCAAGACAGTCAATCATCAAATGACAAAAACATGGTTTCTGTGCCAGAGGATCTGTGCATCCTTCTGGTTAGTCAATTAAACATTGGAAAATAAATATTTAACATTTTTCAACTAATGGGTCACTGTCCCACTGACAATAAAAACATGCTTTGTGATCCTTTTGAAGTGTATTTAAGCAAAGCTTCTAGACCAGACAAGCCAGTAAGGAACTGCAACAAATGGCAGCAGTTCACAAAGGCCTGCACAACTTCAAAGAAATTCCCTTACTCATTCACCTATCTTACTGAGCTATGTGACACTTGCACCTCCCTCACCAAGCTATGCAACACATACATGCACCCTCCCTTACCAAGCTATGCGACACATACATGCATCCTCCCTCACCAAGCTACGTGACACAAACATACACTCTTCCTCACCAAACTACGTGACACATACACTCCTCACCAAGCTACGTGACACATACACCCTTCCTCACCAAGCTACGTGACACATACACCCTTCCTCACCAAGTTACGTGACACATACACTCTTCCTCACCAAAGCCATGTGACACATATATACACTCTTTTTCACCAAGCTACATGTCATTTACAGTCTTCCTCACCAATCACCGTGATATTTACACTTTCCTCCTCACTTTTTCACCTCTTTTTTCCCCATACATACACTCGAAGAAATCACAAACAACTACAAACAAGGACTGTAAAAACATATGCATGTTAAGAAAAATATTGGTTGTAAAAACACACACCAAAAAAAATTTATATTTTGATATTTAAAAACCTTTCTTGCCTTTTCCTTTGTTGTGGGGTGATTCAAATCCACAACAAAGTAAAAGTACTTAATTCTGGTAAATATAATACATTTATCAAAAGCAATTTCCCTTATCAAATATATATTAAAATAATGAACTAGACCGCTGCTTTTTTTTTAGCTTAGCAAGAAATTGTAGGAAAGACAAAAAGGCAGGCTTACTTAGATACCAAAAAACTCACAAACATGGATAAACATGTCCACAATAAGGTGTAGTGTCAAAAGGACAGTTTTTCCCCATGACACTGCTTTTTTAACTACTTTCACTCTTCAGCAATGTTTATTATTTTAAAAAGTGATGATTAGAATTGGGATAAAACCTAAACACATGATAAAAGTGAATTTATACATTTTTTGTTCTTGAGAATTTACAACAAATATTAAACACTATTAGATTGTTTATTTATAAGAATAATTTTACATTTACAATATTCTAAAAACTAATACAATTAATGCTAATGCAATGCAATATTTATCATTTATCAATTTTTAAAAAGATAAATATGAAAAATATTTTCATTTATAAAAAATTACTAAATTATTAAAATATGTGAACCAACTAAAAGAAATCTTTATTATTTACCATTTTATGAATTTTGAATCTATTAGCAATTAGCCGATGTTTTGTCAATGATTCCAATAAATAATATAATAAATAGTGTAAATAAACAATTTATTAAATAATTAGTGTTTATTATTTTTGTTGTAAATTTTCTAAGAAAATGTATAAATTCACTTCACTTTCATCATATGTCTAGGTTTTATTAAAATTCAAATCACTGCTTTTTAAAACAATAAATATTGCCAAAGAATGAAGGTAGTTAAAAAAGTGGAATCATGAGAAAAATCATCCTTTTGACATTACATCTTATTGAGGGCACAATAGTCTATGTTTGCCAAAAAAAGTATTGTAATTTTCAAATGTTTTAAGAGTTGCTCACTTGATTCGATAATGCTGTTTCATGTGTTCCCGTAACAATGTCATTTTAGGGAATTCTTGTGTGCACTGACGACAAGAGTATGATCGCTTCCCTTCTTGATCCTGGCGATGTTCCCTCATGTGTCTATCCAATTGGCTCTACAAATAAAAAATCATATAATTGAATATTATTTACTTTGTTTATTCTTGTACATGTTATGTTCGTTGTACTTTCTAATATCTAATCTACAAAGTGATAAACAATATATTAAAATATTTAAAAGATTATTTTATATTTAAAGGGCTATAAATTAATGTTGATCAGTGGTAAATGGCTGCTAACAGTGTGGAGCTTGAATAGGCTGATGTGAAAGGGCCCCAAGACAAAAGGGGCCCCCAAGTGACCTCTAGTCCTGATGAGCCCCTGATAAAACTAAAAAAAAATAAAGATATAAGAACAGAAGATATTTGTTTATTTTCACATTTAATGGGGCTCCTTTGAACTAATTTGAAACAATTTAGAGAATTTGGGCCCCTCTAGATGGAGTGGGTCTTTTAAATTTGATGTGGTCTTTGATGCTTATTTTTTATATACATATAGATTGTTGATGTAGGTTTTTTAGCTTTTGCATAATTTTGTCTACTTTGCTCAATTTTACATTTCATCAAACATACATGTAATAAGTGCAAAATTGCCCAATATTATACAAATTAGACAAAATACTGCCAAGTTCTCGTCATATAGATGTTTGGAGATGCACCTATAAACAGTGGTATTGCCTCCATAGATATTTATTAATGACCTGAGAATTATTTTCACCCCAAGCAAGGTGGAAAGCCACGAGGACGCAAGGGATTACAGAAAATTTGAAGCAAGATCAGATAGGAGTGATAGAAGAAAGGATGAGGAGAAGAGTAGTGGATAGATCAAGGCAACTGGAGATACAGAGGCTAGTGAGAGAGAGAGAGAGAGAAAGAGAGAGAGAGAGAGAGTACCGGAAACCCCTTCCTAAACAAGAAACAAGGTGTAAGCCTCTACTCATGTCCAAGAGAAAGGGGGAGGAATGTAATAGTGCCTTTACAGTATTAAATTATGACTAAATTAATATAATTATTATTAATATCTGTGAAAATTTAATGGTTTTGTTATTTGAATTAAGTTAAAGATTGAATAAGCATATTGCAAGATCTTCAACAATAAAATACCCATGGAAATTCCCCTTTGCATTGTTAAATATTTGAGTTTAGCAAAATATTGCAATAACAATCATAAGTATGAATGCAGGTTATTTTTAAAGAAGTAAGAGGGTACAAATGAAAAGAGTAAAAATTGAAAAGCTTTTCCATGCATGAGAGCATTATCATCCCCACTATCTTCCCCTCTTTTCTTTTCCTCAATGAAACTAAACAGCATCTCTGATGTCTTTCCTTTTGATCAAAAGAAGATTATGAGAAATTGGCACGATGTAACATACATACTAAGAGAAACAAAGAGACAAATATAGTTTAAAAAAACAAAGATTTTTTTTTGTAGTTTTCAGATTAGAATGCTCACATTTAGTTTGCCATGATGTTTATTTCACTGTATGAGCATTTATATTTGTTGACCTTTTACTTCCATCCGTGCCAAAATGCTTTATCTGACCTTTTAGGCTTTCCATGATAGTCTCAGCAAAAGTAATGAATGCAGTTTTACACAAAAGTATTTGACCTCTTAGATTATTTTCTTTATTTTTTTTCTCATTAATTATTCCAAATTTGATTTAAGGGTATTTATCTCGTCAATCAATTTTAATAAAACAATTTAATATGTAAATTGTTAATAAATAAGAGAATAGTACCAGAAATAATTGTGAAAATTTGATGGTTTTGCTATTTGAATATTCTGATAAATCATAATTCACAAATTAATGATTGAGTAAGCACCTTGCAAGTTCTTAACAATAAAATACCCATGGAATTTCCCCTTTGCATCGTTAAATTGAGTTTAACAACTTTAACAAAATATTGCAATAACAATCATAAGTATAAAGGTAGGTCATTATTTGAAGAAGTTTACAACTGGACATTCTATTACTATTACACTCTATTAGCTATACCAAACATCTCGCACTCTGCTTATCTCTGGGTTTTCTAGTTTCTTGAGTAAGAGTTTTTGCAGTGTTGTGTAATGTAACCTGCATTCAACAATTAAACCCTCGCACTGACTTCACTGACATGTAATACATAACATCTTGTGCTATAATTTTTGTCAGTGATGATCATGCTGATCTGACAAGTAGACAACCATCATTTAAAGAACTAAGAGGGTACAGATAAAATTTGACAAGGTTTTCCATTTCACTGAAATAGGTATTAAACACATGAAAGCATTATCACTTTCTCTATCTTCTCTCTCTCTTGCTTTCATTCTTTTTCTCAATAAAACCAAATAGCATCTCTTAAGTCTTTTCTGTCTTTACTCACGATGAAAACTGAATAGTCCATTATTTATGAGGTATTGGCAGGATGTGATACCTAAGAAACAAGCAAAATTATAATGTAATTGTCTGGAATTAAGATCTTTTTTTAATAATCTTCAGCAATTCTTTTACCTGTAAACTGAATTCATCACCACATTCAGTGCACATGAGATTTTCCTCCTTAATATGCAGTATGATGTGCGCTTTGAGGCTAGCAGTACGAGTAAACGTTTTGCCACACTCAGGACATGTTGGCTGGCGATTGTGATTCTGGGGGTGTGTTGCCATATGGAGCTTCAGGTTGTCCTCCACATTGAAAGAATCATTGCACTGTGTACAACGGAATGGTTTGTCGTCATCATGTGTCTTAATGTGACGCTGTAGCTGATTCCATTTTGGGAAGACTTTATTACAGATTTCACAGTGATAAGGGCCCTAAAAGAACAAAGAAAAAGAAAGAGACATTTACAAGGAATTAACAAAATGAACAGGTGTGAAATTTCTGGAAGGAGGACTTATCATTACAATAAAATCTCAATTTAACATTCCTCAATTTAAAGAATATCACTCACGGATCATATGAGTCATAATGGACTGACTTATTTTTACTGAACCAAATCAGATAAATGCTAGAATAAATCATTCAAGTCTGTGTTAAGTTACTTAGGTACATGTCAACTTTGTTAGCTATAAAGAGAGCTGTAAAAAAAAAATCTTGCTGATTTCAGCTATTTTTAAAGATATAACTATATCCCACTTGGCAACAGTGTGTGTGTGTGTGTGTGTGTGTAGTATCCATCAAAACTGACAGGATTATTTACATCTGAAACTTTGTAAATTTTCTCAACCTCATTTATGAGTGCAAAGTAAATTAAAGTGCAGCTTACATCAACAGCGCCACTTCCAAAAATCATCTCAATATGAGCAAAGAAAAATATATATACGATTGCTTTATTTGATATTTTATACACTTTTATGTAACATTGGTCATTCTTGTGCCGACTGTCTTGGACTTAACAAAACAATGTTTATTAAATGCAGTGAACTACAGAACTTGCTTCTTTACGAAATGAGAAACTTATCGGATTTAAAGAATACATTCCGCCAAAAATTAGTTCTATGAAGTCATGGTTTTACTGTATTTACATTATTTAAAGACTAATGTCCTCATTTTTGTTGTAATTATGACAATTCTTTGAACATATTCTTTGTTGTTATCAGCACTATACAGGTGTTTCCCAACACCATTTAGTCAAATTGCTGCCTTCCTCCAGCACCATGTGCCTAGTAAACATTAGTCAAGTCAAAGAACAAACACTATTAATGAATCATAGATAATTTTAGTGAGTCCTGATAATAATAATAATAATAATAATATATAAAAGAATATACATAAACAAAGAAAGAAAGAGGAGAGTGATGGCAAGAGACAAGGTTTTAAAGGAAAACACAAATGCTTTATTTTAATTTGGATTCTTTTTATTTTTGTTTATATATATTATTTTTATATTTATTCTAATCGGGACTCACTATATACTGACTCTGATGCACAATGCAAATTTGTACAAATAACAATTATAAAAAAAAATAAAAAACATTTGCACACACACACACACACACATGTACTACTTACTTTGCCCACTGGAGGTTTAATAACTGCTTCAGCAGTTGCAGTATGAATAGGCGGTGTTGGCCCAGGGTTGACCGGCGATAACACTGCAGCTGCTTCTGCAACAACAGCATGCTCAGCATCGGCTTCGGTGATATGCTCAAATACCACCGTGTGAGGAAGATTCGCTTGTTCTTGGGGCAGGGAAAGGCCATTATTTTGACTTACAAATGTCATGGTACCACCAGAAGTTCGAGCCACAGCTTCTGCTACCTGACTTAAATATTGTGTATAATCTGAAAAAAATAAAAATAAAAATACTCACTTTTTGTACTAAAAACATTATTTTCAATACATTTTTTGTAGATTTCATGTATCTATGAAACAGAGCTGGTACAAGGCCACAATAATGGAGTGCTCAATAAAAACTGACTTATACCATTAAAAACATTTACTGTTGTCAACACACTTATACTTTATGAAACTGACATTGCCTGCTGCTGATATAGATATACATTTTCAAGATTTTGTGAAATGTTGGTCCCTTGCAAGTTGGAGGCAACATTTAGCTTAGTCTGTATTGCAAAGTAGACAATTGAAACCAAAATGGTGGCACCCATGAGAAACTGCCATCAGTGTCTTTATAGTCATTTATTTCCAGTAAATGGAAATTTCCTTTTTTTCCCCAAAACAGGTCAGTACAGCCAGGCAACAGTGCTATAATAATGAAGTAGCAAAAGTTTTAATATGCTAAAAATTGCTCTATGGTATATACTTTTAAAATTTGTTTTTTAATACTAAATTTCACCCAATACATGGCTCAAGACCAATTTATGGTAGAGTGTATTTTTTTTGTTTTGTTTTTTTTTAAGCAAATTCATCCCAAGCAAGGCAGGAGTGCCACTAGCACGCAAGGGGTTACAGAGGATTGAGAACAAGAGTAAAGAGGCATGTTTGAGGAAAGGATACAAAGAAGGACAGGGAACAAGCTCAAGGTATCTGAAGATGTCGATTGACATTACATTTGAATATTTGAAGATTATAGTTATCAGGGAAGCAAGCAAGGGGAAGGGATGGATGTTGGATGTTGGATTTAACGGCATGTCAACTCCTATTAAGGGGAAGGGTGTTCTACAGACAGGAAGTGTGGAAGAAGAAGCTGTTTGAGCAGAAGAGGCAGTTACATTTACCAATTTTGACAGTGAAAGGGTGGGGCCGAGATACCAGTCAAAATGGTAATGATGAAATGATTATAAAAAAAATATTTTTTTTGATATTCTAAAAGAGACAGAAATTTTCTGTCTGAATTTTTGGGATGAGAAGTTATCTTTATTTATATCATTTACATGCAGATTATTATCTTCATCTTTGTTGTGATTATCACAATGTTTCGGCTGTTGTGCTCTCTGGCCTTCATCAGGTATATATTGATCCAGTTAACCTACAGGGAATTCCAAACAGAACACTTTATTTAATCTATAGAGAGGGGAGAGATTGTTCTCATACATGTCTAGGGATATCTCATCTAGGTTTTATTTTTACTACTGCTCAATTATTACTCACCCCAGATCGACATACACCTGATGAAGGCCAGAAATCACAACATCCGAAGCATTGTGATAACAAGAAAGATGAGGACAATAGCCTGCACGTAAATAATCTAAATAGAAACAGAAATGCATTGCTGTCTCATTTTTAGATTTTTGATATTTCTTACTTGATATTTATTTTAGTAAAATACATACAAAATACTTAACAGCAATCACAACTGAAAAGTAGTGCAGTGGCTCATTTAGTAAAAATGTTGATATTCCAGAGCAAAGTAGAGAGTCACTGTTATTTACTATATTATATGCTATATTATATACTATTTAGTATATTAATAGAATCCACAATGTGAATTTTATGTATATCAACATCAGCATGTAATTTATTTTTATTCAGTATAAATATCACAACAGCAATTCTTTTTCATTTAGTTGTATCTTAATTTCAGAATCAAGTTATCTACTCTACGTGTATATTTTCCTCTTTGCAGAAGTGAACATCTTAATAACAAAGAATTACAGACTATCACCATTATACTTGATTAAACTAATGATTAAATCAATAGCATTTTCTGAAACACTTTCATTGCACACAAGTGTACAAATGCTGTATATGCACTCAGTCATCATTGAAATGTAACCAAGATTTTTCTTTTTATTGCTAAGAGTGCAATAAATTTTCTATTGTTGCATAACGGCAGCAATTGACACAAAAATTCATGCTTAGCTCATTCAAAAATATTTTTGAGTGAGGAGAGATGGTGTATTAAGCATGTTTAAAGATCTTTTTTCATTTGATAGAAACAGCAGATAAAAACTGATTACTATGGTGGTATGTAAAAAAAAAGATATTTTTAACAATCAAGGAATACAAAACTGAATGAATAGAGATATTTTTTTAAATTTCTATTTTACATTAAAAAAATACTTTTCTGGAATTTTATTTTGATCAGGTGGCTTAGCACGACAAATGGTACAATAACGTAATTTATCCTTTGTACATTAAATCATACTAATACAAAAGAAACAACTGCCCACATTTTACTTTCTTAATTATTCTTATGAGATTTCTAGTTTAAGTTCTCCAATTCTCAAATGTTAAGAGTTGTAACCTAGGGAAGATTATTGAACAGAATAATCAAACAAAGGCTGGTAATGAACGATAATACTTAGGATAAGAACAACGCATATAAGATTCACCAGTAGCGCATAGAAGTAGTAGTCAACTGCTAGAAGTGAGTCAAGTGAATTTCACAATGAATCTTCAACTGCAGACCAACATACAGTATTTACTACTGTATTTATGTGAATGGGGACATACCCATTAATCATCTGTAAGTATGCTACAACATTAAGCAAGTCAGCATTTTCTTGATTCACCAACTAATGGATTCAAATTCTTGCTCTATCAACAACAGTGGCTAACACATGCCTCCAAAATAAATTGAATTGAGAATTTTTGTCTTCTAGCTGATATATAGTAACTTACAAATTCTTCAAACTTCAAAATTCACAATAATTCATCAATAGAATCATATATCTATCACTCCAAATCTCTTCTTTATCTGTAAGTATATTGTCCAACAATTCACTGCTATATTGGATATGGATTGATTTTTTTATGACTTATCAAACCTTTATGGGTTATTTAAATCCAAAACATATTTTGGCTTGTAAAAAAATTTTTTTTTTTTTTTGCAAATAAATATTACATTAACAATTTTTTGAGAATAACAATGATTTTTCCAGATACAAGTCCTACTATTTAACCCATAGCTGTGAGAGAGATGGATTAGTACTTTTCCCAAGGTTATTTGTGCATAATTGAATATAACAAACTCAACTGCAATTTGAACTCAGCTTTCTGATTTCTCATTTTGAGCCACTATCCATTATATGACCCACACGTTCTTCCATATACGAGATTAAATATTATGTTCAGTTCAACAATCTTTGATTTGTTTCTAACAACATTTCTTTATACATTCTGTCTGAATTTCTGGGATGAGGAGTTATCATTATTTACACTATTTATATTCGGACTATTGTCCTCATCTTTGTTGTTATTACCACCTGATCGCCTTTTGTCTGAATTTCTAGGATGAGAAGTTATCATTATTTACATTATTTACATGTAGACTAATATCCTCATCTTTATTGTTATCGCAACATTTCAGCCATTGTGCCTTCTGACCGTCATTAGGTGCTTGTCATTCCAGGTAATGTTCAGAGGTAGATGGCTCTCATTCCACTGCCCATATCCAGGAATATACCTTGTTTAGTTCTTATTTAGTACTTCTCAGTTATAAATCACCATGTTTCCACTGAGCAAGTAGACACTATCCAGACCAGGGATTGAACTGACAATTACCAAGATCAACAAGCACCAGATAAATAAATGACGGAGGGTACAATTGCCGAAATGTTGTAATAACAAATATATATATATATATATATATATATATATATATATATATATATATATATATATATACACTACTTTGCTTAGTTTTTGGGAAACATCTTTTGCTATTCTTAATCACCTTTGGATTTCTGTGTTACCCTTTCCATCATCTGTTAAAAAGATAGCTCAAGAGGTGAGCTAACAACTATACAGCCAATCTTCTTACAGTTAATAGTTAGTCCTTTCTTCTTGCTTTCTTCCACTACTTTGTCCAATAGTTCTTTCTGTTTTCTTTCTTAGTCTGCCATAAAGATAACTTCATCTGTGTATTTTATACTGTTAAGATTATGTCTGCCAGTAATAAATTCTGGTAGGTTTTCTTAAGATCATGTCTCTGTACAGATTAAATAAATCCAGTGAGAAAACATATCCTTGTCATACCTTTGAATTTAAAATAGACAAGTTAGGATGATTATTTGATTTAATTAATTAAAAATCCACCTGTGACATCCTTATTCCAACCACCCTTTTCATTAAATATTCAGGAAATTTCCTCCCACACCCATAATTTAGGCTGTGAGGACTATAGGACAAAGCATTTCATTACTGAAAATTATAAAAATTCCAGCCACTCATTTTATTCCAAACACCCTATTTGAAATTAAAGTGTTTTTTCTTTCTATTTTTGTACACTCCCTAACCTCTTTCACTATCCAAATGTAAGCTGTTTGTTTCTAGTAGAGGACATATATATTACTCAATTATCTTTTCAGTGTAAATCAAGCTTTTCTAATATTTCAAGTAGTTCATTATGTCATACCCTATTTAAATGCTGTGTAATCGATAAAACACAGTACATTTTTAAATAAAAGTTTCACTTTATTTTAAGTTCTAAATATCATTTTTGTGATTTTCTGTTGTTACCACACCCTACCCACAACTAACTTGGAAAGATGTTTCTTCAAAATAAAAATTATTTTCAAACATTTAAGAATTGGAAAATTTTTCAACTGAATCAGAATTTTTTTTAACTCAATATTAAAGCTTTTTTTAATATGCATATATGAAATGGGAGGAAAAGTGATCTCTTTAACTGTTGAAAGATGAGACAGACATTTTTTTTTTTAGCTTTAGGTTTATCAATCTAATTTCTCCAGGCAAATTCAATTTTAATCCAACTTTTAAATTTCACATAAATAAAAATTAAAATTGTTCGAGTAAAATAAAAAAAAAAAAAATGATATTTAGTAGAATTAAAAAATATTATTTTGAATTAATTAAAATATTGTATTTTATTCTTAAGTAACGCAACAAACAAGGAGGATGGATATTACAATTATTTTGACTGGAGGATCATTTAACATAAAAAAGATGAAATTAAAATGAAATTGCCATAGTGTTTAAAACTAAAAAAATCCAATATGTGTGAATATGTGTATGTATCGTTTTAAAACCTTGATCGAATACACACACACGCATTTCAGGAAATATTTATGCTTAGTCATTGCAAGTAGAAAACTTTGCTGGACTTTACTTTACTCTTCTTAACTTTAAAAATCGATAAGTGAACAGTGAACTGCTTTACAGCAAAAGGAGCCACAGATAAATTAAAGGCCATTGTTTCGCATTTTTTAATATTTTCACAAGATGTTTTAAAATAAATAATAAGCTTTTCATTTTATTTTAATTTTAAATATTTTCTGCTTCCCCAAAAAATGGCATTTATTTTATTCATAATTTTGTTATATAGTTACCAAAAAAAATTTTTACCCCCAAAAATTAACACTTTAAAATAAATTAAATGTGATTCATCGGAAAAAACTTCAATAATGACATTAAAATTTTCAAAATAAAAGTTAAAAATGTTCTTCCTAAAAATACGACTACAAAACAAAGCGACAACTTTTTTCACAATATGGAAGCTCAAAAGCACCTAAAACAAAAAAACAATCAAACTCTCAAATTCTTTGCAGTGTAAATAAATGAAAATACTGTATGCGGTAAAACATGGTAAATAAATTAGTCTAACTGTAGTGTAGTAGCAGTAATTAAAAATAAGATTTTATTTAAAATGCCTTTTCCAAGGATAATTTAAAATAGAAAACATCGATATTGGGCGGGGTGAGCAGTCAGCTGTTAAAACAGAAATTATTTTATTTAGCCTTCGGTGGGGGGGGGGGACAATAATAGTCAACAACAACCCAAAAAACATCAAGTGATTCATTTTTATAATTTATTACTCAGTTTTACCAGCATTTGTTTGATAATAATTGGTCAATTTACGTTTACGTCGTTGAGTAATCAAATTTCTTAAAAAAAAAGCAAATATTACAAATAGAGAGCAACAAAGAATGAGAAGTTGTGGAGAGCCATGATCGCCCACGTCCTAAAGGAACATGGCATATTAAAAAAAACTAATAAAAATTTCATTTAAAATTTGTCATTTTGTATGAAAAAAAAGGAGAGTGATTAATTTGCTATGTTTTGCGAGCTTCCCCTATAAAAAAAAATGACTGCAAAATCGTCGGCATTCTCAAAAAAAGAAAAGCAGACGATAAAAAAAAAGTAAATTAAAAAAAAGCGATTAGCCAAAATTTTTTAAATGTTAACTTAAATCATTAAAAAAAAAAAAAGGCTTATCTTGGTTTTTAAAATCGATTTCGTTTTTAGAAACTTTTTTCTTTTCATCCCCATTCAAACTTAAGCAAAACAAAAACAGCATCACTTTAAATTTTCGCTAAAAAAAAGTCACCGAAATGATTTAAACTAATTTATTTATTTACATATTTTTTTTTAATTTTAAATGGAGCCACACAAAAAAAATATCTACCGCGATTTATTATCTCTTATTATTGAAGAAGATTTATATAACTTAATCCACCTAACACACACACACCAAGTGTTACTTTTGAACTATGAATTGAAGTGTCACTTAGGCTGAAATTTCACCTGATAATAAAATTTAAGTGATAAGATAAGAAAGGATTAACAAAATATTACAAAAATAAAAAAAAAACAGCCAACAAAAAGAGCACAAAAAATTTAAATAACTAAAAAACAAAATGAAAATGTTGCCAAAACATTTATTAATTACTATATTTGGTGATGAAATTTTGTGAAATTGTGAAAAGTGAAATTAATTACAACTTATATTCCCAATGTCAATAATTCTATCTATCTTTTAGTAGATTTTATAAAGTTTATTTTGAATAAAAATAAATTAGTATAAACTTAGACATTATTCCTTTATATTTTTCAAAAGGGATTGCGCTTTAGTTTAATCTTTCAGTTTCAGCATAAAAGACTGTAGTAAGTAGAATTTTGCTAAACAAAGCTTTTTAAGAAGCAGAAAGGCATGTATGTTTTTCAACCATACTATTCAAGATATTGTCAATTTGTAAGCTAATAAACATTTTGAAACTTTCAAGAGATAGTGTTACACTTAAACAGCTGAAAATTATTAAAATAAAAAAATTATAAAAGGAGTGCTGCACAAATTAGATTCAAAATAAACAGAAAGAAAACATAAAAGGGGTCTTTGTTTTATTAAAACTAATGATTTTTTTTTCTTAAGCTATTTTTGAAATCTGTAAGATTTCAAAATAGCTAGAATAATTTTATTGAAATTTGGACAAAAAGTTTTTCAAATTGCTGAAAATAGTCAAAGTTGCAAAATTTCAGACAATTTTGGAAGGTATAGTAATGCAAATAAGATATGAATATTTTGTTGTGGAGAACAAATTACCATGTTTGAAAGAATTCTCTCTTGAATCTATCTTAAATATTTATAAATCTACCATTACTCCGTGCTTTGAATATTGCTGTCACATATGGTCTGCTGCACCTGCTATATATTTAGAAATTCTTGATAAAATCCAAAGAAGAATCCACAATGTTAATGGTCTTGACCTGGCATCTTGGCTTCAGTCACTTTCTCACCACTGTAATGTAGCTTTTCCTATGCTGTTTCTACAAATACTATTATGCTAATTTTTTTAATGAACTTTCCTCTATGACAGGGGTTGCCAACCTACAGCATGCATCCCACACGTTGCACGCCAAGCAAATTCCAATGGCACACAGCCACAAATGACATCACAAAGTCCGAACCAATAACTACTACAACACAAAGCTGTTTCAATTTTAATATATAATAAAGTATATATACTATATATTAATAGATAAAATCTATTGTGGAACAGGTATATTGACCTTGACTTGTATAAAAATACATATGCTGTTGGTACACTGAACGATTTTAAAACTCTAAGTCGGCACAGAGTTAGCAAAAGGTTGCTGACCCCTGCTATATGGTACCTAAACTTTATGAATTTAAGCACAATAGTAGATTGACAATGATGTCTCATCAATTTATAGCTGAATTGGTTAGATGTAACTGTATGTTTTATGCTAACAGTTTATTTTCTTGCACTTCTCACTTGCGGAACCCTCTTCCGGCTTCTTGCTTTCCAGCCAACTTTGATCTTCAGAAATTTTAATGCAATATCAATCGTTATCTTCTTAATTCCTGTTCTTTTATTGTTCTCTCTCCTTAATAATGTTTTGCTTTTTCTTTCATACTCAGTAACTCCTTATGTCATAATGGTTTACTGTCTTGCTTGGAGTGAAATGATTAAAAAATAAATAAATAAATAAAAATAAAAAATTAAGACTTTAGAATTTACATTTAATATCACAAGCCTCAGGTATTATGTATCCTTCAGGATGAGGCTGAGCTATTACCCAATGCCCAAGGAATACCCAAATGTTAAAGTGTCAAGGGTGTTCAAGCAATTTTTTTATAGCTACTAAATCGCACTTTAACCTTGTGTCACATTCTGTGTAAATAGACACAAAGACAACAACTTAGTGTAATGTACAACACTTTGAAAAGAGTAAACATCCATTATTGTTCAGACACTTTTCTTTGTATATTTATTAACACAATGATTTGGCCAATCCAATTTTTCAACTCTTATCATCAGGTATAATCTTTACAAATTTAAGCACAGTACTAGATTGGTAGCTGTGGTCTCATCATTTTAGTTGAAATGGCTGCTAGATGTAACCACGTTCTATGCTAACAGTTTCTTTTCTTGAACTTCTCACTTGTAGAACTATCTTCATGTTTCTTACTTTCCAGTCAACAGTGAGCTTCAAAAATTTTAAATTATCACCCATTATATTGTTTTCTTAATTCCAGTTCTCTCTCCTTCATAATGTTTTCTTTTTCTCATATTTTTTTATACTCTATAACCCCCTTGTATCTTAGTGGTTTTATTGACTGGCTTGAGGTGAAATGATTAAAAAAAATGAATGAAAAAAAAAAACTCTTAATTAATATTATTTAATCAGGTGAGGTGTAAGTATTGGTAATCTATATGATCTAGGTAAACATTCAAATGACTTCACATATAAATCCAGTAAATTGTTTGAGTCATTTTGGGCGAAAATACCTGGGTCTTATATGCTTCCAAATATGATAATATGGACAAACATGCCTGTAATAAGACAGAGTGTCAAAAGGGCATTTTTTCCTAATGACACATTTTTTTAACTATCTGCTCTCTTCAGCAATGTTTATGATTTTAAAAAGTGATGATTAGAATTAAAATAAAACCTAAACATATGAAAGTGAATTTATAGATTATCTTTGTTCTTGAGAATTGGCAATAAAAATAATAAACACTTTATTTATTAGATTTATTATTTATTGGAATGGTTGGCAAAATGTCAGCTAATAGAATGGTAAATAATAATAATTTACTTATAGTTGGTTTGCGTATTTTAATAATTTAGTAAATGTTCATAAATTTATGAATAAAAATTTTTTTCCCCATTTATTTCTTTATGAATTGATAAATGATAAATATTGCATTGCATTAGCATTAATTGTATTAGTTTTTAGAATATTCTAAATATAAAATTATTCTTGTAAATAAACAATCTAATAGTGTTTAATATTTGCTGTAAATTCTCAAGAACAAAAAAAAATGTATAAATTCACTTTCATCCAGTTAAAAAAATAGCATCATTAGAAAAACCACCCTTTTGATATTATTGCAGGCATGTTTATCCATACTATTTACAGTGTTCATCTTTGTTGCCATATCTCAACATTTTGGCAGTTATACGCTTTGACCTTCTTCAGGTGATTGGAATGTCGAACTAATCTAACTAGTCTAATGGATGCTAGTTATCAGTTATCACTTGTTAATTCCCCTCTCCAAGTTCTCCACTGCCTTAACCAGGTATTGAACTCACACTCTTTGGCCTGTCACTGGATGTAATTAACGCCTTTATCCACTGTGCCATGTGTCCTTGTATGAATTTCTGGGTATTATAAACCTAATGTCTACAGCATCATTTTTTTCCAGTGCTCATATTTCAATTTTTGCTGTTATCATTGCATGTTTTTTCACCAGAGCTCATATTGCAATTTTCATTGTTATTATTGCTTTTCTCTGGCACTCCTTATTACTGGTTCCCATATTGTATCCATTTCTATGCTTGGTCGGCTCAAGGCCAAAAAAATCAGGAGATTTTTGTGGCCTTGTCCAAGAGAGAATCCAGTACAATCGTTGGATAAAACAGAGACTTCATATCTCCCAGAGGCTCAAGGATTTCCATAGAGGAGAACATGACTAAAGACTGTGTGTACGCCAACTTTTGCAGCTGCGGAAAGAAATATAAAGGGGAGACAGGCCGCCTCCTTAAGGTAAGGCTTCAAGAACACCAAAAAGCTGTAACATAGGGGGAAGTTGAAAAATCAGGCGTGGCTGACCACATATGGAGAGAAAAGAGAAATCACTGCCCTCTGTGAGATCCAGTTGAAATCATAGAC
Source organism: Acanthosepion pharaonis (assembly GCA_903632075.3). Lineage (NCBI taxonomy): Eukaryota > Metazoa > Mollusca > Cephalopoda > Sepiida > Sepiidae > Acanthosepion > Acanthosepion pharaonis. The sequence continues at coordinate 2,908,026 of CAHIKZ030001112.1, forward strand.
AAAGAACGTCATTGGAAAATTCGTAAACTTAAGGAATCAGCACATATGCTAGGCCACAAAAATCTCCTGAGCTGACCAAGCATAGAAATGAATACAATATGGGAACCAGTAATGAGTGCCAGAGAAAAGCAATAATAACAATGAAAATTGCAATATGAGCTCTGGTAAAAAACATAAATGATAACAACAAAAATTGCAATATGAGCACTGGTAAAAAATGATTGCTGAAGATATTAGGTTTATAATACCCAGAAATTCATACACAGATGTCCTCAAGGACATATGGCACAGTGGACAAAGGTGTTAGTTAGATCCAGTGACAGGACCCAAAGAGTGTGAGTTCAATACCTGGTGGAGAACTTGGAAAGGGGAATTAACAGGAGATAACTGATAACTGACATCCATTAGACATGGCATGTGAAATTAGAACAGTCTATCCCAGCGAGTTCAACATTCCAAACCACCTGAAGAAGGCTGGAGCATACAATGGCTGAAACGTTGTGATAAATGTGGCAACAAAGATGAGGATGATAGTCCAAACATTGTAAGTAGTGTACATAATACCTCATCTCAGAAATATAGACAGATATGTTTGCCTATGTTTCCTTTAATTTGTATGAATCATAAATCTGATTTAAATTGTTTCTTCTGGTGAATCTATATATTTTTATGTATTTCTATAATCAGCTAAAAAGAATAACAAAAAAAATTCATAGTTCTTGGCTACATAAAAAGTGAAAAAAAACTTAGCAAATGTAATTTCTTTTTAATCCACTGTCATAAATAAAATATCACAGAATAATTCCTATTAGTCTAACCACAAAATGGCTACTTGTCATCTCTGTTGCTTATGCTAAAACTTGCTTTTTAATCTAGCCGATACAGTGTAAGAAGAGAATACCACTGCTCTTACCTAGGTTTGAACTTGAATTTTTTTTCAATGCACGTAACCATGTTTGAACTTTGGTAATGTTTTTTACTATTCATATATAAGGATACATATTTGTATAAGTGAGAATTTCCTTGGAGACATCTGTACAAAATAACTGTGGTTAGTCACAAGAGTTAAAACTTTATTCCAGATACTGACACCACAACAGGGAATGGTTTACTAGCAAAAATATCAGAAGAAATAATAATGCTGATAGGGCAAATGGAAGTATCCAGACTATATTGCATTGTGTATTCAAATGTATTATTTAAATAAGCAAAGTATTGTATCCTTGGGAATAAGACTAGGTTACTTCTTGAAAAATTTATGTCTACTTCAACAAATCAACAAATCATACTTGGATACACCAATAATACATTTGTCGCTGCAATGTTCCCTAGTATCGTTGAATGACATGTCTAAGCATCAGTTCTTTTGACATAAAAAACAACCCACCCACCTCTACTGCTGACCTTATTTTTATATTTTAGCGTAGACCTGACATTCATTGGTTAATCTAGACATACCCATAAATATATTTTTAATTCTGACCTTATTTGCCCCCTTTAACTTACAAAAAGAGGTAAAAATTTGTTTTTAAATTTCCCTAAATAATTCATTTTTGTCACAAGTTATCTACCATCTTCATCAGAAGTACCATCTTAGTACTGAAACATGAAAGTTTTTGTATAGTGATGTAAAATGTTTTTATTGTAATTTATTATAATAAAAATATTATAATAATATTTTGCTTTACTTTGTATTGAGCACTTTTTTAAAAATAAATGCTACGAACTATGGATTTTTACTTCATCTGTTCTTTCTCTCATTTGTGTGTGTATATATTTTAAAAGTTAGGAATTACTTACACATCCGCTACCATAGTTTCAAGCATCAAGGTTTCATCAGGCGGCAGATGCTAGTTAATGCTTCCTAATGCTTATGAAATAAGCCAATGAAGCATTAAGAAGTTAACTAGTAGTTAAGTAGATAGTAAGTGTGTAAGTAATTCATAACTTTTAATATTTGAAGCTCTGCGTGTTCAATTTATCAGATTGTGTATAGAGCAGTTTTTAATACAACTGTCTCCTGGTCGAATTAGACTCTGACCTTACAATCAGTTATATGTTCTCGTTCACCAATTGAGCACTATGGAGAAAAGGGAATTTTAATGGCTGCTGCTGCTTTAAATACATCGCTCTTTGTAAGAATTGAGTGCTATGGCAGATGGTATGGCATTTATATATCACGTATATAAATGTGTTAAAAATTCCCTACTCTGCCGTGTGCTGATAGCCTAGGGGTAAGAGTCTCTGAATTTTTTTAAATCGGCCAAGTTTTGATCCCAACTTGAAGCAATTGGATGTCTAGCCACACTAATGAACCGTGATACAGTGAAACAGGCTGTCTTTGAATGACACCATATATATATATATATATATATATATTACTTAAACATTATTTTAAATGAATACTCTGTTTATTTATTAAGCAGCACATTTATTTATTTTCATGTACCGGCCTGAATATCCCAATCTTATTCGATGAAAATATGCGCTCTCTAGCAGGATTTAAACCTGTAATCCTCTAGAAAAAACCATTGTTAAATCTGACATGGCTGTAACCTCTTGACTATAGAGTTCATTGATGACCAAGCAAAGTTGAATAATGACTTTATACACAGATTTCTCTCTGACTCTTGAAATAGGATATGAGACTGAGCAGATATGTCTAACATAAACAAAGCAATTTGTTAAGAAAGGGATAGATTTTTGATTTTTTAATCCAACAGATTTTTATTACTTAAATGTTATTTTTAGTGGATACTTGTATTTGAGTAGGCATTCCATTTATTTATTAAACTATATATTTATTCATTTTCATCTACCAGCCTGAATATTTGAGAAATCTTATTAAAGAAAAAAAAAAAATATATATATATATATATATATATATATATATATATATATAGATATATAATTATATATACATATAGACACACACAATAGTTAGACCAGAGATTTTTTTCTTTGCAACCTGTTCTATATTACTTGAAAAGGAGATGGACATTGTCAAATAACCTCACTAACAAAAATAATCCTTCCAACTATGATACAATGTGTGTATCTGGTCAGCCACTGAATTTCAAAGAATTACCTAAAAATTGAAGGTTTCATGCCTTTTTTCAAAAATAATAATTTCCTTTCACATCATAGAGCCTTTCTCTTCCTGAAGTGCTTATATTCAATATCATCCTTGGTAAGATGTTAAACTACATCCGCATCCTGGGTAAGACGTTAAACTACATCTGCATCCTGGGTAAGACATTAAACTACACCCAGCAGCAAGGCCTCTGATCAAGAGGTTCTGAGAAGCATGGAACCACCTCTAAATTGCTGGTTTTCCAAAGTCCATCCTAACCCGAGGTAGTAGCACCTGTTAGGGTCCCAGCTATGGGCAAATAGTTAACTATTACCAGCAATACTTTTTTGAAAAAAATTATTACCAGCAATACAATTTTGAAGGAAATATATTACCAGAAAGAGATTTTTGACAAAACAAAATATTACCAGCAATAAAAATTTTTGTCAGCATTAAATAACCCATTGAGGTTGATATGCCTTAAAACAAAATAAACCAAACCAATCTAAACCAAAGAATACATACTCTATTCATACAAATCTATCCTAAAAATGTTGTCGGCATTAAATAACCCATTGAGGTTGATATGCCTTAAAACAAAATAAACCAAACCAATCTAAACCAAAGAATACATACTCTATTCATACGAATCTATCCTAAAAATGTTGTCAGCATTAAAAAACCCATTGAGGTTGATATGCCATTAAACAAAATAAACCAAACCAAACTTATATTCAATAATAAGAAAATTAACTATATTTATTCTTAGTATAAATTATAGTTTTGTTATTTTACATTGAGGAGCACCATTTTATTATTACCACCAGCACTCATTGTGTAATATTTTTATTTATATAAATATATATATATATATATATATATATATATATATATATATATATATAAACACATGTGTGTCTGTGTGTGTAACACCTGCCCCACCGCTAATGTGGATAGCTTACATCTGCTTGTCTCAAAAATTGATGGTGTGAGTTGTTGCAGTGTTCTGCAAGCTGTACATGACTATAATCTTCAGCACAAACATTGCTGACATATTAACGTGTGGATATTCAGGTTCAAATTCCAGTCATTATCTACATTCACTTGCAAACACCCTTGTAAAAAATATGAATCTCCCAGTTATGGGATAAATAGTAGGAGTGACTGACCCCTTCATCCTTGGTTGGCAACTGGCCTCGGAGAAGGAAAATTCCGAATAACAAAACCAGGGTAGATGGAAAACTTGTCAACAATGGTCATACTCATGTAGTGAGTTCACAGTCATAATTATTAATTAACAGTAAATATAATTGAAATCATCAACAATTTTAATATTAAAAATTATTTATAAAATAATGTTTTTAAATAATTGGAGCTCTTCATGAGATGAACTATTTACACAGGGTCATGTTTTAAGCAGCAATGTTTCATTACACATAGATTGATGCAGAGGTTGTATAGACAATTGGATTAGATCTTGTGAATTTAAAATTATAAGTTAATAAATAAAACTCTTCACTATTTTATTAACATGTAACTATACAATAATAACTGATTTAATTATAGATGGCCAAATTCAAAATTTTATATTACACATCAATTTTATGTCATTAGCAAAACTATTTCAAAAATTTAACATCATAAAAGTAACATTTTTTTTTACAGAGAAAAATGAAAATACTAAATAAACTTAGTTACCAAAAAACTTGCCATGGATTGGATGTAAAAAATTCCATGAAACTCCAAGTACAGATTCATATAAATGAACAATTTTATTTTATTAATAATTTTATAATTTTTTTTTTTTTGTTTAAATCCATCATTATATTTTATTACTATGAACATTATTTTTGCTGGGTACATGTGTCTGAGAAGAAATCCCAGTTATTTTAAATAGTGAAATTAATGCCAACCAGCCGAGGAATCAAAAAGTCCTAACTAATGAAAAGTATGCAAAACAGTTTTAATAGCATATTGGATAAATTAAGACTTTTCTTAGACTCTGGGTTCAGAAAGCTTTTCGCTATATACTTTCCTTTTATATTTTCAACAGTAATTGAACCTCTATTCCCTTTTTCCATCAGGGAAAATATTCCTTCAACCAAAGTGTGTCCTAATTAACAAGGCACATTTTGGCTCTCCTGATGGAGAAAAGGAAATACAGGTTCAATTCCTGGCAGAAGGGGTTTTTTTTAGTATTAAGGAGTAGGCTAGTTGTCATTAAGTTTTGGGGTTTCAAATAACAGGGATATCAACACAAACATGTGTACCCACTAAAAGTAATGTTTATAGCCATAAGAAATATACAAACATATTGCGTATATTTTGGCAGTATGTTTTCATTGATAAACCGTAGAAAATGAATGAATCAATCAATCAAACAATTTACTTGAGACATGTGCACACACAAACACACACACACAAATAAAAGTGGACATGTAAAGGCATAAAAATGCATTTCATTTTTTTACCTGACATTATACAGGGACACTAGAGTGCCAGTAATTTTAAGCTGTACTCTTTAAATTATTTATTACAACTTAAATAATTTTTTCCCCCCACCATTTTCTTCATCCAAAAACCCTGTTATTAAAGATGCAGGTCAGTTTGTTAACTGTATTTGGCTTGTCTCAAACTTTTCATGTTTTCTGAGTGACATAAAGAGATTTGTCAAGAAGAGGTAAAAATGAAAAGAATAGCCTTTGTTGGTCTAAGTTCACTAAGGTTAAATAGACTATATCACACCAATCTTCTAAGTAAAATGGGTTTACCTGCTGACCTTGAAAATCTGCATTTTAAATTCTGGGCTCAAAAGCCAATCACTGATACTGGTGAAGTATCAACAATTACCTCAGCCTTGAAGTAAGCCATTAAATGATTTCATTATACCAAAGTTAAAAGTGATTGTAGTAAATTCAGTCAAGCACCAAGCTGTCAATTTTTTTTTTAATCTCAACTTTTAATGGTATATTTTGGATTTTATAATTCTTAAGTATCACCTACCAAAACAGGATCCACAGGAACTGTTTAGACTTGAATTTAGATCAATGATATTGAAGAATTTTGTTTCAAGACCAGCAGGAATTTAATTTTTCAAAGTTTCATCAGAAGCTATCAAATAATCTAAAGCCTTTGAAAAATTAATTCCTGTAATAAAATATGCAGAAAATTCAAGGGATTGTTTAAAACAGTATCTCCTAAAAAATTATTTTCACTTGATATGAAAATTAATAAACTGCTTGAAAAATTTTCAGCAAAGTACAATGTCATATTTTTTTGTCTGAATTTCTGGGATGAGGAGTTATCATTATTTACACTATTTATATTTGGACTATTGTCCTTGTTTTTATCCCAACGTTTTGGCTATTGTGCCCTCCAGCTTTCCTCAGGTGAATATCAATCCAATTAATCTACAGGATATTCTAAACTGAACCCTTTATTTAATTGACAATGTATTATTTATCCAAATTCTAAATGACTGTATTTTTTTCATTTTCTTAAGAATGCAGCAAAATGATTAACTTAAATCATTAAAATTACAAAATCAGAAGTACACCATTATCAAAATAATGATTAAAAAAAAATTGTCATTGTGATAAAGAAAGCTTAGTGTTGACCACAATGAAAAAGGCTGATGTGATGCTGGTGAAGACTATTATTTCCATGTAGAACAATTAAAAAACATGCAGAAACAATGGTTAGTTGTAAATGTGAAAATATAAAAGGAAAGTATATAGTGGAAAGCTTTCTGAATCCAGAGTCTAAGAAAAGTCTTGATTTATCCAATATGCTATTAAAACTGTTTACTTACTCAATAGACAGAGTTTAAGTTTTTATGCATTTCGTATCAGGCCAAATCCACATTAATTTTATGGAACTAGCTAAATACCTATCCTAAGAACAGCAAAAAATTAAGTTACAATAGAAGATGTGTTACATCAATAAAATTCCTGTATAAACAACATTTTCAGCAAGACAACTATTTTCTAAAGTCCTTTTTTCATTATCATGAATTCACTTAATTTTCATACCCTAAACTTAGCTGCATAGAGATGACCATGTAAGATTTTGATTGATTTGTTTTTTATGGCTTATCAACATTTTTCACATTATTTAAAGCCAGAAAATATTTTTAGATTGTCCTTATTAACCCATGGTTGACTGAGAAAAGAGATGGATCCATACCTTTCTAAAGAGTAATTGTGCATAAGTAGAGATAACAAACATGACTGGGATTGGAACTTGGCTCTCAGATTTCTAGTTTCAAGCCGGTATCTATTACAGCACCTGCACATCCAAGTTTATAGCACTTGGTATTCCCAAGCAGTCACCCATCTAGGTACTGACCAGGCTCAATGTTGCTTAACTGCAGTGATCTTACAAGAACCAAATGTTTCAACATGATATAGTCATAAGCCAGAGAAATGCTTGAATAATTTCTAATTAATAATAATAAAATTAATTCTGCAAACCTACTATTTTTCACTTGCTTAAGAAAATCTAATTAAGCAACTTATTTTGACTTCTTCAGATAATTCTGTAATTTTTTTTTAGCTTCATTCAACTAATTTGTAGTAATGCGAAATAGCAGATAACAACAATGCTTATTATAAACACTGTAGGTTTTTCTAACTTATGAGTGAATTTTGACAAAGCATATATAAATTTTTTCTATACAAAAAACGATGAATTAAGAAAAAAAATACTGTTTATATATGGCAACTTTAAAATTTTAATTAAAAATAAACACAAGAAATATCTATTAAAATATGCTTTTAAAAATTGTTATGCAAATTAAATATCACTGCTAATGCTGTTAATGCCATTTGGTAAGCCTTCTTTCATACTTGGTTCAGCCAGGCTGTGTGCGGGGGCAAAATTAATTTTAGCTCAAACCCCAGGGGCCATCTCCCAAATAGAGAACTGGAATCATTACCCATCACCTGAGACATGCCGAAAAGGGAGTGTGCCAGGAAGGCTTGAGCATTTTTTGTCAAATCCCACAAACAATACTCGACCTTGTATTAAATTTCTATGTGGATGTATGGATTATTCTCTTCATCAAGTGTTAACAATGTAAGCTGTTTCAACTTATTAATTTTATTTTACACAAATTTATAAAAGATCAAAAATCCATGCATTTTGGAGATATTTCTTCCATGACAGAGGTTGATCATGCCATTTACATTTTTGGTGAGTGTCTTTTGTTTTACAAGCATCGATGGTTCTATAATTCAGCAGGCATGAATTTATTCACTCAATGTTTGAAAAAAAAAATTCATCATCTTCAGACAAATATAAAAATTTCCTTGGCATTTCAATAATAGCTACAAGGCAAAACTTTGGTTAATTTAAAAATCTTAGAGATAGAAGCATCCGTCTCACTCCATCTAGAGTATAAGGCCTCATCACACTAATTTTACTGTTATGTTTCCTGCAGCAAATAGGTTTTTTACAGGGTGGAGTTGCCCCCCCCCACACACACACACACTCAAACAGTTTAAAATTCAGCTCCTCAAGTCGTTGCCACCAAGACTAAAGAGCATAACCTGCCCTTCTATTTAATCCACAGTTGGCACGGATGAGGGAGAAATAGGTTCATACCTTTCTTAATAGTATTTGGGAAAATATATATGACAAAGTTGAAAAAGTACACTTGTGACACGTTTTGTCCTTTAGGGCTTCATTAGACTAAATTTGTTATGTCGGTGTGACTACACATGTGCATAAACAAGGGATGCTTGGAATTTTAAATTTGTTTGCGTGTGTATGTGTGTGTGTGAAAGTGAATGCAACAACCTTGGTTAGAACTTAGACCCAGCATACTGATTTCACTTCCCATGCCATAACCATTACAATACAATAAAAAACCTTAGAGATCTTATTAAACAACATAAAAACTTATTTGTGAAGAAAATAGGAACTGGTTTCACTACAGTCTTTACATTAAATCTTTGACTAGGTTGGATACAAATTCATAAATAACAAATTATCACGCATATTAATTAGTAATCACATCTGGATATAGAGAAGCAAGAAACAAGTGAATAACTTTAAATCTATCATCATAACTCTACAGTTTCAAATCCTATTTGTAGTATACAGTTTGTCAGCGTGCACTGTGGCAATGGTTAGCAAGCTATTTGCATACCATTCATACTGCAGGAAGCTCAATCTTTGCCCCACACTATGTTAAGTTTGATAAATAGCAAGCAATATATATATTTTATATCATGCACTAACACACCACCTTAACATTTGGAGAAATGCTTCTTTTGACTATATCATTTAAAAACCCAACATAGCTTTAAGACCCTATTATCACTTCTTAAATCTCTACCCCATATACACCTTATCAAAAAACAAGGATTAAAATTATAACATTCTACCTACCACTATAGGAGAACATCCACACACAGTTCCTACATATACAGCATTCTGTAAAATGGAGCAACAAGAGTTACCCTTTGATACTAAAAGCTTCTTTTTTTATTAATGCCTCTGTTCATGACATATCATTTTTTAACATATATATACAGTCTTCCCTTATGCTCAAAATCACATTTACCACTCTGAATAGAAATAGACCTTTCTTAGATTACCAAGGCAACCCAGATTGATGGCATCTCAATGGTGTCACCTCTAGGGTCTACATTCTCCAACTATTGTATGTCACACTTAGAAAATACAGTATCAAAAACCTGCCTTTGAAAACAATTCAGTTCCTCCATTTCACCTATAAAAAATTTTTTTAAACATTTCACTCCAACTAGACAGGAGTGTCATAGCATGCAAGGGATTACAGAGGCGTGTTTGAGAAAGGATAAAGAGAAGGACAAGGAACAAGATCAAGACAACAGATGACTTCATTCACCCCTAAAAAATCAGAGATGAATAAAACTCTAGCCACTTTAAATATAACGAATGTTTGCACAGGTATGAAATAGCACACTATTTACATTATTCGGACTATTGTCCTCATCTTTGTCACCATATTTATTACAACGTTTCGGTTGTTGTATACTCCAGCCTTCTTCTAGTTCCATGTCTAATGGATATCAGTTATCAGGCTACATGGCACAGTGGATAAAGGCATTAGTTAGATCCAGTGACAGGACCCAAAGAGTGCAAGTTCAATACCTGGTTAAGGCAGTGGAGAAGTTGGAGAGGGAATTAAGCAGAAGATAACTGACATCCATTAGACATAGCACATGGAACTAGAACAGTCTACTCCAGTGAGTGAAACAAAGGGTTCAGTTCGACATTCCAACCACCTGAAGAAGGCTGGAGTATACAACAACTGAAACGTTGCAATAAATATGATGACAAAGATGAGGACAATAGCCCGAATAATGTAAATAGTGTACATAATACCTCATCTCAGAAATATAGACAGATATGAAATAGCAATAATTAAAAATTTGATCAAAGCAAAATGAAATCTCCTCTTCCCACAGACTTTTACAAACAAAATCAAACACTTAGAAACATCTAAATGCCATCAACAAATAAAACTAATGAAACTCCAATTACCAACAACATAGAAAGTAATAAAATCAATAAAACAATAGACCTATTTTATTGGACCAAAATGCACTCAGAATATAAATAAAACAGTCATTAAAAGCAATATATGCCAAGACATATTACCAGCTGAAGACAATAAATAAAATTAACAATTTGCTTTGAAAAAGTTAAAATCATCTAATCTCAACACTAACAATGCCCACACTGAAAAAACTCACATAGCATCACACCAATATAATCTATGAATTCTCAATGGTAGAGTAATGGATAGCGGCTCAGATTGAGGAACTGGAGAGCCGAGGTCAAATTCCAGTCAAAGCCATTACATTCACTTACATGCTAATACCCTTGGGAAAGGTATGAATCCTCTTTTTCCACCAGCTATGGGTAAATAGCAGGACAGACCAGGTTCTATAGCATTTGATGGCAACTTGTCTACCACAGAAAGAAATGGCAACCTACTGCAGGAAAAAATCTGCCTTGCGAATCATGTATTAAAAGATACATGATCGCCTAAGCGTGTATCACACATGGCTCATAATTGACTGACTTGCTGGAGAATTGCTTTGCCTACAATACACAAATTTGTATGTAGAACATACAAACACTACTGTAACCCATAAGCTAACCTACCACCTCATGGATCACAGTGCAATCCATGCTTGATAACATCACGAAACATGTCATTTGTCAATAAAAAGATCTATCAACATAAAGCATATACTGTAGCATTAAATATACAACATAATAATAATTATTATAAACAAATTCTTAATCATCAAACCTAAAAGTCTTCAATAGTGGAACTGCAGTTTTAAATGCATTGAACAACAGATGGTACATTTAAACAATGAAGAATATTGACCACAATATCACCATAAAGTGTAACAGCTAACATTGGGTTTGAAAAAGTATTTCATTAAGTTTAAATAACTTTGGATCTTGATGATCAGAAGCAGGGTTGAAAGCACTCACCAGCATTTCAATGTCTGTACTGAGACCAAAACATATCTTCTATTTAATAGCTGACTTAAGAATTAACAAAAAAAATCCTTGTCCATAATTTTTAACAACACACACGCAAGATACTTGTAAAAAAACAGGATTATTTACATATGAATGGGTACTTTTGACTAGATCAAAGTTCACTCCTCAGCCCTTGGATCATAGTGTAGTATCTCTGTGCTCTTTGAAGTCTTTCACACAGACACATTTCTTTTATACATGTCTCATTGAATGTAACAGATAAGAAAAAAATTGTTTTCCTTTTATGATGACTAAGAGGGTGTAGAAACTCTCCATACTGATTATTGTCCCCAAGCACTTTCAGTCAACTCATCAACCATTTTCAAGGGGTTCATTGTTAGTATATATTCCTGTTTATTTTCTAAGCTGTATTGAGTGTGTATGTGGATCTTTTTAATTTTTCAAACAAAATTTACAATTTTTTTTTCCTGGAAAAATAAAAATTTACTACTAAAATAGATTTTTATGTTTTTATCTTAGATTCAATGATTTTTTTTACCAACTCTGCCTTCAATCACAGTTATGTTTAGTTTAGACACTATTTTGGGCGAAAATTGCGGTAGTGCGATAATGAATTTGTTTCTACACTGAGCTCGATCCTCACTAGGTGACCTATTATGGCCTTATGACAAAATGGCGGTTACTAAGTTAACTTAAATTTCATAAGCATCATATATTCCTAAGAAGTTATATGATCTTAGCCACGTCACTTATCTTTGATCAGAGAAAATCCTCCGAGTCCAAAAGTAATGTTGTGATGTGTAATTTTTAATGTTGCCTAAGACAAAAGTTGAGTAGAAAGAGTGAGTAAGACTATTGAATGTTGAATGAAAGTCAAGTCACGTCACCCAATTCTTCTACGAAAATCACAATCAATTGTTAAATTACTTTAATAATTGTAGCACTTTTTTACTTATTGAACATATTGAAACAAGAAAAAAAATTTTAAAAATACAATATTCTTCACTTCACATTTTTTATTGTTTTTGGAAAAGAAAACTTACCAATATGTTTACTAAAGAGGAGAATATTTCACGATGTTTATTTTTTTAGTTAATAAACAAATTTTAGTAAAAACAAATCCGTCAAGTGCCTCTTACCAAGAAATCTTCACAGACTAAAAAACTAAATGACAATTACGAAGACGTCTCTCTTTATCAAATTTATACACGCACACACACGAGCGGGTAAAGTGAACATTTCTTAACCCGATCCACTCCCCAAAAGTTGATCATACATCAGAATTGTGGGGGGAGGGGGATCTGCTTAGTTGGGCCAAGAACTTATCAGCACATCCGTGTGTGTGTGTGTGTGTGTGTCTGCAAACGTTTCTTGGTTTCGTAAGTTCTTAAAAAATCGATTGTTACAATAAAAAAGGGAAACAACTTAAGAGAAATAAACAGCTCACAAAGATGTTTTTTACTTTTACTTTTTCATTTGATTTTACTTTCAGAGTTTCTTGAGAATTAAAGTTTATTCCTTTCTACACCCAAACCATCAGTTGGTCAACAAATCTAGTATATTTCAGTAATATAAAAATTAGAACCTGCATCAGGCAGAATTTTAAAAATTCTCAGTTTATTAAACTTCAGACAAAAAAAAAAAAAAAAAAAAACACTGGTAAGATTAAGTACGATACATAAAAACTAAAAAGTAAGAATAATTTTCAATTTACATCGCTTTTTTTTTTTTTTATTTAAAAAAAAAAATGTGTTAAATCGATTGTTTAGTGAAAGTCTATATATTCAATAATTACATTTTCACTTTTTTTATGTGATTTGTTACGCGAGGTACAAAAAAAAAGTTTTCAGGTAAATTGTAAAAATTATTTGTTTTATTTTTTATTTTCAAAAGAAAACTCATAATTTAAAAATGAACTAAAAGTGACAATTATAAAGTGTATTAAAAAAAAAATCAATTAACAATTAAATCAATAACCAAGATGTTTTTTTTAAAACATCTTAAAATAATTTTTCATGGCGCATCCATAAAAATTGGCTTCAAAATTAAAATAGGAAAGACACGTGATTAACGATCTGACTGTATTAATTTTTTTTTTAAACATCCTTGTACGGCAAATTTTTAACTAAGATAAAATAAATTAACAAAGAAAAAGTGAGATCTTGCTTTGTAAACACGTTTTCAAGGTTAAAATTGAAGTTTTTTTTTTTTAATTTGAAAAATAATGATTGTTGTAGACCTCTCAAGGAGCAAAAAGTGAACTTAATTACGTTTAATCTTAGAATAAATTATAAAGTGTATATTTTTTTAAATTATTTAGCCAGGTATGTTTTCAAAAAAAAGAAAAATTTAGTTTTAAAAATAAATAGAAAATTTTGTTCACTTTTTAGTTAGTTTTGTTGTTTTATTTGAAATACATAGTTAACTTGAGGAAGCTAAAACAAAACTACATTGTCCATTGTTTTTTCAGTTGTTTTATGCTTTTGTTTTACCATTTTTTCTGTAAATCCTCTCCCTCAAATTGAATAACAAGAAAGATGTTGTTTTGTTGTTTTTTTTTTTATCCCAGAAGTGCGCATTCCCTAAAAAGAAAAAGTGAGTGAATGTTTTCAAGAGATGTCGCCTTTTACGAAGTAGCGTGATGAAGTGTATGGAGGTAAAAAGTAAATCACTTTCAAAGGACAGAGGTTGACAGAAGACATTAAAGGAAAAACAAGAAAGTAATCCAAGACTTATACACTATGTGTGTGAGTATGTATAGGTGTATGTATATATATATATAGGGTATATATATATATATATATATATATATACACACACATAGGCGGTCTAAAAGGAGGAGCATGCAAAGAGTCCACCGTCGACGCCTGAGTCTGTTTTCCCAATGTGAGACGGTGGTGGCCAGTTGACTTAAAACGTATCATTGCGCCCATTGCAAAACATGGCGGAACTATACCAGAGAAAATTAGCACCCCTTTATTCCACATCGGACGCGCCACACGCGAGTCAAAGATGTCAAGCGCTATCACTCGTTTTTCATGTTACTCACCTGATACATTTTCTACTGGAATATTAGTCGCTGATGGAGTCTCGATGGACATATTTTTTCTTGAAAATAACCACAAAAATGGTGGTTGGTGGTGATGGGGACTTGGAAAACGCCACAGCGAGGCTCTCTCGGCCAAGGCCGAGACCCGGATGATAATATGAGCTGCTGCTGCTGCGGCGGCGGCGGCTACGACGACTACTGCTATGGTTGCTATATTGAATCATTGAGGGAAGGAAAAACAGTGCGAGGGAGAGGATAGTCATTCCTATCACGTTTATGTTTTACAGATGGAACTTTCACAAAAAGCATATTTTTATTAACATTAAATACTAAAAAGTTTCATAAAACTTGGTCATTTAATCTGATACGAGCTTTTTATTTTGTATTTTTCCAAAGTTCTTCATCAAAAGTTTAAAAAACCGCCATTGCCTCGTTTGAAAAATAATTAATTTTTAAAAGTTTTTTTTTTCATATAAAAAAGGAAAGGGTAACATAACAATTTTCATGAAGATATTTTTTAAATCAACAAAAATGTATGTCATTTAAAAATAGGAAAGAATAATCTATATAAATATTTTTTTAGTGTAGTTTATTTTTATAATTCATAAATAAATAAATAGATATTAGTACTCCATTAATTTATATAAATATTGTTATCATTTTTACATATTTTCCAAATCTAGTTTAGTCTGGTATAATTCTAAATATGAGAAATGTCGGATAAGGTGATTGTATCATATCTGTTTTCTAAATAAGATTCTGAGGTGAAAATTAAAATTATAAATCCAGGTTTTTTACTAGACTTCAATACAGGTATCAGAAAGAAATATGCAACAACCTCAGCCACAATGCACTTCCTTATTTATTGCTGTTCTATACAACATGGTAAAGTTGAAAAAGAGTCTCATGATTTTTAATCTGTTAAAATTTTAAAACAGTTAAATTTTTATTTATAAATGGTCTGATGCTCCTGCTATATATTTAGATATTCTTGATAAAATCCCAAGAAGAATCTGCAATGTTATTTGTCCTGACCTGGCATCTCGGCTTCAGTCTCTTTTCCACCACCATAGCATAGGTTCCCTATGCCTTTTCTATAAATACTTAAATGTTCTGATGAACTTACTTCTCTGGTATCTAGACTTTAGGAATTTAAGTACAATACTTGATTGGCAGGAAGATCTTGTGGAATCTTCCACACTAGCTTTCCACCACTTTTGGAAAGATGTATTCCTCCCTAAAAAACAGCCTTAACCAATCACCACTTCGTTTCAGTAAATTCAATCTTCTATTGATTAAGAAACACTAAACTGTAGCAAAGTCAAAACAGATCCTTTTTCCCGCCGAAACTCCCTGGAGCCGATTTTTAGACACCACAGTCTATATAAACAGCCGCATGACTCAATTCAAGTCAGTCAGTCATCAAGTTTTGTGAGATGCTACCAAACTCCACACGTGTCACTTCACTGACTCAACATCACTTCAAAATTCTCAACAAACTCAACACAGCAGTTAAAAATTGACTTAAAAAGTGAACGTTTTCACTACACAAACAGTAATTGTATAATTCATCAATTTAGCCAAATAGTTAAAGGCAAACAACTCTTCACAACTTAAATTCTAACTAACAAGTAACACATGTATACACAATAATATTTGACTGAACACATTTGAGATTTTTTCTTGCATAAACCAAATTATTTTTAATTTCACTAACAAATCAAAACCATTAACTTTTATTGACCAAATTTCTGCATGAACATTCTTCATAACCTTGTCTCAATTGCCATAATCAACAAACATTCTGTTATCCTTGCATGTATATCTATTGTATATATAAATTAAGCATATTTTATTGTTGGATCTCTAACCACTGTGTTTTAGTAATTTCTTGCAATACAAATTGTCCTTATATTCTTTATTTGATCTACGTGTTGCGGGATAATGCATAATAAGCACGCATAATCTTTGCCTTACATAAATTACCTTCTGATACTCAGCTACAACCCACAATAGTCTCATCATTTTATAATTGAAATGGCTAGATGAAACTGTAAGTTCTATGCTAATAGTTTCTTCTATTGTATTTCTCACTTATGGAACTTTCTTCTGGCTTCTTGCTTCCCTGTCAACATTTATCTTCAAAAATTTAAATGCAATGTCAATCATTATATTCTGTCTTCTTAATTTTTATTCTTTTGTTGCGGATTTGAATCAACCAAAAACAAAGAAAAAGGTGAGAATGGTTTTTAAATATAAAATATTTTTATCTTTGTGTTTTTTACAACTTCATTTTTCATAGTGTCTATGAGTGTTTTTACAGTCTTTGTCTGTAAGGAGGAAAATGTAAGCTTGGTGAGGAAGACAGGTGAATGAGTAAGAAAATTTTTTTTATTCCAAGGCATTGTGAACTTGTCATATGTTGCCGACCCTTCTCCTCACTGGCTTGTCTAGAAACTTTGCTTATATACCCTTCAAAGGGATTACGAAACATTTTTATTTATTGTCAGTAGGAACGCAACCTATTGGTTGAAAAATGCTAAATATTTATTTTCAAAGGATTCATTTATTAACCAGAAAGATGCACAAATCCTCCAACTGAGAAACCATTTTTTTATAATTTAGTGTTTGACTGTCTTGCTGTATATTTCTGTACCAAACTTACAGCAACCGCCGTCTGTCTAACTCTCTGCATTAGCAGAGAGGAGCCCGGACGAAGCTTTGCCGAAGGGCAAGGTTTCGTTCGGGGAGGTTATGACAGCTCTCGAATTCGCCTGGGTGAGTCGAAGGCTATATTTTTGGCTGGGCCTACAGGCTCGGGTGACCACATAAAACTCGGCCTTGTGCCACATGCGACCCCTCGTGGGGGGACAGCTAAATATAGCTGTATATTTCCGTCTTCACTTCACACTTTTATTGTCCTCTCTCCTTAATTGTACTTTTTCTCATATTCTCTAACCTCTTGTGTCTTAGTGGCTTTATTGCTTTGCTTGGGGTAAAATAATTAAAAACAAAATTGGAAATAGTATCTGAATTTTAAAAAATAAACTTTAAGCAACAAGCTCAGAATTTTCTTATTGCTTTCAGGGAGAAAGTAATAACTTTTTACTAAAATGGGATGCGTTAAAATATTAAAATAAACAATTTTTTGAACATTTATGTTCACATATTTTATTTTGAGGCTCAGTTTGATATTGAGAGAAGAGTTCCCAAAATTAATAGAACTAAAATATTTACAACATGTTTTTTAATCTTTATCATACTGTATGCGATTTCATTTGGTGTACAAAAATTTTATCCTGTCGCTGAAGTTGACTCTGATCACTGAACAATAGTCTGTTTGAATTTCATAGCTGTGTTGTCATATCCTGCTACGGCAACAGAAAACAACTTTGAACAAAATTAACAATAAAGATACTGCAACTGAGAGGTCTTGAAAAAGAATGCAGTAGAAAGGGTTGTAATAATGCAGTGTGCTAAAGGTTAAATGTACATCTGAATAATGACAAAAAATATTTTGCAGCATGATTCAACACTGCAATGAATGAAATAGATATTAAATTTTTATATAAATATTAGATCATATAAATTTATTTTTATATTAATACATTAGTATGAAGTCGTATTAAATTTTGTCTATTTGAATTTATCTTGCATCTCCATCTCATTTTCCTTTTCTTTCACCCAATTTTCTTTTCTTTTTTTCTATCTTGTTTACTTTCTCATTTACATTTGACCTTTCCTCTTTCACAACTTCTTTACTCTTTCTAAACACTCAGTATCAAGGATCAAGCATTTGTATATATAAAGTAGATAAAATATTCATCAACCACATCAGCAATTGCTTTCCTAATCTGCACAAGACATTCAATAAAGTCACTCTCAATCTCAACTGTTGCTACAATGAAAACATATTGTGAGTCATAAAAAAATGCTGCTGCTTAATCTCATGCCACAAAGGCGTTGAGCTCACCTTGTCCCTCCAGCTCTCACTGTCTTGGAAGCGTGTTGGAACATCCTCCACCAGATTAATCACCTGGCGGACAACATCCTTTCAACAGCTATGTGGTCTGCCACAAGGTCATCATTGCAGATGGCAGGTTGAACTGGTAGTTGATTAAGGTTGGGTGGTCATCAGGTCATCACAGGACATGACCAACCCAGTGAACATGGCACTGAGCAATGGTGCAGAACTCTTCATTGGACACAAAACTGGACCAGTGCACCCTCTTGATGCTCCTGAGGGTGCAAGACTTGAAGTTATGGATGTAGGAGACAAGGGTCTTGCTAAAAGATCATGTCTCGGTGCCATATAGTAGCACAAAGTGGATGGTGGCTTTATAAACTCATAGCTTGGTGCATCACAAGATGTCATTACATTGCTATAGTGGTCTCCAGAGATCTTTCATGACACCAGTGATCAGCCAGCAACTTCTCTTGATGTCCATATGGAGGTTTCCATTGTTAGAAACTTATGAGCCCAAGTATACAAAAGATGTGGTAAAATTAGCAGGGTTGCTGTCAATGATGATGGCAGTGGTTTGGGGATATCTCCCATGTACATCACCATGGTCTTCGACTCATAAAAATCACAACAAAAAAAATCACTAGCACACCACATATAAACACCACTACCACCTGTAACTGCTAAACAATGTGTGCTCGGTGATAACTGCCTACAAAATAATATACTAAGCTAATGTATGATGCAAAGATAAATCCAGAAAAAAATATGTAAAAATAACAAATGGCCCCTGAAAACAGAGAAGCTACTCACACAAAATATGATTTAACAAAAAAAAATATGCAATTAGTATAACACTATCAAAACTCATATGGGATCTCAAAAACACAAACTAAATAACAAAAACAAAAAAAAAATAACAGGGAAACTAACAAAATAATAAAAAATAACAAGGAAAATAAGAAAACAACCCCAGCTTATAATAATACTTCAAAACAATATAACCTTTGCTTAGAAAAGAAAGTAACAACAATTACCTTTACTGAACAATATAAACTTGTAAAAAATGATCAGTTCTTATTTCCAAAAGCAGACATGAAAACAAATTTCTTCTATGCTACCTACAACCACATCACAACTCAGAAGACTAAACAACTAATTAACCATAACCTAAATCTAGTAAACTTTATTTCAGCTAGCAAACTTTAGAACCAAAGAAAATGCAGATAAATTAATTAGTTAATTACATAAGATAAAATAAAATAATAAATAAAATTAAAATATAATATTATAAAATAAAAATAAATGAATAAACTCCAGATCAGCACTATATTTAAGCTAAAACATTAATCCAAAACAAAAAAAATAGGAAAAATCAATTTCCCTCTTCTACCGTAAGTCACCAGTGACCTATATATAATGTCCACATACAGTGTCCACAGGTGGCCTGTTGATTGCTTATAATATGAAACAGTCACTATGTAGTGTTAAATTATATGTTCACACCATTTATATATTGATAAGAGTAGATAGATGAACATATCATCTGTTTCATAGTCCTCCCTGATCTTTTGAACAGGAGTAGAGGATAATCCCTTGTTTCCTGTTCAGGATTGGTTTCCCAGTTCCTTCTAAAGTCTACTTCAACTCTATACTTCTAATGTCTCTGCCTAAACTCTGAAATTTTATTTACTATTTATATCCTTTTTTCCCTTAATAGTGGTAGATAGGTTCACCTATCATCCAGCTCACACTCCTCCCTGATCTTTTGAACAGGAGTAGAAGTTTATCCCTTGTTTCCAGTTTAGGATTGGGTTTCCAGTTCATTTTAAAGTCTTTTCCTTCTCTTTCACATTGAGTATTCCCTTACATCTTAGTGGCATTGTCACCTTGCTTGGGGTGAATTGATTAAAAATATATATATATATAGGTAAATAGTGTGTGTGTGTGTGTGTGTGTGTGTGTGTGTACAAAAAGCATATAAATAATATGCTGATTCTCATCAGAGCATACAGATATTCTTATCCTAGTAAAAAATACTGATCCATACATAAAAAACATCATTTTTTATGGGTACTATTCTAGTTTATTACAATTTTTCTTTTCTTTTTTTCTCTACCTTGCTTACTTCCTCACTTACCAAGAAGCCAAAGAGGAAGTTAACTTATTTTGAATCATTTTCATGCTAATTTTTAAAAAGAATGCTAGATGCATAACATATGGAAATTTATATACATTGTATTGAAAAAAGTGAAAAAAAATATAAAATTAGACCTTTGTTTTTCTCGTCTAGATTCTGTATATAAAAAACAAAAACTTATTTTCCAGTTTATTCAGTTTATATTAATCTCCAAATTGTATTAACTAATATTGTCAGCGTTGTTGTTTTGGCACAACATTCAGTATACATGTTCCTCAGGTTCTCTTAGGTATATGTTTATGAACTTAAGTCATGTTCTTAAATAGCCTCATCAAATCTAGACTCTCATGTGGATTTCATGCATAGCATCCAACTTATTCAGAAATGTCTAAACTACCATTTTCTCAGATCAATGATTCAAAATGGTATCAAGTGAATGAATCCTTTAGGTTTTAAAAAAGACAATCATTCATCAGGCTTTAAAAATTGGCACAAGAAAACCACAATCAAACAATTTTACCAAAAACAAAACCCAAACTGAAAACTTTCAACACCACAACAACTAAAATGGATAGCACTAGAAGGGAAAAATAATGATATAATCAAGATACTGACTTTCCACACTACCTTAAACACAAGGTTAGAAAGGAAACTCCCATCAAATTCTAGAAAGAGCAAAATAACAGCAGACATGAGAAACTTATTTTCCTGAAAAGCTGTCTTAAGAGAAATATTTTAAATTTCAGCCAAGAGTAACACTAACTGGTCAGTCAATGAATGCCAAATGTTTCCTTATAAGGAAATGGCTAATCTTACTAATCTGACCATTTTGGATGTGACAATCTGTCAAAGTCAATTTCTTTTTATAGAGAGGAACAAATATCAAAAAGTAACCTCAGTTTAATTAAGAGGAGTATCTTATCAGTTAAGTAGATTTACACACACACATAAACACACAATAAATACAGGCACACACATACAGACACAGACACACACATGCAGATACAGACACACACATAGAGACACTTATACACAAAGATTAATATGCTTACACTTCTCTCTCTCTCATGCAAAAACCCATTACATAATATGGCCCATTTTTTTTTATTTAACTTCCTCTTTCCACCTCCATGTTTTTCTTCATTTAGCAAACAGGATATCATATATCCCATTAGCTAAACACTTTGAAAATAAATCAAAGGGAAAATAAATTGGGAGGAAAAATTAAGCCTTTATTGAATTTCATCTTCCATCAGTAGGTCTAAAAATTATTGGCTAACAGGAAACAAAGGGGACCCACCCACAACTACAATGCTATCATTTAATTTTTTATAACAAATATATAACATTTTCAAAAAATACATATGGAAAAAAAGAGTACAATTAAAATTTTTGTGGAAAAAATGTGTATTTCTTAGTAATTTAAGTGTACATGTTCTGTACTTATTACTGGCAGTAGATACAAAATATAAATATAGAATATTATAATTTAATTTTTAATTTATTTTTTTAATTTTAAGTAATTGGTTGATATTTTTAAAAAGTTTACTGCTCAATTTACACATTAACAAATAGTTCAAAAGCACAATAGTGCATTGCATGCAGTTCTATATATGGAGAGCAATTGTTTGTGTTCACTAGATGATTGGGCAAATTTGCCAATAATTGCTTCTGCATCCAGTTCATCTAACACAGGGTTGGGCAAACCTTTTAATGCAAGGGCCACATTAAAAAATTCACAATTTTATCAGGCCACATTGTGTATTAATTCAAAACTGCAGTTATTTACCAGTCTGTTAAAATTAGGCATCAAGTTCTTTATGCTGTTCCTCAGCACTGACAACACACAACATTGACAGCATCAACCATGCAATCTTTAATAAATTCTGCATCTGCAAAAGACTTGTTTTGCTTTTCAATTTTATTTGCCAATACCTAACCTGCATTTGTTGTGCTCCTTTGTAAAGATGAAGTTTTCTCAAACACAGTCTACTGTTGCTTCAAACCATTTGACAGATCAGTTACCTTCTTTAGCAGTTCTTGCTTTGATAAACTGTGTCTAAAGTTGGTGTTCTTGGTTTGAAAGTGTCATTTCAAATTTTATTTCTTGAACCCAGCAACTGTTTCCTGACAAATCAAACATACAGCTTTAACTTCAATGTCAGTAAACAAATACCATTCAGTCCACTCTTTGTTAAACACTCAGCATTCATTTTCAATTTTTTGCTTTTTAGATGGCTTTGAATTTACACATTATGGGTAAAATTTGTAAGATAATAAAACCTAGGCTGAAATAAAACACCCCATGTCTTAACTCTTTAGCATCTGCCAGGACACTGAAATGATTGAAATGAAAGGCAATACAATCATTGGCACGGTAACAAAGTTGCCAAATTAACCATTATTACCAACTTGAGCTTGATTTGGGAGTTGCCTCTTGTCAATCTCTCTCTCTACAAACAGTGTGTAAGAAAGAGGTACCTTAGCTGTTATATTTTCTGAAGGGAAAACAGGGGTTTCAAGAGTTTCTCTATGAACTGGGCTAGGCTTTTCCTGTAAGACCAACCACTGTGGCCTTTGGACATCCTTCATCTCTAGGCTCTATATGACAACTGCCTCTTGTCAATCTCTCTCTCTCTACGTCATTCATCGGCCATCATGTGATTCTCGGGACTAGAGAGAGAATCACCATTTGTAACCCAACAGTCCTTTAGTCTGTCTGGTGTTCTTAGTATTCTCCCAAGAATCTGTTTCATCACTGGGTCCTCATGATGAGGTGTCTGGGGTTTTCCCATTATCTGGGTATCTAACAGGTGGAGGTATAGAACTTACTTCTCTGGAATGTTTTTCAAAAGTACTGACTAGGGGATCACCTTGGATGGGGCATAACATGGGGTGTCTCTTCTGTTTTCTTCTGTTTCATTGGCATAGCTCTCCATCAACTTTGATCATCCTGGCTACGATGATAAACTATGTCCAGCAGCAACGCCTCTGATCAGGAGGTTTTGAGGAGCGTGGAACCACCTCTTAATTGCTGGTGTTCCCAGGTCCACCCTGACACAGAGTGGTAACACCTGTTAGGGTCCCAGCTATGGGCAAATAGTTAAAACCCAAATTTGTGTAAAAATAGGTTTTAATACCAGAAATACTTTGTAATAAAAAAAAAATATTACCAGCAATAATTTTTTATGGAAAAATTATTATCAGCTATACTTTAAAAATAAAATACCAGCAATACAAACAGCTATACATTCTTTGAAAAAAAATATGACCAGCTATAGATTTCTTCAAGGAAAAATATTCCCAGAAATAGATTTTTGAAGAAAAACATATTACCAACAATAAAATTTTGTCAGCATTAAATAACCCATTGAGGTTGATATGCTGTAACACAAAACCACTATGAATCTATTTCATAATTTTGTTGGCATTAAATGACCCACTGAGGTTTTGATATGCCATAAAACAAAACAACCAACTAGACAACCAACCATCAACTTTGATGTGATATGACCTTGTATCCAGCTGCTCAATCATTATTCCTTTTTCCCTTCCCTTCTTACTTACATCTGATTTCATCTGCACAACTTCTCCTGGAAATAAAAGTGGTAAGGATCTAATTTTCTGACTGAAGTAAAGTTCTTGCTTTCTACCTTCTCAAGTTAATGCCTGTTTTATATTTCTGGATATTTCTGGTTTTAGCAGGTCATTTGTGGTTGGTAGAGGATTTTTTATCATTCTTGACATAAGCTTCTGTGCCAGTGACAGAAAACCTTTAGTGGGTGTTTATCAGTGATCCAACATTGTTAAATATGGATCCATCTGTGCAGCTTTGGCTTTCTGGCAAAGATTCTTCACCATATTTATTCCCAATTCCACTTTGCCATTAGCTTTACTGTTGAAAGGGCTAATGGGTGTGTGTGTAAAACACCACTTTCTTGCAAAAACATCAAACTCCTGGCTCTGAAATTTAGGCCCATTGTCTGTGACAACTTGGTCTGGGTTACTGTATCTTTCAAAATGGTGCTTCAATTTGGTAATCACTGACTTGGTGTCCATACTGCAAAGGTAATTGATCTCCCAGAAATTTCTTAGATAGTCCTCTGTACAGAGATAGTCTCTACCCTCAAATAGGAATAGGTCCACTCCAACTTTTGCCCAGGGTCTCTTGGAAAGTTCATGAACCATTAGAGGCTCTGCAAGGTTTGCCATTTCATATTTCCAACATATCAATCCTGTTTTTCCTGTGCAGCTCCCCATAGACATTAATTTGACAGGACTTTGTATCCAGTTGCTCAGTCACTATTCCTTTTTCCCATTCCTTACTTCTTACATGCGGTCTCACCCATACAAACGCCCCTGGAAGTAGAGGTGGAAAGGATCTAATTTTCTGATTGAAGTAGAGTTATTGCTTTCTACCTTCTTGAGCCAATGCCTGTTTTATATTTCTGGGTATTTCTGGTCTTTTGTGGTTGGTAGAAGAGCATTTATCATTCTTGACATAAGCTTCTGTGCCAGTGACAGAAAACCTTTTAGTGGGTGTGTATCAGTGATCCTAAATTGCTAAATATGGATCTGCTTTGGCTTTCCAGAAAAAATTCTTTAACATCTTTACAGCCAATTCCACTTTGTCATTAGCTTTTCTGTTGTATGGGCTAATAGGTGTGTGTATAAAACATCACTTCCTCACAAAAATAGCAAACTTTCAGCTCCAAAATTGAGACCTATTGTCTGTGACAACTTGGCCTTGCATACCATATTTTGCAAAATGAGGCTTCAATTTGGTGATCACCATCTTGGTGTCAGTCCTGCAAAGGTGATCCATCTGCCAGAAATTGTTTAGATAGTCCACTTTACAGAGATCGTCTCTGCCATCAAATAGGAGAAGGTACACTCCAGCTTCAGCCCAGGGTCTTTCCAGAATTTCATGAACCATAAGAGCTTCTACAGGATTTGCCACTTTATATTTCTGATATGTTGGGCATTTTTGAAATATACTCTCTTATGTCACAGTTCCTGTCCAGCCAATATAAACATTCTCATGCTCTTCAGAAGCACCCTTCTACTCCTATTTTTCTCACTCCTTAATAATGTTCTGTTTTCTAATTCTTTCACACCCAGTAACCCCTTGTGTCTTAGTGGCTTCCCTGCCTTGCTTGGGTTAAATTCAATTAAAAAAATGGGAGGAATGTAATCTTTGTCTTAGAACAGCCCGTTGATTTAATATTACTAATTTTTTTCATAACTTATACTGAATCAGTGTATTGTATTGTTTTGACTATTTCAGCCTAATAAACCATAATAAAATCAAAAGCAAACTTTTGAAATAAGGGCTATGGTAACAACTCAACTAAATTATGGACATCTACATATGTTAAGGATAGAAATACTGAAAGCTATGTAATAGTTTCACATATGTTTGTCCCAAGGTTCTTGATAAGATCCAGAGATGGATATACAACATAACTGGCCCTGATCTGGTATCTTGTCTGCAGTCGCTCTCTCACAGACATGCCGTTGTCTCCTTCTGTCTTTTTTACAAATACTTTCATGGTAACTGCTCCGAGTAGCTGCTTTTGCTGGTTCCCAAACTTCATGAATTTAAGCGTTCAACTAGGCTGACATCTTGCTCTCACCCTTTCACTGTCAAAACTGTTAAATGTAGCCATCTCTTCTACTCCAATAGCTTCATGTCTCACATCTCTCGCCTGTGGAACTCCTTCCCCTCTTGCTGTTTCCCTGATAGCTATAATCTCCAACTGTTCAAATGTAATGTCAATCAACGTCTCCAGATGCCCTGATCTATCCCCTAACCTTCTCTTCATCCTTTCCTCTATCACTCCTATTTGCTCTAGCTCCAACTCTCTGTAACCCCTTACGTGCTAGTGGCTTCCTGCCTTGCTTGGGGTGAAAACCTTAAAAAAGAAAAATACAATTTTAGCATAAAATAGGTTTGATATCTGCTGGGATTCAATAATATAAAATAATTAAATAACTGAATATACAGTGCTGTGCAAAAATAAGTGAACCCCTAAAATAATATTTTAAAAAATTGTTTATTTTTTCCAGATGATAAACAAATCTTATTCAAATTATATATTCATTAAGACAAACCTTTATCAGATTAATTACAACCACTTTCAAAAATTTCTATCAAGCTGGAATAAAAATATTAATTAAAGATTAAAAATTAAGTTGTACAAAAGTAAGTGAAACCCTTACATTTACACTCTGTATTTTTGTTTTACATGGTTGCAAGTGCAAATAACTTTTTGTGCACATGTAAAAATCAAAATGACATGTATTCATTTTTTTTGGTAAGCTGTATTGTAGAGACTGCTATGTTTTTCCACACCCCCATTTTATTTGTCTGCGATTGGCTAATAAATCAATACTGCCTTTCTATAGGACAATTTAGCTATCACAGTCATTGCTTTGAATTTTTCTGTTTTGAACTTGCTTACTTGTTTCATTAGTACAAATTTAGTGATTGGTCAAATTTTAACCAATCACATATTTTAGTGCAAAGTCAACTTTTCCCGCAGTTTCGCTGGGAGCCTATCTGTAGCCTTAAAAGAGGCGACTTTGTCACAAGCCGCCAGTAGAGTCAACTAAAATTTGCCTGTCAACACAAACCTATGGCTTTACTCACAACATTTCAAATGCACACACAGACACAGAATTTTGTAATACATATATACATATCTCACTGTGACTCAGCCAATTTCAATCAACCAGGACTCTGTTGATTTCTCTAACACAACACACTTTCTGATCAATTGTGTAGAGGACTGTGGTGGTGGTGAGTATGTAGAAGAACACATGTGGGTAGAATTTCCTGCTAGCTGGTCTAACTACATGAGAAAGTTGGACTTTAATTAAGTCCAAAGAAGACAAGGAAAAACAAACACAAGACCGATAAATATATGTAAACAAATATATACGTATTAATAACAGGAAAAGTTACAAGTTACATGGACAGTTACATTGAATGCATGTGGTGAATATTATGTGTGTTGTGGTGAGTGTTTGTACATACATGTATTGTTCTTAGCATGTTCCCAGCATTTGGGAAACGCTGTATCTGTGAGAGATCACATCTGCGAGGTGGTAAGGCTGAAGCCCGAGGAAAAAGAGGTCAAGGCGAAGGGTAAGCTAGTATTTATAGCCAGGGGAGAGAGACACCTGTTGAAGGATTAAGGAACTAAAGGAGGAGCTAACTCCGACAATTGTATTCTTGTGTTATCTATTCTAACAGCAGACTTGTTCTAACATTGATTCCTGAACATTTCTCTCTCAAGAGAACTTTCTTTCAAACAATCAATTACAAATCAAAATACAGTAAAAGGGGAGTAACTTCTTTTCCCTTAATCTATACATTGAATACAAATTATTGTATATTTTGTTCTTGTATGTTATTTCAATATATACTTGTTGATTCACATTTGGAGTTTCGTTGTTTTCTTGAATCATTAACAATACGAAAGATATATGTATTAAAGAACATACGCCCATAACAGTATATACTCAAGTCAAACAATATTAACTCATTGTGTATGCTAAAGTGTACATTTAGAGACTAAATTTAAAAAAATATATATACAAAGATCAAAAGAACTTCCTGAAGTTTTTAAAAAATTCATAGTTGATAGCTATAATGATGTAGAAAGCTACAAAATACTATCAAAAATTATTCAGAGTGCATGTCAACACTGTGCAACAAATTATTTATAAATGGAGAACCTTCAGAGATATTTTTTGCTTTGTGCAGTGTAACCTTATTTTTGTCGTTAAAAATAAACTTGGCAATATTTTTTTTACTCAAGTCTTCATTTTGTTTCTTGTTGTTTTTCATCATTGAGTATCTATTTGTGGGCCTATATACCCCACCTGCAACAAAGGTAAGACAATCTTAAGTGATAACCTACTATCCTCTATACAGTTACCAACAATATCAAAAATAGATGAGAAAAAGAAGTTATATTGCAGAAAATAGAAACTGGACATTTATGCATAAGTAAACAAAACTGTACACAAGTGGATATTTTCTGTCTGAATTTCTGGGATGTGGAGTTATTATTTGCATAACTAACCAAATAATCATGCTACGAACAGAGAGACATTGTCATTAAAGTACTCTTACCTCTCTAAAATTTCTGGATAAACAATATTTTCAACAAGACATCTATTCTCTAAAGTTCTTTTAGTCAAGTCCACTTGAATTTCTTACTCTGGACACAGTTAAATAGAGATAACCATAAGAAAAACATTTGATTAATTTTCTAACAATTATCTTAATAAAACAATAAGAACGAATTCAGCAAACTTACTATTTTTTCACTTGTCTAAATAATTTGTTACAGTTTTAAGAAAATTTAATTAGATTATTATGACTTATTTAAATAATTTCATAAATTTATTTTTCAGCTCCATTTGAATGATGTGTAGTAATGTGAAATAGCAGACAATAACAATGCTTATTATGAACATTGTAGGTTTTTCAAATTTACAATAGAATTTTGACAAAGCAGATGTTAATTCCTTATATACAGAAATAACAAATTTTAAAAAAAATTATCAACAGAAATATTGCTTATGACATTTTTTAAATTTTAATTAAAAATAGATATCACAAAAGAAATATTTATCAAAATATGTTTTAAAAATTGTTATGCAAATTAACTATTACCACTAATGTTATAAAAGCCATTCATTAGTAATATGTATAAATACCTGATCGTTATACTGGGGAAGTTAAAATTAATATCAGTTCAAGCCCAACTGAACTGTATAACTATCTGATTGGTCGATTATTCTATCTGAATGAATGCATGATGTGTTCTCTGCTAAATCCATCAAAATCAAAGCAGCTGAATTGAAGCTAATTTTCCTTTTCTTCTCAAAACCAGGCATAAGTATTATGCCCATTTTCTTATTAGAGCTCTTTGGTTAGTTGATATTTGTCAGTGAACTCTCCTGCCATTAGTCAGTTGTTGTGTGAGGATATGTGAAAATTATATAAAGATAATTGCATCAAATTATATATCAGTGTAAATATAGTATAGATCTATGCCTACCATCAATATCAACTGTAAAGATTTATAGACTAAATGAGTTAGACAGACATTTGTAACATTGGTATTTTGAACTGTTTCATGATAATGATCAAAAATCCTGTAACCCATTAGGGTCAAAGGTACATCTCATATACTGCAGTTGTAGCAGAAGTGGATGTGTCTAGGATAAGATAGACTGATAGCACTCATGCCTCTTCAGGCTGGTTTTGAATTCAGAGTTGTTCTTCTCCTAAACTGGTTGCCACCCAAGGCTTCTTAATGCATAGCTGGAGGGAGAAAGAAAACATAGATTTGTGCCTTTCCCAAGAGCAATTATGCAAAAAAAAACTAGCAACAAACTAACCTGGAATTTGATCTTGGATATGCAGCTAGTGTATTGGATATTGGCAGGAAAAGTTGAAGTGCTTACAGGATCACAGATTAACTGAGAAGAAAATTTGGCCCTGATTTACCTAGCCTTAGTATGAGGTACTGACAACTAAACTCTGTGACAAAGGTATTACACATTTCAGTAAAGTCTTCAATAATCTCTCTAAGTTGGTCAGTATTGTTTTGTTAAAATGTTCCTGCAAGACCTTTGTGACTTTTGAAAATTAAGTAATTCAGTCTGGTTCTGGAACAATGGACAGTGGACTAGAAATCATAAACCTGTATATGGTTTTGGACACAATGGAATTCTAATGACATAAAATACATTCTGTGCTGAAGTTAACACTGTTATGGAAAACGGTTATCAATTTGTTAAGGGGTCCACCCCTTTTTATACAAGTGGACTCAACCAGTGTGTACTTGTACTGCTGCCGGTGAATACCCAGAAGTGAGGGGGTGAGAGAGTGAGAGGGTGAGAGAGTGAGAGTGTGAGGTAACCACTTGTAGGAGTCACAGTTGCGAGCACGTGGACTCAGAAGGAAGTCATACTTTGATACTGAATTTCCAAGAGTGTATATATATTATTATTGCTACTAACCACATTTCTGGATCTACTAACCGTATTACCAATTGTATTATTACGTCAATACATTTATTTGCTATATTTCATTCATGCATTTGTCATTCATTTGAGACCGGATTTCATCCCGGAATCCACAACAAATTGGTGATGAGCGATTCAAACTCACACGGGAAGAACAAACAACAAAAAATTTTCCCTTGTCATCCACAACAAATTGGTGACACACAAAAAGAAGAAATAGAAAAATCCTCCCCTCATCCACAACAAATTGGCGACGAGCGATTTGAACTCACACAGGAAGAACAAACAACAAAAAACTTTTCCCTCGTCGTCCACAACAAATTGATGACAAAGAGTTACAAGGATTAAAAATACGTAAAATTGAGTTATCATGGAAGATTTTAAAAATATTTTGGTAGAACTGGTAAAATACCAAAATAATCAACAATTACAACTACAAGAAAGAATGGAAGAAAAATGGCAAAAACAATTATTACAAATGCAGAAGGAAAATCAAGAAAGACAAATAGAGCTCCAGGAACTAATATTGAAAATAGTGGGTAACAAACAATTAGATATTGAAAAAGAGGCAACTTTTTCGCAAGACGCAGTGTGGAATACCATAGAGATTTCCAAATATTCTCTAGATAAGGATAAAAATTTCAGAGATTACTTCAGAAAACGTGAAGACATCTTTAACATTGACTGTCAAAACTGGACAGAAGCAAAAAAGCTATGTCTATTGCTTAGAAAATTAGGTACTGAAGAATATACAAAGTTCGAGGATTATATCTTGCCAAAAAAGATGAATGAATTAACATTTGACGAAGCAGTTATATGTCTTAAAGAAGTCTTCAGCCCAAAAACATCACTTTTCCACAAGAGGTGTAAAGGGCGATAATGAGGATTATTCCACGTTTGCCGCAATCATAAGTAAACATTGCGACGACTTCAAATTAGCAGAATTAACCCAAATTATTTCAAGTGTCTCATCTTTGTTCAAGGGTTTGTTTCAACAAAAGATAGTGAAATGCACAAAAGAATGCTTTCAAAATTACAAAATGAACCTGGACTAACACTACCACAAGTATTGGAAGATTGCCAGAAATGTCTAAGTATAAAGAAAGACTCGAAGGACATTGAGGAGTCAGCTGTATCTCATATACGTAAGTTAAACAAAAGTCAATGTTCTTCACCCTCCCCGGAAAAAAAACAAAAATTCTATAATAATGAAAAAAAAGATTCTCACCCTCCCCGGAAAGAAAAAGAAAATTTTATAATAAGAGGAAAAGTACAACATACAGGACAAATTATGATGAAAATCGAAGCAAATATAAGCCCCACCCCATCAGCATGTTATCGATGTGGAGGACTACATTGGAACAAGGATTGCCATTTTAAATATAAAAACTGTCTTGAGTGTGGAAAAATGGGCCACAAGGCACCCCAATGAAAGGAACAGCAAAGATACTAGTAGAATAAGAGCTACTAGGATGCATAATGAAGACAACACCAACATAATGAAATATGTGGAACGTGAAATTTTAAATAAAAAGATAAAATTGCAACTGGATTCAGGTTCCGACCTCATGATAATCAACCTACAGACATGGAGAAAACTTAACAGACCAACCATGTTACATACACAAAAAATTGCCAAGTCGGTTACAGACAAGCGAATAAAAATTCGAAGGAGAAATAATCGTGAATGTTAAATTTCATGGAAAAATAAAAAACTTAAGATATACATCATGAAAGATACTGAAAATCTAGTAGGTATCAACTGGATGCAAAAGTTCAACGTTTGGGACCTACCTATCGACTCATTTTGCAAAAAGTTAGAGGTTGAATCATCAGATGCTATAAAGTTAAAGGAGGAATTATATAACCAATTTCCTGAGGTTTTTTCGAGCGGGGACGATGCAACAAATTTAAGGCCAGAATTGAATTAAAAGAAAACGTCCAACCAGTTTTTAAAAAGAAGTGAAACGTACCGTTCGCTACTATAGAAAAAATCGACAAAGAATTGGAGAGACTTGAACAAACTGGGATTCTTTCAAAAATAGAGTTTAGTGAAAGGGCAGCACCGATAGTTTATGTCAAAAAGAAATCAGGAGAAATCCGTGTATGCACAGATTTTTCGACGGGGCTTAACAAGGCTATAAAAGATCATCATTACCCACTACTGAACCCAGAGGAAATATTTACAAACTCAACGGCGTTAAGATATTTTCAAAAATAGATCTAAGTGAGGCTTATCTACAAATCCCAGTACAAGAAGAGAGTACGAAAATCCTTTGCATTAATACACACAAAGGGTTGTACAAATTCAACAGACCACCATTCGGAGTAAAAGTTGCACTAGCAATTTTTCAGCAAACGATGGACACAATGCTCACGGGCCAAAATTTCATGACCGCTTATCTGGATGACATTCTAATTAAGAGCGACAATGTTGAAGAGCACACATCACACATCAAGGAAGTTTTCAGAAGACTTCATGACTTTGGGTTCAAAGTAAAAGGAGAAATGAGACCAGATTTCATCTTGGAATCCACAACACAATTGTAACAACATTCAGTTGAAAACTTTCAAAATAAATGAATTCAACAAAGCTCAGAAAGTCTTGTGCTTTACCATGTGTCACATGTAGTATACTGAGAATTAAATTTTCTAGAATGAAAACAAGACATGTCTTGTTACTACAGCATCCTGTGCTTGAAAAGAAAGAAAAAAGAAAGCAAATTTTTTGTCTTTTCCTTTCATACTGCTTGATACAAGACCACCTGGTAGGTGTTAAGAGAAGTCCACTTGGAGACAAATTCCACATTACCAAAGATTATAAAAATCATTTTAAATCCCAGCATAATTAGTTTACTATTTAATTTTATTTAGTTTTAATTAGTTTTAATTAAGTGATCTGATATAAAATACATAGCTACCTTAATTCAAATAATGAATTATAAATGTCATCTTTATGCAGTGTTTTCCTCTATGAAATTGCTTTTAAAGTTTTGCATGAACCACTGTTGAGATCTGTCTATCCAGGTTTTTGTTGCTATCTGAATGTTGAGAATCCAAACATTTAACATCAACAACAGTACATCTTTTAAATGAAACTTAAAAAGTTATTTTCTGAAGGAAAAGTAGAAGCAGAATATCAGTTGAAATAACATTTATAGATTTTTTTCCAAAATATACAATAACAATAAAAATATTCAATTTTCCTTTCAGTGAAGTTTGTTTTATTTAATAATTAAGTGTTTGTAGGTTGGTGTGAAATGTGTGGACAGATTTACTTTATGATGGTCCACCTAATGTGTTTGTGAGTTCATAGACAAAGACTTAGTCAGTGACTGCTGGTGATTTACTTCTATTGTGTACATGGACAAAGCTTTAGTCTGTTCTATTGTGTGTGTGTGTGTGTGTGTGTGTGTGTGTGTGTGTGTGTGTGTGTGTTTATGCACGTGTAGATCAAACTGTCCTCTGAAATTGTTTTGAACCCTGAGAAGCAGTAGGCTTCTATTTTTATACCTATAAGGGGATCTGAAATCTAATTTCACATAGTGGTGTAGACTTTTTGAATACATGGTTTTCATTAGTTAGAAAATAATTTCCCGTTCGCTCACAAAAATCTTTTTCTTGCATTTGCAGGAGTGTTGAAAGGCGTTATTATTGTTATTTTTAAATGGTTCAAAAGTAACATGTGGTAGGTCTACAGTTACGCCCGGAAGTATTTTGGAAGTATTTGTCTTTGTAATGATTGTTTATCAAACAAAACTTCTGATGCGATTTTATTGGTTGAAAAATATATATGGAATTTAATTCCCATAACACCACAAACATGACCCTCAAACTGTTATGATTAAACTTACAGTCCCAACAAAACACGTGACTCTTGTGAATTTGGAACACAAACTTCAAACTAACAAAAATCATATTGTGAGGGTACTTGAAACTCCCAAAAAACACAAGAAAACTGAGGAACTCTGTCTTGGACTCAACTTAAGTATAGCAAAGTCATTTGTATGGGCAACAGAGTGAATTTGCTGAATATTTGTCAGCTACACTGGCATGAAAACTGGAAGACCACAAAGTTAGACAAGAGAAATGAGAAAAAGATTGTGATAGGCAATCCAAAATTAACAACTAGACTAGTGAGGAGTGAATAAAGTCATAACAGTGAGGTTTTAGTTGATAGTATGTGGAGTATTACAAAAAACAACTTGAATGGGCATATAACAGTAAAAAAATCATTGGAATAGAAGATTGTATTAACTTCCCTATTTTGGACTCTTCCAGAATTATCCACCTTTTGCTGTACTATATATATATACATATCCTCTTTTACTTCTATTCTTGGTATTCTTATTTGCTCTTAGTGCCGTCGTGACGTACTCTATTCATTAATGCCTTCATCAAGGTACTTCTCTAGTTCTGTTCCTTATTACATGTGCAAAAGAATATCTAACATGAAATGCAAAAAAGTGGCAAAAGTAATTATCAGTGAAGTCTGCAAAATAGAATGCAAGAGAATATGTAAGAAGACCAGTGGGAGAAAGAAACAATGCAAGATACTCCATAAAGATGGTAAACTTTGGTGGTGGCCAACTACTGGTCCAGAGTTGCATCAAAAGCAATGGTAGAAGAAAATTGATAAAAGTTGAAACATAAACAGTGAAAAATATATTTGTTTACTCCAATTTAATCTTCTTCACAACTACAAAGATGGAGAAATTTTTCAGCATGACAGTGTTCCTTGTTACACATCACATGAAACAAAAATGTTTCTTGTGTATGAAGAGGTTTAACTTTTGGCAGGCTGGCCAGCACAAAGTCTTGTCCGCAATATAATTGAATCAGTGTGGTAGGAAATAAAGAACTCCAGTGAAAACCACACAATCTCCAAAAGTTTTGGGATTACTTCCAAGAAGAATGTGAAAAATCTTAAATTTATTCCATTCAATGCCACATTGAACTGAGGCAATTATTCAAGACAAAAGTGGCAAGACCAATTATTAACTCCATATTTAGATGTTTTGTAATTTCTGTAATAATAAAGAACACCTTTTTCAAAAGATTCCTTTTTAACTTAAGAAAAGAAATGAACTGTGAAATTTTTGCTAGTTGCCTAAGTATTTCTGTATGGACTTTTTTCAGCATCACTATGCTTAAGATGTTCTATCATCCACCATAGAATATTCACAAAAATATGGTAAATTGTTTTCTGGCACTTAAAGATCACAAAATGTACAAAGAAAAATCACACTGCTAATCACTGTCAATTTTGGGGTAAAATTAACAAAATTAATTAATTTAAGAAGGTGGCCCAAATGTTTTGCATGCCAGTGTATTTCAATTACCATTTTATCATGTCGGTTTTTCCTTGCTGTAGAAATTAGTCTTAAATATTTCATATAATTTTCCCAGATTCTCACATAAATTCTTCATACTAATGAAAATGTAGAACCAAGAAAGTCTATAAAATGGTATCTTGACCCAAGAGCTGGGTTATTGCACTTAGGATGGAGGGTTTGAAGAAAGGTTTCTATTCAGAATACTGCCTCTTTTCTTTCTTTCACGATACAGCAGTCAAGCATTGAAGATGTCTTGACAACTTCCACTAAATTCAATAACTGCTTTGATTCCATTCAAACAATTGTTTACACTCTTGCTTTTGTTCTTGCTTTTGTTGTCATCACATTGTTTTGCCAAATCCACTTGAGAGATTTTTTTTTTCTTCTCTAGAAATAACTGGTAAAAAGAAAAGGATGTTAACTAATAATAATGATCAGCTTGGCTTATTGCCAACCTTATGACTCACACAAATGATACCATTTAGATCACCTGTGTAATATAGGTGATTCTATATTATACACAGAAATATTCTCCAACAGAGAAGAAAATAAACAATATTACTAACATAGTACCCATCCATCGTCAGTGACATTTATTTATGGCTGAACTGCTTAGGATCAGACTATCTGTATTCTCTGCCAAGTACCAAAGTGTTAATCCATTGTCCTTTGCCTAAAATAAGCATAGTATCTGTACACTCTGCCTATGAACTGTATATCACTCCCTGGCTCTAGGATATGTGCAATATTTGTTCACACTGCTTTTGGTTAAATTTTCTCTATGCAGCCTTCCACCTAGAGTGTAGTATCTGTTCTCTTTTCCTCTTAAAGTTATGAGGGATTCCAACCCTGAGACAGTGTTGTAACCATAGAAAAGTTTACTGAATGAAGAATAACCAAAATGAAGGTAAGAAATGAAATGGTAATCTTTATAATATCAACAAAATACAATACTCGCCAGCAGCATGAAGTAGGTAAACCACTGCTAGTGGTGGACTACTTGGACAGTATATTACCCCCACTTACAATAGTGTCCAACGTATTTATGAGGATTGGGACATACCCATTAGTGTTTATAGGTATGGTATATATCAGAGAGCCTCTTGCTCATTGCATTAAATTGAATGGGTTGATGGACAACTCCAGTGTGATAGTGTTCATGGAGACTGGACAATTTGGGGGCTTGGTTTGTATGTACAGCACTCCACATTAAAAACTGATCTTGTGCCACATCATACCTTTATGGAAAGGTTGTTGTTGTTTTGTTTTTTTTGTTTTGTATTTTTTACTGTTTATTCAGCCAATACAAGGCTCAAGGGCTACTCAAGGTAGAGAGTTACTGATTGAGATTGTTGTAACTGAGTGGGAAGGAGGAAGTAAGAAATGCATATTATGAAGACATGTAGGATAGATATCAGTTAATTCTGGACTGAGACAAAGATTTTAATTATCATTGAAGTATCCTAAAGGGAGTCTGTTCCACAAAGTAACAATTCTGGGGCAGAAGTTGTGTGAGTGGAACTTGCTCCTTATCAAAGGAACATAAAGGGAATGGGGATGATTTGTCGCTGTGAACACATCATGATAGATCCTAGTAGCGAAGGTCCAAGCTTGTAGCACTACATAATACAACTCGTTCAAACATCTGCCTCAGTAATAGTTATAGATTAATGAGGCTAACAACATTTCATCTGTGGGATAAGGGTTGCAGAGTGGAGAATAATTCATCACCCACAAGGGCACATAAGTGCTTTTGAACTGTATTGAGGTTTGTGCAGTACCAGACAAGATATAGCAGCAATCCACCATTCTTGGTATGATATGACTCTTTTAAAAATAGAGCATGCAAGTGGGAGTTAGGTATTCTTTGTAGTGATACAAGGAATCGACCATTATTCCAGTATCTTTTGCAATGGCACCAATATAAGCATTTCATTTGAAGTTGAGTGTGAGTTTTAGACCCAGTAGGCAATCAAGGCAGTGATCATCTTTGAGAGTATGACCACTCGTCAGGATTGGTGCGGGTTTGCTGTCTGCTTAGTGGTGAAGAAATATTACTAGTTTAGTTTTGGATGTATTGAATAATACCAGACAGTCTTTTCCCCATTGAGCTGTGCGAGAGATATCCAAGGAGAGATCAACTGCCAGAACTTGTCATCAAGATATTTAGAAGTGTACTTACACACTGTGGTATCAATTTACCAACCTGAGTGTAGTATCAGTGCCTTTTGTCTACAATCAAATTGTCACTCCCCATCCTACTGTTTAGAATGACAGTGCAGGAGCTGTAAACATTATCTTTGATTAAACTATTATTTCTTAGAATTTTGTTCCCTAGGATCATAGGGTAACACTCCCCAGCCTTCAGGTCAGGAAGAAAGTGTAGTATCTGTTTTCCACATCTCTGTTATCTTTCTCTCTTTAGAGAGTTCTCAGAAAAGCTTTGAGGGATGTCTGGTCCTGGAGATTACAATTCTGTGGCAACACCTCCCTCACTGCGCTAAAAAGGAAGTATTGGTGGATATCAAGACCAGCATGAGAGTGTTAATGGGAACTGGACAATTTTTGGCTTTAGCCCATATGTACATGTATGGCCAATCACAATTAAAATAACTTTGTGGCACATCCCACCACCATGGGGATGCAAGTAAATATCTTGGCTTTGGGCTGGGATCAAAGTATAGTATCTGTCCTCTCTTCCTCTTAAAATTAAAAAGGATGCCTTGTCCTGTAAGTAAATAAAAAAAAAATCACAGTGATCTTAAAGCTGGAATCAAAATGTAGTATCTATATATAGGTTACATACTGTTTTGAATTCAGAGATGTCTTTCTCTTAGACTGATTGCCAATCATAACTAGAGAGCCCATTATGTCCTGCCATAGATGATTCATAACTTTCCTAAAAGTTTTTGTATGGAAATGAATGTAACAAACTTAACTAGAATTCAAACTTGGCTTGCTGATGTCTTCTTCTGACCATTACACCAACTGCATATCACAATAAAGAACAGAAATTTAATGTATAATAAAAGTTTTTATTTTTCTAATCTGGACATTATTTTAATGTGAAGCTGCTGCTTGCAGTAATGCTGTAGTTAACAAGTTACAATTACAAACTGTGTTGATAGAAATAAATAAAAAAATAAATAACAAGAAAACCAAAGTTTCACCATCTCTAAAAATAGACAGATAATAAAAATCGTCAGGCAAACAATGCCATAGTTTGACCAACCAATCAGTAAATTTTCACAACCAAGATGTAAGAAAAGAAATAAACAAATAATAACAAGGAGACCAACATTTCACCATTTCTAAAAATTAGAAAGCTTCTACAACCAGGATATAGGCCATAAGCCAATAAGAAGCCAAGTGACTTTTTCAAAACAGATCTATTGATGTGTATATAAATAGACAGAAAATCAACCAAAACCAGAGTTGATAAATTAATTCTATCCATTTTCCGATGCTGCTGTCATCATAACATACCCAGAAATGAAATATGACATGTTCATGACTAGCTAATGACCTTACATAGCTAAACCATCCTTGCTACATTGAAAACAAACATACCTTCTTTCATCACAATGTTAATTGGCAGCTACTATATATATATATATATATATATATATATATATATATATATATATATATACTTCCACCAGGACTCTTTTTTTTTCCTTTCTGTCTCTCTTATGCAACAGAACTTTTACACTTGAAACTTCAATTTTCATCTTATCCATCTGTATTACTATATTGTCTTATATAAAGATTTATTTTGCATATTTCACACTTTTAACACACCTAATTTCTGAAATTCTTGCAACATTCATTTAAAAAATATAGAAAAAAAAACCATAAAATAATGAAAAACTGGTGGAAGTAAAAAAAACAAAAAACAATCTATCTCTAGAAAAAAAAATGTCCAACTTTAAATCATGAACCATGAAAATGGTAATTTTCTGAAAGAAAAGTAGCAGAACATCAGTTGAAATAAAATTTATTCTTTTCAGAAATATAAAATAACAATAAAATGTTAAATTTTTCTTGCAGTGAAATTTGTTTTATAAAATAATTAAGTGTACATAGATCAGTGTGAGTTGTGTGAACAGACTTACTTTACGTATAGATCAAACTGGCCGCTGAAATTGATTTGAACCCCAAGAGGTAGTATGCTTTCATTTTTATATCTATAAGGGAGATCCAAAATCTAATTTGATAGAGAAGTTTTTGAATACTAGGTTTTCATTACTTAATAATTTCAACCTGGCCCCTGAAAATCTTTTTCTCAAAATTTACGGGAGTGGTAAAAGGATGATAAGTATTTTGGCAGTATTTGAGTTTATCAAACAAACCTTCTGATGGGATTTTATTGGTTGAAAAATATATATAGGATTTAATTTCTATAGAACCCAAGATCTAATCACGAGTACACCTTGGAATATGGCCTCATATCAATCCTGAGACAAAAAGGATGTCCACATCACCAGTTCCATGCCTGGAGCGGATGATTACTGAATAGATCACTGTCTGCTCTCGCATCTCAAGATCTCTTTTCACTGACCGCCTAAGTGTCCTCCTTGACTGTGAAACTCCGGGACCCCCAAATACCAGAGCCCTTTCAATTATCTGTTGAAAAGCACCTCATCGAACATAGAGACCATCAGAAGAAAATGGACAACCCTACACGATGTAATAAAATCAGCAGCTGAAAAAGTGTTTGGGTTTCAGATAAGGAAAAATCAGGTCTGGTTCAATGAGCATCAAGAAGAAATTAAGTAGCTGATCAATCAAAAACGAGAAGCATGCCTGGCTTTCAAGAACCTCCCCTCAGTTCTGGATTGCCTGCTGATTTTTTATCAGCAAGCAATCCAGAACACCTGGTGGCAGGCAGAGGCAGCAGAAATCCAACAATATGTAGACCAATGGGACATGCATCATAGGGTTATGTCTTTTCTTGAAAAAGCCAATACCATTTTAACAAATGACCATAACAACTAGCTTGAAATTTATTTATTATTTTTCATTGCCGTATGCCCTATGAAATGAGTTACTAGGTCCCACATAGCATAAAAAGTTAACAGAGGAAAAATAATTATGAAGGAAAAGGAATGAATTGAGAAAGGTAAAACATACAACAAAAAATATAAACAGGATTCAGAGTTGAAACAGACAATATTTTTTTCATATATATCTTTTGGTTATAAGGTTATGTTATAAACCATGTATGTTTGCAAGATTAACAAATGAACACAACAAAGTATTGCTGGTGGGGTGGAAAGAAAAAGATATGTTAAAATAAAATTATCTGCATTGCGAGTATAATGGATCAAAGCAGAATGCCTTTTGTGGGTGAGGGAAGCACCCTGGAGGATGGGAGAGTTGGTTATATACAGGCCTGGTGTTGAAGATTGTGTCAGATTGATTGAACAGTAGGCCACTGGTGAACTCTGTGACTGCCTGCCTATTACCTAGAGTGTAAGTGAGTGGGTCCTTTTAAGCAGTCAGCATTTTTTGTCATGTGTTTACTTTAGCAGCAACATTCATGATTGGTTCTGATGTTTAGATTTTTATTTGATATTTTGGGGGGATTTGTTTTGTGAGCCAGGCACTATGCTCAGAGAGTGACTTTTTTATTTTTAATTTTGCCTTCATAGTGTTCACATCTGGCCAACAAGTTTTAATTTGGAATTAATTAAAAAGAAGTTTAATTAGGAGCAGAGAATAACAGTTACAAGTACGTTTCTATGTTTGTTAGTATTAAAATCTTTTGATAGGTGTACTGTATTAAAAATGTTCTTAATGTATTATCTTTTTTCTTTAGGGATTTCTTACTTGTATGTCAGTTCTGAAAAACATCATTGATGGTTAGCTGTGTAATGGTCAAGGAGCTTATAGTTCAGGAATTGATTTTTTAGTCTTGTCATGTCTGCATCTCAATTCACTATTTTTGTGTTTTGTGAAGATAAGGTTTTTTTTATATTTTGGGGTAGTAAAACTGGGAAGAGTTCTTTTTAGAAATGATGATAAATTTGAGTTTTTAATCAAAAAAGTCAATTCCATTTTAAGAAGTGATAAAAATATCACCATTTAATGGCCATTAACATATCCATTGATGATTCAGTTGGCTTGAGAAAAATAAGAAAAAATTATGGTCTGATTCTATTCATTTAACAAAGCTGAATTATATTTAATACAGCCAGTATTTAGCTATGGACAATTTAATGCTGCTTTGTAATAGCCAGGTTATTATAAAATAGAAGACTTAAAATCAATGTTTTAAATTTAATAATTAAAATAGAATATAAATATTTCAGAAGCCTCAGAAAAGATGATCAGGTTAAAAAAAGCCATCAAAAAATAAAATTTAAAATTTCATAGAAAATACATTATAAGGAATAAAAAAAGAATTTTCATCCAATTGCTACTGATTATAGAAAATTCAAAAACCTGAGTTTATTTACCTTGAAAACTTCACAATAGGTTGTAGCAGAACCCCGAGCGCCCCAGTATCACACAAGGGTGAATGAGGTCACAAGAGGCCCGCTAACATTTTTGAAGACGTTAAATCTGACAGTGAAACAATATAGACAACAGAACGAGGATATATGATATATGCTAATTTATTCTAGAAAAAGAAAAAGTGGTCGGACGGTAGAGACGCAGAAATTCTAGTGCAGGCATTGATGGTCGAGGTTGGTGTTGGTAGTTGCCAGGATCATCGCAGTTGATTGTTGCAGTTGATGTTGGTCGGGATGATCGCTGTTGGTTGTTGCAGTTGAAGCTGACATGGGTTGTTGCCAGGATCATCGCAGTTGATTGTTGCAAGTGATGTTGGTGTTGGTTGTTGAAGTTGATCGTTGCTGGGATGCCAACTTGTTGTTGTAGTTGGTCGTTGCCGGGGTGCCAACTTGACGTGTTGGGAAGGAAAGAAGAGCTGGCA
This sequence comes from Acanthosepion pharaonis, assembly GCA_903632075.3. Classification (NCBI taxonomy): domain Eukaryota; kingdom Metazoa; phylum Mollusca; class Cephalopoda; order Sepiida; family Sepiidae; genus Acanthosepion; species Acanthosepion pharaonis. The sequence continues at coordinate 2,951,092 of CAHIKZ030001112.1, forward strand.
TTGTTCAGGCATGTCACAGGTCCAGTGCAGGCGTTGCGTGTTTGCTGGTCGAGTCCGATATTAGTAACCTCCCGTATTAATTACTAACATAGTGTACGGGGAAAGGTTAAGGACGACGTGCGGGCAGCCAGTAGGGACGGAATGCCGATAGTCAAACAGGAGCCAGGAATAGTAGGAGAAAGAGAGAGAGAAGAAGGAAAGTTACCAACTATCGTCAAGTTGGCAGACAAAAAAAAATGGGAGCGTAACTTAATACGCAGCCTGTTGATCGACGTTCATGGCCAACAAAGGCCAGGGGCCTGCGTATCCGACCATTTCAGCTGCCAACCAGGATTTATTTTGTAAAAATACAAAATTGTGGCACAAGGCTGAAAAGGGGGAGGGGGTAAAAGGCTGGTCTTCACTAACTATCTTATACCTAGCTAATTTGATTCACGACCCATTCAGACATTACAATTTCGCGAATTTAGTGAGAAGCCACTGTCTTCTGGTAAGGGAGACCAGCAAGTGAATTGGATAAGCTAACAGTAAAGTCTCTATAATAAAATACATCGAGGTTAGCGAAAGGGAACTATGGCCTAAAAATGTCTAGAAGTATATTACAACTAGGTTTGTAATATAACTTAACTAAAAAGGGAACTTGCTAGTCTCTACCACAGGTTAACAGTGTATAGGGGGCACAAACGAGAGGTCAAGGTCGAAATGACCTGTTCTCTTAATTTAAGGTGCGAAGGAGGAGGTAACTCCGACAAGGTTATCAGTCAATTCAAAAATGCCAGCTCATATACACAAATCTTTATCAAGCAATTAAAATTATTCAAGATCAAAAGTCTCACTGGGGAAATTCAAAAACCTTAGTTTGTTTCCCTTAAAAACACATAAATATGAGACTTTGCAATAGGTTATCAGTCAATTCAAAAATGCCAGCTCATCTACACAAATCTATACCAAGCAAATTCCTATTCCTCAAAGAGGGAAGTGAAGTTATTCAAGTTCAAAAGTCTCATTGGGGAAATTCAAAAACCTGATTTTGTTTCCCTTGAAAAGAGATAAATATAAGACTTTGCAATAGGTTATCAATCAATTCAAAAAATGCCAGCTCATCTACACAAATATATACCAAGCAACTCCCTATTCCTCAAAGAGGGTAGTGAAATTGTTGGGGATGTGCAGAATTTATTAATTGTAATTGAGAGAATCAGAAGGAATTTGTGTAGGTTGCGTGACTTTCTGCATCCACAAACAAATAAATAAACAAATTTTAAATACAATCAAAAACAAGACATATTCAATTTAGAAACCAATAAAACATTTATATACAATTCAAAGTAATATATATACAGGATACAGATGTTACTATGGCAAAGTGTGTGTGATATTTTAGGTTTCGGTATGTGTCTCTTAGTATTTGTATGTTCATTTACAGTCTTTTTGGATTTGTGCTAATATTAAAAATGTCGATATTAAGTGTTTTTTGGAAGGAGTTCTTATGGAGTGATCTACCTTTGACTGTAATATTTCTGAATCGTTCGAACGTTGTTTTTTACTTAATGTGTAATGAATATAATTCACTTTGGATAAGCAAAGTTGTTTTAGATTTGCAATTTGATGTCCACAGAGTTGGTTGAGTTTAAATTGCAAGTGAGTCAATGTTGATGTACTTTTGCACGGTAAAGTTGTGATTTCGAGTGACGTGGAGTATGTTGGCAATTTCTCTGTGGATGTTCATCTCTGACTGCTTTGGTCAGTCGGCGTTTTCTTTTATATCTTCTGAAAGTCTAAAATCGGCTCAAAGAAGTTTTGATGCAATCTTGTTTTGCACGTGAAACTTTCAGATTATTGTGTCGTTAACCAATGAGATTTGTTGATTTGCCTAGTACGGTTTTTATTGGTCAAAGTTTTCCATAAGTAGGCGTAAGATATAGACTGTTCTGTTACTAGGGGTGATAGGTAGGAAAGGACGAGTCTACAAAATTATTCAAGATCAAACGTCTCACTGACAACTGAAATTACATGTCAGCTTCTCTAAGTAAATATGTTTATACTTCCTCTTTTCCTGTAAAAAAATTTACTAAATAGATGAACTTTTTTCTATATCAAACACATATCTATTTCTATAAATATTTCAAATAAAACTGTTTTCTATTAAATATTCATCTGCAAAAATCAACATGAACACACACACACACACACACACACACACACACACATGCAAAAAAATCTTTGTTTTAAGAGTGTAAATAAATTGCAATTTTAACTCTTAACTTAATTATTGAAACTTTATTATATATTAATATTTTTGTAATAAAAAACACAAACGATGCTGCTATAAAGTCAAGTACAGACAAATAGCATGGGAGTAATTTTTTTACACATTTCAAAATGATGGGCATTAGTAGATTTTGATACAAGCTTTATCAGTCTCATAACCACCTCAAGGCAATTGGTACATGATATACATTACTACTATAGAAGTAGTGGGTGTGTCTAGGGCAGGATAACCTGACGGAGGCTATCCCTCTTAAGGTTGGTCTTGAATTCAGAGTTATCTTTCTCCTACACTGGTTGGCAACCAATACAAAAGAGCTCATCCTGCTGTACTATTTAACCCTTAACTGAAGAAAAATGAATTCATGTCCTTTCCAAAGTGTGAAGCAAATGAGATAAAATCAACTGGAATTTGAACTCAGCTTGCAACTTCACTTTCTGCACCAATAAGCAATTACACTACCCGCACGTCAAATTGAGGTAGATTTCGGAAGATGTAAAAATCACTAAATAATAGTGTAAATAATTTCTTTTCTATTTATTAGTCAAACATGAATTTTGGTGTTGTTTCCATGGTCACTTCTTGGAATACAAAGCAAAATGGGTAAAAAGAAGTATAGTAAAATCATATATTTGATACTGACACAACTTCATATTCTTATCTCAACTTCTAATGTCCTTTTTACAATAGTTCATTTTAGAAAGGTATTGTAGTAATTCATGAAGTGTCCAGCGATGCCTTTAAACAAGGGAAGTAATCCAATGGCATTAAGGTCAGAGTTATTTCCCTTATATCGTAAAGTTTTTGTATTTACTACATTTTTTTTTTTTTTTTTTTTATCAGATCTAACTTGTCTGGCTGAATGCTTCATGTAAGGTAAGGATCGTTCTTGTCGAACGTCAAAGGTAGAGACACAGGAATTGAAAATGATAAGTATAACACGGAAATGAAATACACGAGAACGAGGATCATCCGCCGACGAATTTTTATTTAATTTATTTCTGTAAATTTGTTGATTTCTTTTGGTCAAAAACTCAAAATTTGAAGTATTTTTAAACATAAAACAATATCTTCATTTTATATTTAAGGTCTAAAATTCTTTTTCTCCCAATTTTTGAATACCTGTGTTTATTCATGCACAATAAATATTTTATTTATTTTCTGCAACCTTCTTTCTTCAGTCAGGAGAGTAATTCTTTAAGTAATACCCTAAGGAAGGATAATGGTTTTTCAATACCCAATTTCCTGAAACTGAGAACAAAACAGAAGATAAACTTCACCCTTTTAGCCTCAATCATTGTTATTGAGCTGAACTGTATCATTTGTCTAAAATTATTCCTACTATTAATTTTCAAAATAAAACTTCTAAACTTTTATATAAGTTTTATATATATAAAATCTCTAGAGGACTAATCCCACAATATTGTGATCATCATCATCATCATCACACACATACACCCTATACAAATTTAAATTTCAATAACAATCATTCATTGGATAGAAATCAACGCTGCTATCTTATGTGACAATTTTATAATCGCTGTATTTTCATAGAGTGGATTTTGTGCACTTTTGGGAGAATCGGATCCCAAGAGCCTTCTTAGCTTAGTAAATATTTTCAGGAAATCACAGCTTCTAATTGGCCAATAAAACACACAAATGGGTGTTGCAATCCACCCACACACAATATATTTTTCCAGCTTGTGACTAAGTCAAGTTTCCCGTCAAAGCGCTCTGATCCTGTCACGTGATTACGTTCTATAAAAACAAACATGAGTTTGTCTCTTCCTCTTTTTTCCTCCAGGCCTCGTGCCGAATTCCACCTTGCATGGAGGTGAGGTAAATTTAGCTTTCTTCTCTATTCTTGCTGCAATATGTAGTCCAAGAGAATTATTGTCTTGACCTTGCAGTCATACGTTAAAGAACATTGCCAACATACACGTATGTATGAACATTCACCACAAACATTCACTATGAACATTCACACACATACAACATTAAACACACGCACACAAACAATGTTAACTGTCTATGTGCTTTGTAAATGTTTTGTTTAATACATATATTTGTTTATATATATCGGTCTTGTTTGTTTGTCTTACTTATCTTCAGTTGAACTTCAGTTGAACAAGTCCAACATTCTATTGTAGCTGGACATATTTTCTTTACATCTTCACAGTCCTCTATATTAATGGTGACTGTCGATGTGATTTTGCAGAGGAAAGCAAATAGTCAACATAGTGGTCCACTACAATATAAGTACAAGTAAAAAGTAAAAAAATTGTATAATTAACCTTTATGTGACTTCATTTGATGTGCAAAAAGTTCATTCTGCCACGGTAGGCCTTTATGTGACTCCATTTGCTGTGCAAAAAGTTAATTCTGCCATGGTAGGTAACTCTTACCATTGAATTTGAATTTGTTTGAATTTCATAGTTGTGTAGGGGATGGACTCGCATGATAGCAGCAGAAATTAGCCTTGTGTTCACGAAGATAAAAGCATACTTGACAGGAAATAAAATGTACACAAATAACAGGAAAAGCATGGTAAATTGTACAGGGTATCCATAAACTTTATAACTTTATTTGTATTTGCAATAGAAATAATTTGTAAAAAGGATTAGAAAGAAGTAAATCTATATTTTTTTTAAGGTTTTATTTAAATTTTATTTAAGTTTCCACATGTCCCCCATCATTAGCAATACAAACGGTAATACGATTTTGCAGTTCACAGAAAACATTTGCCAACTGATTTACAGTAATGCCTGAAATCACATTAGTTATTTTAGCTTTCAAATTTCTAATGAAATAGGTTTGGTTGCATACACAATTATTTTCACATGTCCCCATAAAAAAATCTAATGGAGTCAAATCTGGCGAACATGGAGGCCAATAAAATGGTCCACCCCTTCCGATCCATCTGTTAGGAAATTCCGGATTTAGAAACTCTAACACACTGAGCAAAGTGACAAGGAGCTCCATCTTGTTGAAACACTGTATTATAACATGTTTACAGGTTATTTGTATCGCAAATACAAATAAAGTTATAAATTTTTTAAGTGCACATGAACTTTATGGACACACTGTATGTTAATTTCATACAATTTATTTATATTTTTTTGTTTGCATTGGTGTGTGTATATTTTAAGTTACAATTGTTTTATGGTACATGTGATAAAAGGGAGAATTATTAGCATAGCATTACAAGGCATATTACAGAAAGAAGTTAGACATATGTTGCCTGTAACAAGATCTGTGGTGAAGAAGTTGAATTTAATGTCTTTTGTTTGTATTTCTGACAGGGACAGTCTATTTTGTTGCATGCTGGGAGTATTTTTATTAATTTTTATTTATTTTATACAATGTTTTTATGTTATTGTTTTATTTTATTTTATTTATAATTTTCATTATTATTTTATATTTTATTTTAATTATTTATAATAATAACAATATTATCCCTACAGTTGCATTGCCATATCCTGCCTTTGAATGAAAATAACAAGAAGGACACTGCAAGTGAGAGGTCTTGAAAGTGGAAATGGAAATAATATTAATAATCATATATATATATATATATATATACTCAACTCCCCCGTCAAATTTGAAGTATAAGGGTCAAGCAGATCAGTTCCTAGGAAACTGACAGCCCAACACCAGCACATGAGATTTGATTATAGTGGTGGAGGTTTTGTGCAGAACCATCCACACTTTTTGAAGGGCCAAATACAGAAACTTGGTTTTGAATTCAGAGTTGTCTATCTCCTAGACCAGTTGCCATCCAACGCTATAGAACCCAGTCTGTCTTGCTATTTACCCATAGCTGGAGGGAGAAGAGGAGGATTCATATCTTTCCCAAAGGTATTAACACGTAAGTGAATGTAATGGATTTGACTGGAATTTCAACTCAGCTCTCTGATTCCTCAATCTAAGCTGCTATCCATTACTCCACCATGCCGCTTTTTTTATATATATATATATATATATATATATATATATATATATATATATATATATATTCCTCCTTCATGTTGGCCAAAACTAGTCGAGGAATCTAAATGAAATAATAATAAAAACGAAAGAATATTAATTTAATATACAACCCAGTGTGTCTGAAAATTTTAATTTTTAAAATTTTTTATTGTTCAAAAAATATATATATAATGATATATATATATATATATATATATATATATATATATATATATATATGATCATGGTCTTTATATTTTATCATATATATGGTGTTATATTGAAGGAGTGTTCACATCATGGTGCCTGTCAGGTGAGTTTTCTCATTTGCCAATCTTTCACCACACGCTTAGAGTAAATTCCTCCTTCAAGCTCCTTTTAGCTTAATTAATTACAATTACATCTAAAATAATAAAAGATTTAATTAATACAAAACAAAATATTAAGGAGGAATTTACTTTATCACTCGTAATGATTGTCAAAAAAAATACATAGGAGAATCCTCAAGGAATTTAAATAAAAATGATATGAACACAAAAGGAACATTTTACAAGACAACACAATGCATTAATTGTTCACTGTAATAAGACTGACCACAATTTTGTGAGAAAAAATGCTCCTCTGATCAAAAAGAGAAAAGAATTCACTAAGAGGAAAATATTTAGAAAGTACCTTAATCATTAGATCATCTACAGTAAATTTAAACACAGACTCTTACAACAATTCACCATTCCTGGCAGATCTATTATCATAGTGATGGAAATACAAAGAATGGAAATACAAAGAAAAAGAATCTAAATGAAATCAGCTAGATTATATACCCAAAACACATTAAAAAAAAATTTTAAAAATGGAAAATGATTTAAAATTTAGAATTCTCTGCATCTCTTGTTCATGTGCATATGTAGTCACACCATCATAAACAAATTCAGTCCAATGAAGTCCTAAAGGCTGAAATGCATCACATGAAAAACATTTTTCCACTTTTTTTCCACTTTATATATATATATATATATATATATATATATATATATATATATATAAGCATTTTTTATAAAAAAATACTAGCAGTAGAGCCCGGCATTGCCCGGAGATGTAACAGTAAGAGATAGATCAAGTATCGACCATCATAAAGACTGAAAAATAAAATTGACAAAGATTATTGTTTAAGGTTGACGGACACACATGTCTTAATTAGTTTTTTCTTTTGTTTTTTTGTTTTTTTTTACAAATTGGTCAAACCCAAACTCAAACAAAAACATTGTTTTCAATCATTATGAGTCTACCGATTGAATAGAATTTTATTATAAACAATTGTCTTGTAAATGGAATTTTTAAAGCATTCTGAATGTAAAAATAAAGAAAAAAGTGTGCAAGACAATAAGAAACACTACCTGCCAAAAAAAAGTGAAGTTTTCTTGAAATCGGTTGAAAAATGTAGGAAATCCGATCACATTATATATGGGATCGGATTTCCTACATTTTTCAACGAACACACACATACAAACCAGCTGGGTTTTATAATAAGTATAACTCGATATGAGTTGTCCCCCTTTCATTCTGGTGACAGTGATGCCTCTTAATCATGTTTTCAAATTGATTTCATGCAAAAATAATTGTGTTTTTCAAATTTTTGGTGCTGTCAGAACCACCACAAGGTAATTTTACGTAGTCCTGTGAAGTTTTGTTAAAATCGGTTGAAAAATGTAGGAAATCCGATCCAATATATAAACGTACAGACACACACACACACACACACACACACACACACACACACACACACACACACACCTGGGTTTTATAATAAGTATGTTTAAAAGCCAACACTCAATATCAACTATGAATATGGTCACAATGTATTGTGTTTGGAAAATAAAACATTCCTATAATTCTAGATACATACATAAAACAATCCATACATTCAGTTAAAAGTAAAAACAAAATCATCCTTGATGACGGCTAAAAGTACAATCAAATGCGCTCGGATATACAAAACATTTGGACAATTTCTATATAATTTATGTCCAGAAAAGAAGAAAATTGTAAGAAAATATAAAAAATTAAATAAAAAATTTAACCACAGTACCTTTTCAGTCATTTTTAATGAAAGTTTAATAAAAGAGAGATTGCTGCCCAAATACACAATTATATATAAATATTTGCCTTTACTGTCTGAAGAGTGGATGGATAAGTATAGGATTGGTGTATACAGAATAAATTCCAATAACCAAAAATACTATTCTTAAAAGAGTGCTCAATACGGAGTAGAGCAAATGTAATTTATTCAAAATTTATAACATAAATATGTTATAAAATCACTACAAAAATAGCCATTTTGTTTCAACACTTTTGGTGTCTTATAAAGTGATGGTGTTGAATGTAGAATCAGATTCAACACTATCACTTGATAAGACACCAGAAGTGTTGAAACAAAATGGCTATTTTTGTAGTGATATTATAACATATTTATGTTATAAATTTTGAATAAATTATATATATATATATATATATATATATATATATATATATATATCTTTAATAATATATTGGCATGAAAGATAGTCTTTAGATATGACAATGAAATAATCTTTGGAATAAAGAGCTATAAAAAATGTAAATACTTTTAATACACCCTTATATGATTTTTTTTTTAATTACAGATTTGAACCTTTAGAGTATGTCTGTACATACTAATGCACCCTGAAGGATAGCCAGGTGTACCCCAAGTTAAAAGAGGAGTAATTTATAAATTATTTTGATATCTTAAACATATTTATTTTTTTAAACACGAGACACCAATTAATATAATGTCTTAAAAATCAATGCTTATTTCATGAGACTTTAATATTTTCCTATTTTCAAACTTAATGGCTTGTTTTTCCTCATTCAAATTTAAGTGTTCCCCTGGTTTTAGTTCTTCTACAAGGGAGTGTTCCCTGGAGTAAAAAAAAAATTTAAAACACTGCTTTAGAGAGCCGCTGAGACATTTGTTGCAGGCCAGTGTATGCATTGTGAGGTAAACACGTGTCTCCTAAAATATCAACAAACATAGCAGACTCTGAGTATGAGTCCACATAAAAAAATGTAAAGAAACAAGAACCAATATATATGTACAAACAAATGATAATGTATTAACAACAAAGAGTTACAAGTGACAAAGACAATAATGTGTGTAAGAAATGAATGTGGAAACTTTTTGGTCCAAAGCATGTGAAGTGAGTGGATGTGTGTCCGTACGTGTGTGTGTGTATGTATGTATTGTTCATGTGTTTCCCAAAAAGGGAAAACATGATCTTCCGCAAGATATTTACATGTTGTTGTATAAGCAGAAAAGTAAGAGAGTGATAAAAAATTATCATGGAGTATTTATAATGCTGGAGAGCATCCCCTAGGAGAGTTTCGAAAATTAGGAGGAAATAACCCAACAGATTAATATTTTTGCTCCCCAATCTCTAAATTCTTTGTGCAACTAAGTACAGATATTTTTTCATTTTATTATAATCTCACTGCTATTAATAATTAAATTTGAGAAGAGTCATTAACAGACTAAGTTTTGTTCAGACAATTGAATGCCTTTGTGTTATTGTTGTTATTGTTGTTGTCATTACCACAACATTTCTATTAATACAAACAATCTTTGCCTTTTTTTTTTCTTTACAAATAATTAGACAGCTGGAGAGGGGTCAGCTAAAACATTGTGATAACAACATCAATAAAATAAATGAATTCATTTGTCCAAATAAAGCTTGGGATGACAATATTATAAAAATCTATATTTTCTTCTATAAAAGGAATCCTTTGTGAGTGAATTTTTGACCTACATTTCACCTAACCAATTATGTAGTGCATGCAAAGGATGTGATTTTTTGTTGTTTCCACAAAAACAAAAGACAACTATTAACAAAAACCTTAAATAAGCAAAGTCCTTCACAGGATATGGGTTTGTGGCAGACTTCACCACATTAATTTAACTTTAGATTAGGAAAATGGGCTGACACAGAAAAGGATAAGCAAAAGACATTGTTACACATAAAATATGTATTTAAAAAGATGTACAATATCAAACAACGATGTGAAAGAAAGCATGCATTTAAGAAAAGGTTGAATAAAACAAGAGTTGTCTCTCTTTAACTGATATTTTAGTTTTTCAAAGTTCACTGGAATAATGTTCATGAGAGTCTCTTGTAATAATAGTTCTTGAAAGATTGTTGTGTAAGAAAAGATTATGTGAGTATATACAAGGTATGTTCAGCATGTGAGTGGTGTGTGTGAGTGAGAAGATTGGTGCATGATTTCAACTGTCATGGATTTGTTTGGCAGCTGAATTCTCTTAAATGTTCCATTTGTTTATCAAGTATAAAAGAGGTGAGGGAGAAAGGTAGAGATAATAACAACGATCGCTTGACGTTTGTCAAGGGACATGTTAATACGCTTGTCTCCTTCTCTCTGGTGACAGGTGAACTTGCCCATCTTTTATTTTGTTTGTAGAGCTTGAAAAGGTCATTTGGGAATTCACTCCCAGATATGATTCGGGCCTTTCTATTGAATGATGAACAAACTTCGTGTTGGCTCACAAAAAGATCCATAAAAAAATTTGTTTCTGAGAATTGAAGATTATTTGAATTTTGTTTTTAAATGTTTCCTAGTTTTCTATTGGCCGAAAAACATTTTGCATCAAGGTGTGAAATTTCACGAGTTTTGTTTTGGATTCGCTTTTGCGTGTGTGTTAAGCAATGTTTGTAAATTCGAGTCTTTTTTAATTTCTAACAAAATCAATAAGTCAGTGCTTAACATTTGAATTTTAAATCTAGATCTTGTTTTGTTCACTACACCTTAAAGAAATATGAAAAATTGTTCTCGCAAGTACAGCCCATACTTTGTGAAGGGCTTTATCTGTGCAAAATATGTGACATTTTTTTATTTTTTATTTTTTAAACTGCTCAGGGGAAATGTCATGATACTATTTCTGACCTTAGATCTCTGAGTATACACCAAAAATCAAAGGAATTAAAATAAAAATAATAATTTGATTTTTTTTTCTTTTCTTTCATTGGCTTACTACACTCAGAAAAAAGCATAGATAGATAATCTTCCTCTAAATACAATAAGAAAATCTGTGTTGAAAAAGACCAGTGCTATAAAAATCTATATTCTCAATATAAGACATATCAAAATTCAATAGAGAGCAGATATGTATAATATCAAAAAGAAGATTGTCAGTCAGTAGAGAGGAAGAAAATTTGAGCCTATAAAGTCTATTATATTTATATATATATATATATATATATATATATATATTATATATTATATATATATATATATATATATATATATATATATATATATATATATGTGTGTGTGTGTGTGTGTGAGACTGATAGGACAAAGTAGAAAATTCTTAGTCAAAGACATGTTTTGCCAAGGACAAGTTTAGTTGTTCCCATTGGCATCATCAGTTCATTGAGAAGATGAATGATAAAAACTATATATTGGAAGAATGTCTTGGGGATCTCTGAGGATAAGTTGGTCATTGTAAATCACCTTCATTGCCCTGGATTATCATGGGTTCTGGCATTGTATGTATGTTTGTTTTATCTATATCTGCTTGTATACACATATATACCCCATACGACCATACATGCACATACATACATGTTGACATAAATACATAGTATACACATTTATATGTAGATTCTTACATAGGTGTACCTATATATACATACATTCATCCAGGCATACAGATGTGTTGGAGTCCATTTTCTGATATATATGTATACATATACTTTTAGTTGAACTGCTTGTAGCCAAGGAGAACATAAGGTGAGCTTGTCTTTGGTGAAATACATTTTTGATTAAGAATTTTCTACTTTCTTTCATCACTATCACTTTTGTTTCGAATACTATTATACATCCTACTAACACACATTTTTATTACCTTACATTATAATTTAATTTAATTTTATTTTATTTATCTATAAGATTATCATCATCATCATTATTATCATTATTATTATTATTATTATTATTATTATATTCTTTGATTTCTGGTGTTTACACATTTCTTTCCGGGTCCCACCCAGGGACCTAAGGTTAGAAATGACATCATGACACTTTCTGTTGACAAAAAAAAAAAAAAAATTAAATTGATAAAGTCCTTCATAAAGTGTGGGCTGTACTTGTGAGAACAATTTTTTGTATCTCTTAGAGGCATGGACTTTCAGGAATCCCTTCAATTAGTCTACTGGAATCTTTTCCAACCAACCCTAGGGCTCCAACTACAACAGGGATTGTTGATGTTCCCATGATGATGATGATGATGATGATTAATTTTATAATTTTTATTATTATTATTAAAAGTTTTTATTACCAACATTTATATGTGTAAATATATGTGGTTAAGTATGTGTGTATATATATATATGTATATATGTGTGTATGTATGTATGTTTATTTACTTGTAGATTTGTGTGTATATCCATACATATATGTATGTGTATATATATATATATATATATTTATGAATATGCATGTATATGTATTAAAATATATGTGTGTGTGTATATATATATATATATATATATATATGTTTCATTAAATAATATAGACAAGTGTTGTCTATTTATTTTATGTAAATTCTTTTCATAACGTCTGATAAGCTTAATAACATTATCATTAAACGAAGAAAGAAAATTACAATATTGATCCATATTTTTTTAATCCAATCTAAGCGACGCCACATAAGCCATTATCAAAGATGTCAATTACTGTACAATATATTAAGCAATATACGGACAAGACAGTGATGATAGCCTGTTATTGTTTACATAAATGATTTCCAAGCAACGTGTGACGTCCCTCTCCACAGCCTTCTCCGCCCCTCGCTGCTTCGTTCGGGTGTCGCCGCTCCAAACGTGACGTCCGCCTGTCTGCGTCAGTAGTGTTGTCCCGTCCTGTGATGACCAACTGGCTTGGTATTGGTCGCGGCACCCAAATGTGACGTTCTAACCTTTTGGTGATTCGAATGGGAATCTGGTCAGATCCGATATCAGCCTCGTCGTTCCCAACTCGCTTCCAACGTCTGGTTATCAAAGTAACTGTCCGCCTACGCATGTTGTGAATTGATCTTAGGCAGACGAAATCAATCAGTCGTTGGGGCCGTAATGCAAATTGAGTCCAAACGAGGGTGGTATCACACAAATATACATAAAAGAAAATAAAATGATAACTCAAAAGTTCAAGGTATCAAAAAAAGGATAACAATACTTTATATCTGGTTGCTGGATACATAGGACTGCGTCTATCTCCCGACCCACTATATGGATTGTGACACGTTTTTGTTAGGTGAGTTTTAACGTCTTAAGTTGTCTGTTCTTTAAGAAATTGGTTCTTGGTGTGTCTTCAGGCGATAGTTGTAACACTTGTGTTGGTGGTATGAATCTAAGTCGCTCTTCAAAATAAATTGTTCTTGGATTGAAGATGAGTTTGGAAGTTGCACGAATCTTAGTCAGCTGATGCGAGGCCTGCTTCAACTGAGCACTGGAGACTCTGGAATGAACTCCTCTGAACTGAACTGAACTGATTTTTGCTCGCTGCGACTTTGCTTATATGGACGCCGACCAAAACCGGGGTGGGTTTGTCGGGGTTGGAGGTTCTCGATAATTCTAAATCCATATCCACTTCTTTTTATTTTTGGTTAGGGAATTTTCCCTCCTTTCCATTTTTGGAAGTCTTCTATTACTCCCACCTTCTCTTATTTTCATATGGATATCTCACCATACTTCAGAGGGGCGTCAACGGTTCCCCCCACTTCTTCATAGCAACTTCTCATACCCATCCTCTAAATGGGCGGCGGCGACTTCCCTCCTTGCATCATGTGATCACCTCCGCTTGGCCCTCGCTATCATTCGGCCAATAGCGTCCAGCCAGGTGGGTGTGATCCGGCTGGCTTTGTTTTAGGAAAAAAAAATATATCTTGCTCAAAAAAAAAATTATCTTTTTCTTTTCCTTTTCTTTCCTTAATCGCAGCTCTCATCCCCAATGTCACCTGGGATCTATCAATGCCAATCATCAAGTGGGGTAGTCGTCTAGCGTAAACACAGTCGACCGTCGTCTCCCTAAAAAAAACAGTTCCATTGTTCTAGCCATATTTGCATTCTTGGTGCCAATTTCTGATAACATAGTTTTATTATCACAACCAATTCTAACACCCATAGATGTCTTGTCAAAACGGCCAAGGCGTGACCCAGGGTTGGCCGTGTGCGGTTAGCAGACGACCTATTAAATCCTTTCCCGACAATATTGTTTGCCCCCTCTGACACAGTTAATTTTTCTTATCTATCCAAAGCTCTGTATTCACCTGTTCTTTGTCAGACAGTTCTATGACACGGGTGGTCAGAATTTTCACCATCTTTTCCATTATCAAAATAACATTGTCGAATTGTCTCGGAGTTTTAGCTAGCCGGCCGGTGGTTTGTTAATTAGATGTTCGCCAGCATTAAGTGGCTGTTATCTATCCCCGATAACACAAGTCCGCCACCAGAACATAGTCGATTTTCTTATCCATTTAGAATTTTTCTTCAATGGTAATGAAACCTTTCACCATTTGCTACTTATCAAAATAACATTGTCAATGTCCCCGGTCGTGGGTGGCTTCTTTTATCATCTAAGCTTAAGTCTCGCCTCTCTTTTCCTTTCTTTCCTTTCTCTTTTTCCTTTCTTTTTTTCCTTTTTTCTTTTCATGCCCCTAAATGGTGTCACAAACGATAAACACGTGCATATAAGACGCTAGAAGCAAAAATCGCACTGCAGCTCATGACGTCACACATGACCACGTGAGAGTGAATTCGAGAAGTATTAAGTATGGGAAGCCGTTGGTATAAACCAATGGCTTCTGTTACCAATTATAGACATTTAAGGATGTTTGTAAAGATTCCATAGTTGATTTTGTTTAGGTTAGGTTTTAACTGTTTGATGTATATAGCTTCAAGGATTTTTAGTTTTTGTTTATTGTTTTCATGTTTAAGTATAATTGTGTTTTCAACAAGGATTTTACAGAATTGTGTGTGCAGCCAGGCATGTTGTTTTAAATGCCTAAAAATGTTAGAGTTTTCATTCAAATATAGTGTCAAGCGTTGTGAAAGCGAGTTTATGGTGTGACCAACATAAATATTATTTAATTCGTTGGAGATACAATCTCCTAAAGGGCACTTGAATTTATAAACTATGTTGGTTTTTTGCAAATCACTAACCGGGAGAGAAGAATCATTGCGAAGAATTAAGTTGGATATACTAGATTTAGTGTAGTATATGATTATGTGTGTGTGTGTGGGGGGAGTGTGTGTATGTATGTATATATGTATGTATGTTTGTACGTGTGTATATGTATATGTATGTATTTAGGTATAAATATAAAGGTATATGTATGACATGTAAGTGTGTGTATGTATATGTGTATATAATATATATGTATAAATGTATATATGTATGAGTGTGAATATATACGTCTGTGTAGTACATGTGTGTGTATAGATATACATATATGTGTATGAGTTACAAATTCACTTCATGCCCTTTGCGATCAGCTTCTCTGATGATTGCAAAGGACATGAAACCCAGGGTCACAAACTCACATCAACGCAGCTAAATATATATATATATATATATATATATATATATATATATATGTATGTATGTATGTATGTGTATATTTGTGGATATGTATATGTATGTATGTTTTTATCTTTACATCTCTTGATGCATATTTTTATAAATTTTTTTAAAAACATTTTTAAAGAAAAAGATTATTTAAATTACTTTAAATTTTTAAATTTATGTTATTTCATTATATTATGTCAAATATTATTTTTATTTATATTTGAATGATTTTTATATTTTTTATTAATATTACTACTATTAATATTATTATTTTTATTATCAATTTGTAATTGTGATGGTTAAAATACAATGTGGAGATTTCGCTGCTTGAAATTGATCAGACATTTTCAATGAAACTTTTTTGAACATAGTCACTCATTCCCCTATCCTGTTCTTTTGTCAAGTCCTGGAAATAAAACCTATTCTAGGTCGTCTGTCTACCATCTCACTCTCTCTTCCCTCCCTATGTCTATCTCCCTTTATCTTCTCCCAATAAACCTTATATTGAAATATCTGTCTTTCTCCCCCTTTTCTTTCTTTCTCCCTTTTAATATTAAAACTTATTCTTATCTCACATTTTCCTTCTTCTTCCTTTTTCCCTTTTTCTTTTTTTTTCTTTTTCTTTTCATTTTCCTTGAGTCTGGATGAATTAAATTCCATTTCTCAATGTAATTTTAGTCTGAACGATTGGGAATTTCCCCATTAAATAAATTATTAACATCTAATGAATTTTTTAAAAATTCCTTATTCATTATATATATATATATATATATATATATATATATATATATTATTTACATTATTCGGACTATTGTCCTCATCTTTGTCACTATATTTATTACGTTTCGGCTGTTGTATGCTCTGGCTTTCTTCCGTTTGTTTGGAATGTCGAACTGAACCCTTTATTTCGCTCATTGGAGTAGACTGTTCTAGTTCCATGTGCCATGTGCCATGTTTAATGGATGTCAGCTATCAGTTATCTCCTGTTAATTTCCCTCTGAAAGTTCTCTACTGCCTTAACCAGGTATTGAACTCACACTCTTTTCAGTCCTGTCACTGGATCTAACCAACGCCTTTATCCACTGTGCCATGTGACCTTGAGACAGTGGAGAACTTTCAGAGAGAAATTAACAGGAGATAACTGAAAACTGACATCCATTAAACATGTTACGTGGAACTAGAATAGTCTACCCAGTGAGCGAAATAAAGGGTTCAGTTCGACATTCCAACCACCTGAAGAAGGCCAGAGCGTACAACGGCCGAAACGTTGTAATAAATATGGTGACAAAGATGAGGGCAATAGTCCGAATAATGTAAATAATGTACATAATACCTCATCTCAGAAATATAGACAGATACTGAAAGGCCGAAGAGTTGTAATAAATATGGCGACAAAGATGAGGACAATAGTCCAAATAATGTAAATAATGTACATAATACCTCATCTCAGAAATATAGATATATATATATTACAAATTTACTATTTACACATGTGGGACCATATTTTTAAATTAGTAAATTTATAATGTTTATGCTCTACGGAATTGTACTGAGCACTGTTTTTTAAAAATAAAAACAATTAATAAAAACACCAGATTATAAATCTTACTATTATAGTCATGTATGTTTCATTACATAATATAGATATCTTATGTCTATTTATTTTTATACTGATCCTTTCAAGTTGTCTAAAATGGATAGCAGCTTGGATTGGGGAATTGGAGAGCTGAGTTTGAATTCTATTCAAATCCATTACATTCACTTACAGGCTAATACCCTTGGGAAAGATATAAATCCTCTTCTTCTCTTCTCCCACCAGCTATGGGTAAATAGCAGGACAGACCGGGTTCTATAGCCTTGGATGTCAACTGGTCTACCACAGAAAGAAATGGCATTCCACTGCAGGAAAAATCAGCCTTAGCAGTCATGTATCGAAGGATACATGATCACCTAGGTGTATATCACACATGGCACATAACTGAACTGATACTCACTTACATGCTAATACCCTTGGGAAAGGTATGAATCCTCTTCTTCTCCCTCTAGCTATGGGTAAATAGCAGGAAAAATCTGCCTCATCAGTCAAGTATTGAAAGATACATGATTGCCTAAGTGTGTATCACACATGGCACATAACTGAACTGAATCAGTTTCTTGATTAGTATAAAAATAAGTAGACAGTGTCTATATTATTCAATGAAACATATTTGAATAAAGATATGCTGCCTAAATATACATACATATACATACATATCCATACATACATATATATATATATATATATATATATATATATATATATATATATATATATATGAAGAAATTTTGAAAAAACAAACAAAATCCTTAAATGTAGTTAAATGAAAGAAATGTCGACGTCTGACGTTTCGGGTTTATTAAACCTTTTTCAAGACAATATTCATCAAAATACAATTCAGTTCAATATGACAAATACGATGGACATAAAAACACAAGTCTTATTCAGAAAAGATAACTGAAAATTTTTAAAATGATCAGCCTTCCGTCTAACATGGTCACGCTTGTCGTCACATGGGCGACGCTTTCATAACGTATTCCTAAAAGTTTGTGATTATTTTGAAATGAAAAAGAAAAAGAAAATGAAAAGAATTCTATTAGGTTCCAAAATTTTATGTGTATGCTTGTCGAGCATCAATCTCGCTAAAAAAGGGGAAATATTAAAGAAACCAGGTCTAGTATTCACCGTCGTGAGATGGATATTATACCTGCTTCATAAATCCTCCTGAGATTTTTATTATGAAAATATTTTAATACTTTCACGGAATCGAAATCGAATTATGATCTGCTTTAGTTGTGTGTACAACTAAAGCATTGTTAAAATTACCGAGACGAATATCTCGTTTATGTTCGAAAACACGAGATTTTAAGGACCTACCTGTTTCACCCACATATTTTAGGTCACAATTTTTTGCATGATATTTGATAGATGCAAGCATCGGATGTAATATGTTGTCTGCTGGTGCTATTTAATAAACTACGGATAGTCCTAGTAGGTAATATAGTAGTTCTAATTTTTAATGCATTTAGATTATGAGAGATACGTTCGGTCAAATGGTTATTTGGTAAAAAGATGCGACCAAACGAAATATTATCAGAGGTAGCTGAAATTGTATCTTTCATTGATCTAATTGTAGTGGCCTTTGAGGTGTCATTTTGCGCTGATGAGTGAATTTTCAACGCTTTATTTTTATTTTATTTATATATATATATAAAATACTATAATGAAATGGGACCCAACACCTTGATTCAACTTAATTTTAATAATTATATTGATGGTTTCGGTTCTCGTTTTTGAAACATGAGAACTCTTATGTAGCGAAGGAATCATATTTTTTTAAAAATATTATAATATAAGCTCTACTTATGTATGGAGCACTGTCTTCTTAAAAATAAAAACAAAAATACTAAGGAACTCCGGATTATTTACCTGATGTGTTCCTTCCTATTTTTCTGCATACTTATATATATATATATATATATATATATATATATATATATATATATATATATATAAAAGTGGAAATTGAAGTCAACATCCAGAGCTGACAGTCTGTTTATTTATATATGCTTTCTCCCTGATATTGAGTACTTTAACCCATAAATATAGTATACCTTAAAACCATATTTTATCATCTATCTAAATAAAGATGAACTTCTGTGTGTATGTCTGTGTGTCTGTGTGTATATGTATAGGAAGAAAAACTACTTCACTGGTCTTCATTAAATTTGGAACATAGATAGTAGACATATAAAAGGGAGTGTAAGGAGCTGTTTGATTTATTTTTGAGGGGAGCAAAGAGAATAGACCCTCCCCACACACCTTGAAAATAAATGTACCCATTGATTCAAAAACTACTGAACAGAATTTTATCATATTTGGAGCATAGATTTCCAGCATGAGAGTGGATATAATATGCTATGTCTATATATTGTTTTTATCAAAGGAAGTCCCCCAGGTAGGGGGCACAAACGCCCCCTCAAATTTTTCCTCTTCGATTTAAATGAAATTTAAACTTACGTAAATGAAACCTGAAATGATGCCTATTCCCAAAATATCAGCCAATTTTGATAATATCAAGACACCTTAATGGGGGTTAAACCCCCTATATTGAAAATTTTGAAGCTCATAACTTGAGTATTTGAACCTCAATTATCACAGGGTTTTTACCATGGGGCTATATGTTTTAGTCATCTTCATATATTTTGAAGCTAACTCCCAAAGTACTTAGAAAGAGTCTGAAGGGGTGTAGTGTGGGGGGAGCTTATACTTAACACAACTATTGGATTGATTCTTATGAAATTTGAAAGAGATTCTATGTATGACACCTAATGACATAGACTATATATATCTAACATATCAAGAAAAGGAAGGACGGGGGGGGGCACAAATCCCTGCCTCAAAAAAAGTTGTTTCCATGGATTTAAATGAAATTTAAACCATACCATTTTTTTTACAATCATTTCATTTTTGCATCCAAACATTTGATTGAGATCGCAAATTTAGTTTGCTATAACCTACGCAATAGCTACTGTTTCAATCTTATATAATGATCCAATTAATATGGATCCTAGTGTAGTTTTTCCATAAAAAAAACTCTTGTCTCTTTTGGGGTAAGGAGGCATCACTTGAACCAATACAACAATTTCATTAATATGTAACTTTACAATTTATTTGAATTCTTGATAAAGTTGTTTATCCTATAATGACCAAACCTAAACAACTTTATATCTTTCAGATGACTGTTCTGCCAGCTGACTATTGTAAATAATAATTAGGCTACATCTTTACTACAATGCCTCCCAAAAAGTTATGTTTTGGACCACCTAAACAATTCCAGCGGGGAAAAAGAGAAAGAACAAAAGAAACTGAAGATCAGCTGAGCATGAAAAGAAGAGAAGATGTAGAAAGGCATGCAGCTTCACAAGTATCATAAAGTCAAGAAGAAGCAAATCTGAAACAAAGATTAGATGCTCTCAGACTACAGCAGCAAGACAGTCTGAAACTCAAGAAGAAGCTGGCAGAAGACATACATTAGATGCTCAACAGGTGGCAACAGCAAGTCAATAAAACGTTGACAGAAGATGTATATTAAATGTTCAATGGACTGCAGAAGCTAGACAATCTGAAACTCAAGAAGAAACTACATCTGAATCCTGGGTAAGATGATAAACTACATTCAACAGCAAGGCCTTTGATCAGGAAGTTTTGAGGAGCGTGGAACCACCTCTTAATTGTTGGTGTTCCCAGGTCCACCCTGACCAGGTGTGGTAGCACCTGTTAGGGTCCCAGCTATGAGCAAATAGTTAACCCCCAAACTGAGGTCAAAGCACTATGAAAGTGTAAAAATAGGTTTTAATACCAGCAATACTTTTTTTGTAAAATTTAGTACCAGCAATGAATTTTGAAGAAAAAAAAATATTACCAGCAATACATTTTTAGAAAAAATATTACCAGCAATAAAAATCTTGTCGTTGAAGTTGGTATGCCGTAAAACAAACCAAACCTATTATTCTATAATAATCTACCTTGAATAGCTCTTGGGCTTTGTACGGGTTGAATATTATTGTAAAAAAAGAAGCTATCAACAAAAACCTGAAGAAGACGTAGCATGGATACTCAGCAGACTGCAGCTGCCAGACAATCAGAAACTCTAGAAGTAAGAGAGAGGAGACTTAGAATGAATACTCGATGGAATGCAGTAAACATTGCTATAATGGCATATTTTTTTTATTATTGATGTTTGTTGTAATAGTTAGATAAATATTGTAATATGCATATGTTTATAGTTTTCCTCAATGTTTTATTTATTTATATATGCGGTGATTGATTTATTTATAGACCAAAATATAGAGATCACAGACCAGAATGTTATATGCAACCATGATGATATTGGCCTGGAGGAAGCACCTCTTTGTTCTATGTGA
The DNA here is from genome assembly GCA_903632075.3 of Acanthosepion pharaonis. Lineage (NCBI taxonomy): Eukaryota > Metazoa > Mollusca > Cephalopoda > Sepiida > Sepiidae > Acanthosepion > Acanthosepion pharaonis. The sequence continues at coordinate 2,972,948 of CAHIKZ030001112.1, forward strand.
AAACTGGCAGTCCTTTCTGTTGTGCTACCTGGATGGATGTAGCTGTATCAGCTACATGAATGTTAACAGCCATTTATTATTATATTATATGTCCAATACTCTCTAATCAACATTTTTCAAAAACATAGTACAATTTTGGCAGCTTCTTCCAAACCCAATCAATGACCGGTATTTCTGCTAGTATATATATATATATATTTGCATATTTAGACAACAAATTCTCTTTTAGGCATGTCTGATTGAATAAATTACAGATATTATGTCTGCTAATTTTTAACAAAATCTGTTCATACCCATGAATAACCTTCCATGTATTGATGTTAAAGGATGAGAGAAATGTGCTATGGCAGTTTAAATTTCTTTTATTTTCATTTCCCAAGTTTTTTCAATCTTTCTTCCAAGATCATCTTCAGGGGTGCAAGTAGTACAAAACTGTTGTTCATTACTACAAGTTGTGCATTGTTATCCATTACCGTATTTTTTTCATTATGCTTTTAAATACAAAACGGTTGACAGTGTGCTGAGCATTCATTAGAATGTGATGGAATTTTTTTTGATGTTATAATGTCATGGTTATGTGTGCATTAAAGCATGAAAAAACTTTTCCTTTACAGGCATTTCAGAACATTACTATATATATATATATATATATATATATATATGTGTGTGTGTGTGTGTGTGTGTGTATGTATGTTGTGGTGTCCTCCCTCTAAAGAGTCTATGTTGGACTCTTCCATCTACTATAAGATTAGTAGGAGAGAAGGCCTTGGGGGGACAGTTGAATAGATTGAACACTGAGTCAACCGGCACACACTCATTAGTCATGTAATACTCTTCTGTTGTACTTACTGTTTAATATGTGATATATCTGTAACACTTGTTTTGTTATTTCTTTAACCATTTACTTGGTCACAAGATCTTGTCAACGAAGGATTTGAAGAAACGGACTTCATGTTTGTTGCGGATTAGTGAATGTATGTAGTTAAATCAGAAGGAATTTTTTTAGGTGGCATGAAAATGTCACCATGTGGTGTAGGAAAAATGTATGCGCGCACTTTTTGAGTTTCAGGATTGAACAAGATGCGAATGCTATGACCAGTAGCAATATTAGTAGTGACGAATTACATGCATGCAAATCCTTAGTGATGTTGCATCGTATATAATGGTGTTGTGGACCCGGTAGCGTGCAGTGCTGGTTTATTAAAAAGTGGCCTTGTGCCAGACACTACTTATGACTACAGAATCCACAAAGTAAAAATATTGCGTGAGTGAACTTAGTGAGGAAAAGGGGTCATTCAACAAGTGCATAAATATAATACAAGTAGATAGCCTGGATTAAATGACAAAAGGCGTCTGGTTGCAAAACATATATGAAATTTTTATTATATTTAAACAAGTTGTCTCGTCATTTGAGACCATCAGTGAAGTTACTGGATCTTAGAAATTAATGAAAAATGTCGTGACAAGTAGTCACTGAAGGAATGTCTGTGTTCCGCACAAAAATAGAAAACCAAGATGGCTAAGGCGGGAAAAAGTTTCATCAGAAAGAAAGTTCTGGAAAAATGACTTGTTAAACGAAAGGTGTATGTGTACACAAATAGGAAAAGTACTCACTGTGAGGTTTGATAGTGTGAGTGTATGTAATATTTTTTTAGGTTCTGGTTCAAAGTAGTTAGAAGGTTCAAAGGTGTATGAACAGATTATCAACTTTCATTGAGGAGAATTCAGAGTTGTTTGCATCAAGACGAGGTTGAGTCTTGGAATCGTGTGAGAGCGACCGTGTTGTAGAACTCTGGTAGGGAATAGAGGAAAGTTCAAAAGTTGTTCGCATCAAGACGAGGTTGAGTCTTGGAAAAGTGTGAGGTCGACATGTTGAAGTTTTGGCTAGTTAAGAATAAGATATTCCGGCCCACGTATGGGTTAGGGGCACGGAATAAATGAGTTGTCCGTCTAGCTTGAAGATCGGGATGCAACTGAGTTGGAAACGCTGGACGTTTATGACGTCAGGAAAACGCGCGGGAAAAAATTCAAATTCTGATTTTAGACTTATCAGGAGCAGCTAGCAAGCGACCTTCCTCACTCCATCCAAAAAAGGCTGTTTACTGCTACAACTAGCTTAACGAGAGAGGAAGGGGTGCAATCCACGGGCGCCCGCGCACACACGCACAAGTGTGGAAGGAAGGGAGGAAAACTCGCGCGCGCGTAAAATGTAGGTGGAATTACTGTGTTATTCCACATATATTTAAATTGTATATAAATTACCGTATTGTTGTGTATTTTACTTGTCTTTGTTTTTTTTTTTAACTCTGCTTTGCATGACCTGTTCTAAATATTCGTTTATTATTTGTTGTGGATGAATGTTAACCAACACGCCACCTAAAAATTCCTTCTGATTTAACCAGATACATTCACTAATCCCCAACAAGCTAAAAGTGTAACTGGCGACCCTATTAAGTTTATAGGTGAACTTATAATGAAAGTGTCATTCAAAGGTAAAACTTTAAAACTAAAGGTGTATATTATGAAGAATATGGGTAATTTGTTCAGGGCTGATTGTTTAGAACAGGTTCAACTTTGAGATATGCCTCCCTAAACTCATTATGTCAAGAAGTCGAAAATTTAACTGACGAAGCAGAAGAGTTGAAAGGTGAACTAAAAAAAATTTTCCCGGCGTTTTCATTGGAGGACTAGGAAAATGCACAAAAATGTCTGCCAAGTTTGATTTAAAGCCAGACGTAAACCCAGTTCTTAAGAAAAAACGTAACGTTCCATTTGCCTCGTTAAATCAAATTGACAAGGAGTTGAATCGACTTGAGGAAATGGGAGTTCTGGCAACGGTTGAATATAGTGAATGGACATTTCCCACAGTTTATATTAAAAAAAAAAAAGAGCAAAGAAATTCGTGTATGTGCTGACTTCTCTACGAGGATGAACAGTGCCCTTGTAGACTCGTCCTTTTTCTACCTATCACCCCTAGTAACAGAACAGTCTATACCTTACGCCTACGTACGGAAAACTTCGACCAATAAAAAACCGTACTAGGCGAATCAACAAATCTCATTGGTTAATGACACAATAATCTGAAAGTTTCACGTGCAAAACAAAATTGCGCCAAAACTTCTTTGAACCGATTTTGGACTTTCAAAAACATTTAAAAGAAAACGCCGACTGACCAAAAGTCAGAGACGAACATCCACAGAGAAATTGCCAACATACTCCACGTCACTGGAAATCACGACCTTACCACGCAAAAGTACATCAACGCTGACTCACTTGCAATTTAAACTCGACCAACTCCGTGGACATCCAATCGCAAACCTAAAACAACTTTGCTTATCCAAAGTGAACTATACTCACTACATTATTAAGTAAAAATCAACATTCGAACGATTAAGAAATATTACAGTCAAAGGTAGACCACTCTATAAGAACTCATCCCTAAACACTTAACATCGACATTTTTAATGTTAATTAACACAATTCCAGAAAGACTGTAACTGAACATACAAATACAAAAAAAGACATACCGAAACCTCATATATCACACACACTTTGCCATAACATATACCAAAATATCCTGTATATATATTACTTTTAAATTGTGTATAAATGTTTTGTTGGTTTCTAAATTGAATATGTCTTGTTTTTGATTGTATTTAAAATCCGTTTATTTATTTGTTTGTGGATACAAAAAGTCACGCAACCTACACAAATTCCTTCTGATTCACTCAATTACAATTAATTAATTCTGCACATCCCCAACACCCTAAAAGATCACCATTATCCCCTTCCAAGCCCAGAGGAGATATTCGCTAAGCTCAGTGGAGGAAAATATTTCTCTAAGATTGACTTAAGTGACGCATATCTATAAATACCCGTGGACGAGGAATACTCAAAGTTCCTTTGCATAAACACTCACAAGGTTTTATATAAATTTTTAAGACTTCCGTTTGAGGTTAAGGTCACGATGTTAAATGGTTTGGATTTTGCCGTGGCCTATCTCGATGACATCCTAATGAAAAGCGAGAGCATCGAGAAACACAAATCGCATGTCTAGCAGGTGTTCATGAGAATCCAGGATTCAAATTAAAAGACAGGAAGTGTGAATTTTTCTTAGAGAGGGTTAAATACTTGGTGGCAAATAATTGACACAGACGGAAGACGTCCCAATCTAGATAGGGCAACAGCAATAAAGAATATGCCAGCACCAGAAAATGTGTCGGCTCTTCAAAGATTTTTAGGTCTTGCCAATTATTACAACGTTTTTGTCCCAAGAATGCACCGTTTGAGAGCTCCACTTAATGAATTATTGAGAAAAGATAAAGAGTGGGAATGGACAACCAAATGCCAGGAAGCATTTGAGAAAATAAAGGCAGTCCTTACATCAGATCTGTTCCTGACTCGTTACGATCCAAACCATGACATTGTAGCCAACAATGCTAGCTCCTACGGCATCAGGACATGCATTTTACACAAGTTAAAGTATAGTTCTGTAAAGCCAATCGCCCATGCATCTAGGACGCTATTACCAGCTGAAAGGCGTGATTACCAAATAGAAAAGGAAGCCTTAGGAATCATTTTTGAAGTGATTAAATTTCATATATTTATTCATGGAAGGTACTTTTTGTTGCAGACAGACCCTCGTCCACCCCTTACTATCTTTGGATCGAAAAAGTGTTTGCCAACACATACTGCTAATAGACTGCAAAGATGGGGAACTGTTCTTCTCAATTATAACTACTATTGAGGTTGATATGCCGTAAAACAAACTAAACTAAACCAAATAATATATATATATATATATATATATATATATATATATATATATATATATGATAAAAATATAGATTTAATGTATGCTATATTTATTAGTAAAAGTGGTCAATATCAGGAATAGAGCATATATAAATATAAAAGTGGACACTGAGGTCAACACAGAGTGGTAATTATGCTTGTATGTAATATTCCGGCCATCATCCGGCCTGAAGATTGTGATTTCAAGCTTCATGTCATCTTTAAACTGTGTGTCACTAATCCCTTAGCAGGTTCTATATATAGGCCATTGGGAGATTAAAGCTATATATAGAACCCTTTAAAGAAGTAGTGACACATGGTCTGAAGACTGCTAGTGGCATGAAACTGACATTCACTGTGCATTGTTAATTCCTCTGTCCACAATCTATATCCATGAATGTTCTATCTCTGATATTGATCACTCATTTACCACAAATATAGCAAATTTTAAACTGTGTGTGTGTGTGTGTGTGTGTGTGTGTGTGTGTGTGTGTGTGTGTGTGTGTGTGTGTGTGTGTGTGTGCAGCAAAGATGGGAATAAGTAGAAAGACAGTCGAACAACAAATGACAAAAAAATGGTTACTCAGTCAGAGGATTCATGCATTATTCCGGTTAATAAATTAGTCCTTTAAAAATAAATATTCAACATTTTCCCACTGACCCATAAAAAATACTTTGTGATCCCTTTATAGAGTATTTAAGTAAAGTCTCTTGATGGACGAAACCAGGAAAGCGACAGCAACATACAACAGCAGTTCGCAATACATCAGTTTCAGAGAGATTCCCTTACTTATTCACCTGTCTTCTTCACCAAGCTATGTGATACTTACACTTTCCTCAACACTTTCTCCCTTGCCTCCTTTCTTCTCTCACATACACACAAAGAAATCACATTTCTATTCATCTTAACAAACAAAGAACTATAACACAAGAACTTTAACACTTATACATGCAGAGAAAAATTTAGTTGCAAAAATAAAAATATATTATATTTAAAAAAACTTTTTCTTCTTTTTCTTTGTTATGGGTTGATTTAAATCTGCAACATATATATATATATATATATATATATATATATATCGTGGCTAGCAACTTGTTTCCAAGCATAACTATCTTCCAGGATAGTGAGGAAGTTCCTATTACAACTAACTGATCCCACTTGTGATTTATAATGCAATTATGCTGAGCAGACCTTAGTTACAGTTTCTGGGAGAGAGTGCATAATGTTCAATTTTTGTGGGGAACGACAAGGCCATACTGATCAAATCCTCAGTCACAATGACTTGTGAATTTGTGCTAGCACAACCATTGATCACATCCAAATATTTCCATCTACACAATTTCATTCACAAGGGTTAAATTGTAGTGTCATTTTCAGGCACTTTCCAAAGGTGATGCATGCTGGAATCGCCTCCCCAGGCCAATACTATCAAGAAATCACCTTTGATTTGAACCCAGGTCTCATGCCTAGACAGTAAACATTCTAACCCCTTGGCCATGCACCTATATATATATATATATATATATATATATATATATATATATATATATATACATACATATGTATATATATATATATATATATATATATATATATATATATATATACACACACCAGAAAAGGAGAAATGATCACATTCTACACATATCCATATGTTCACTCATGCATACATATGCACACACACACACAAAATGAAAGAAGAAGAAAAAATAATCTTGCACCAATAAAAAGTGCATAATATTTTAAACTTAATAGAAAATAGTTGGTATCTACTGAAGAGTGCACAGTGCAATTCCATATATATTATTATATATATATATATATATATATATATATATATATATATATATATATAATTATTTATTTAAAAATATGATTCCATAACTACATAAGAGTTTCTCATGTTTCAAAACAAGAGTTGAAAACTTCAATATAATTATTTGAATTAAATTGAATTAAAAGTATCAAGCTCTGTTCCATCATCAACCAAATTTTTTTTTTTGAATAACTCATAATGAGTTGTTCCTAAAAAACTTTTTTCTTCTTGTTATTTGTTATGGGTTGATTTAAATCTGCAACATATATATATATATATATATATATATATATATATATATATATATATATATATATATATCATGGCTAGCAACTTGTTTCCAAGCATAACTATCTGCCAGGATAATGAGGAAGTTCCTATTACAGAAATTCTTTTTGTAATAACTCATTATGAGTTATTCCCCCCCAAAAAAATTCGTTTGAAGATGGAACAGAGCTTGGTACTTTAATTCAATTTAATTCAAATAATTATATTGAAGTTTTCGACTCTTGTTTTGAAACATGAGAACTCTTATGTAGCGATGGAATAATATTTTTAACACTGTTTTTGAAAATAATAACAAAAATACTAAAGAACTTTGGATTATTTACCTAACAAGTTCTTTCCTATTTTCTATATATTTCCACACACACACACACACACACACACACACACACACACACACACACACACACATATATATATATATATATATATATATATATATATATATATATTAGGATATTAAAAGAAAAAAAAATTGCTACACAATGGCAATTATGTTTCAACACTACCAATGTGTCTTTTTGGGTGATGGTAAACTCCTGGCAAGTGAATGATTAATTTCAAAAGCAGAATACTTCCTCATAAAAAAAACAGAATTAAAAATAGGCTTGTGGGCTTTACCATGATTAACCAATCAAATGTGATCAACACTAAATTCAAACTCACCAAAAAATTTTTTTAATATAGGTCATGAAATGAAGTTGTCAGCATATAAATCTTAGACAATTTCATTATGGACAGATACAAATGGTTACATTATTTCGTAAGATGTATAGAAGTCTGGCGTTCAACTTTCCTAAGAAGTAAAAGTGAAAGAGGTATGGAGGTAATTTAACAAAATCCTAACTAGTTATATGCTCGGTCAGTTTTCTGCATAAAACTTTGTAGTTGATAAATAAAAGGCCCCTTTAAGAAACCACTATATAACATAACCATTTGAAAAAAACAGATCATAAATACAGAACTACTTTGGTAAAATAATATACAACCGCTAAGCATCCATATAAGATGTTAATAATACTAACTAATCAATGTAAGATGTTAATAATACCAACTAAACACCTGTACATCCATATAAGTTGTTAATAATACTAACCAAACATCAATACAAACTTATATTAAACCAAAATGAATCTTACAAACAGAATAGTAAGACATATAAGGTACACTACAGTTCATCTACTGATTATTACTATAAGAAAAAGTATTATCAAATTCTAAGTTGAAATATATTGTAAGATAAAAGGTAGACTATGCCTACAATTTACAGTCTATTGACTTCTTTTGTTTAATAAAGAGTTTTTATCAGAAAATCTGATAATTTCTAATTTTTCATGTAAGCATAGAAAAGGTTCATTTAAAGGTCTATGTGTTCTACCTTTTTTTTAAAAGTTTTCCATTTTACCTTAGGAGTTTTATTAGTTTTTTATAAATTCCAAAAATATTTAGAAAGAGACATACTATTTTTATAAGTACTATTGGTGGAGGATAAGATATATTGGTACAATCTAGTCTTAAAAGTATTCTTAGTACTACCAATACAAAATTTTTACAACAGTTGCATTCTCTATTGTAGAAATAATACTTAGATAAACAAGAGAGTTGGTTAAACATTTGTTTCATAATGGCATTCATTAGAATTCTTGCAATTGCATTGGCTAATATTATCAACAGTATTTATCTTGTAATGTGCACTATTATCCAAATTTTTAAATTCGTTTAAAATTTTATTATTGTGTTTCTTTATAATTTTCTCGAGATTATCAGTGCAGCTATATCTTAGTTTTAGTGTGTTTACTGTTAAATATTTTACTAAGGGTTAGTTTTAGAGAAATCTTTATCAGTTAAAAGGAGAGACTTCTGGCCCAACTTACTGCTGACCAATTGGTTAAATGGGGGGGTGCCAAATGATTTTCTTATTCCTATTTTTTTCCTTAGATCAATGTTATCATATTTTCTATACTTGATTTCAGTGTACGTGTAACCACTATTTTTTAAAGTAGTATTATAAACACTGCTGTATTTATCAAACATATCTTTGTCAGATGAGTAGATGCTAATGCTATATTCTATAGATGAGGGTATATGTTTGATTACAGATGGAGGTTTCTTAAAATTGGGGTGAATATATATTGGGTTAGCATTATTTTTGTATATAAGGTTGAAATACATCATTAACAAGATCTAACGTAACATCAAGAAAATCTTCTCATTTAACATTAGTAGTTATCTTTACATTAGGATTTAAGTTTTTTTAATTCTTTATGAATCATTTTCCTTAAAATGTCAGCCTTAATTTTAGTAGAATTTCTTATTACCATCAGACCATCATCTAATCCTATACTATGAACATTAACATCATCATAAGATAAATAAACCCACCAGATCAGAAGACTCTGCAGAATCTAATGATCCCATAGAAATATCAAAGTGAGCATCAGAGTTTTTAACATACTGTTCATTTTTGTTAATGAGAACAGATCTTCTACAGTTCATTATTATATTTAGATCTTCACTGGAAATATTAGAGTATTCTTTGGTAAATTCCAAAGCTAAGGTTAAAAGATCCTTGGAAATGGAGGAGTAAAAATCCACAATATCAAATTGGATAAAAGAGCAACTTCTTTTATTGTTAATTCCTTTGAACCAATTAATGACATCTGCAGTAACAGTCCATTGTAAAAGTGCAAGGTGTTGTTTAATTTATTTGCTGACTCTATCCAGGATAACTTTGCTTATCTTTCCGATTTCAGGTCTGGTCTGGTTGGGTTGTTAATCCTCATGAGTAGCTTGACCTCAAAGTCTGGTTTATGATCTTTAAGTAGGATGTACGATTCTTTGGTAGAGAGCTTACTCACTCTATTGCTAATTTTAAGTTTATCAATTATATTTTTACAGGCAGTGTTAATTCTATCAACTAAATTAATAGTGTTAATATTCACCTTCTTATAATTTTTAGTTATACATGGTGCGGTCCGTCAAAAATGTGTAAGTTTCTTTTCATTTTTCATTTCAACTTCTGGAAGTAAAGTCTGATGATCCAGAGCCCTTTAAAAGGGTTGTGGTGAAATAACTTATTATATGGAACCTTAAAGTGATTTGTTTTTATTCAAATATATATATATATATATATATATATGTAGCTGTGTACAAAATTATTTACCCCCACTTACATAATTTCAAATAAAGCTATAATACCTCACATTTTTCATGCAAACTTCATGTGCATTTTTTCAAAAATGATGAAATAATGGATTTGAATGAATGTACAGTGATGCCTACAACAAAATTCTTATTTTAATGTTGTACAATAATAGAAAAAACACCAAACACCAGTTCCTTATCATTTTGGACTGTCCAGTGACACCCCAAAGACAGCTTTTATGCATTTTATTTTATACTAGCAGTAGAGCCTAGCGTTGCCCAGGGATGTAACAGTAAGAGATAGATCAAGTATCGAACATCATAAAGACTGAAAAATAAAATTGACAAAGATTATTGTTTAAAATTGATGGACACACATGTCTTAATTATTTTTTTTTTATAGCTTTTTTTTTTTTACGAATTGGTCAAACCCAAACTCAAACAAAAACATTGTTTTCAATCGTTATGAGTCTACCAATTGAATAGAATTTTATTATAAACAATTGTCTTGTAAATGGAATTTTTAAAGCATTCTGAATGTAAAAATAAAGAAAAAAGTGTGCAAGACAATAAGAAACACTACTTGCCAAAAAAAAGTGAAGTTTTGTTGAAATCGGTTGAAAAATGTAGGAAATCCGATCCCATATATAAAGGAACACACACACACACACACACACACACACAAACAACCAACCTGGGTTTTATAATAAGTATAACTCGATAACTCGATATTAATAAGTATAACTCGGTATGAGTTGTCCCCCTCTTAATCGTGTTTTCAAATTGATTTCATGCAAAAACAATTGTGTTTTTCCAATTTTTGGTGCTGTCAGAACCACTGCAAGGTAATTTTATGTAGTCCTATGAAGTTTTGTTGAAATTGGTTGAAAAATGTAGGAAATCTGATCCAATATATAAACGTACACACACACACACACACACACACACACACACACACACACACACACAATCTGCGTTTTATAATAAATAAGATTTTCTACTTAACTCGGTGATCTTAGGTGTTTTTTGTTTTGCATCAAAAGACATGTTTCAACATATGTGCATTTACAAACATGAAGCACAGAAGATATATATTTGTAATATATAACCAACCAAGTGAAAAGTGATGATGATGAGAAACTGCTGAAAATGGCTGCACACCACAACAATAAAATAAATCTTACAGTGAATATCTAAAAGATGAAAGAAAACTACTTAATGCTACTAGTTCTTGGCAACCAAACCAACTATCTTATGCAAGGTTTTGGGCTGAGGAAAGACAAGAGCTGTACATGAGAAAGCAATATTTTTGCTTTTATGTATATATAACATATATTTTAAGCTTTTCTGTTTTTTGGCAGGGAGGGGGCTCCTAACTCTAACCACTTGTTTAACTTGGAACATGTCTTGCATGGCCTAACTCAAAATCCTCAAAATAATTAAGGGTAGTGATAATACAGTGATTCACATGAGAGGAGGACAGTGTAAGAGCCCCAAAATAAGTAGGGAATAAAGCTACAGATTTGGGGGTCACTTAAGGGGATGTGGCAAGAATATTAGCATGATGAAGGCAGCAGAAATGTTTAATTATAGGAGTGGTAGTGACAGATGTAAGGATGATCATAGGCTGTGTTAGGGATGGCCATGTCTATGAAAATGGGACACACACACACACACACACACACACACACACATATATATATATATATATATATATATATATAAAAGAGAGAGAAAGAGACTAATGCTGCTGTTGTGGATAATGAATTATACTAGTATTGAGGGAAGATGGAGGAAAGTGCTGAGAATTGAAGGTGGAGGCAAAGCCATTTTAGGTGATGTTTTTCAGTGAAAGTGTCGGAAGCATTTTGCAAACCAAAGTTAGATAGGAATATTATCATATACTTCCTTTTCCTTTCAGAAAAATGTCAAGGAAAAAAAAAATTAATTTCTGAAAGGCAATGCTTTTAAAGTGAGCATTATTGGTAATTAACGTACTCGATATCAAGAGAGCATTAACAGCAAAATAACTTGGAGTTTTACAAATATGTTATCCACTCATCAGGGAGACTTGACAGTAAAACGAAAAATTTATTTACAAAAACTGAACAATTACAAATTAGATTGTTATGCAATAACATCTTTGAGAAAGAAAAATTAAGTAATATCTTAATAAAAATATGATTTCTGTAAAATAAGTTGAATGTTTGAATTATTTTTAAACATAATTAAGTACTGCTCTTTATCCATGATACACTGTACTCTCACTAATTCCCCTGGTCCAAAACAACAAAACATCCTCAGAATAGAATGCTCTCACTACCATGGTTAATTGCAGGGAGGATATTTTTTGGTTTGTCAGCTTCATTCACTTTCTTCCATACATAACTGGAGTTCATGTGACTAAATAATTCTAGTTTGGTTCCATCTAACCATAAAACAGAGTTCTAATATTTACTCCCATGTTCTAGATGGCTTCTAGCATAAGCTAATCTGTATTTTTGGTGTTTTAACCTTAAGCAAGGGAGTTTCCATCAGCGATAAGCTCGAAGTTCTGTTTGATTAAAGTATCTAGTGACTGTCTTCATCAATACATTCAACCCTGATGTCTCTACATCAACAATGTCCTTTGTCATTAAATGAGAATTCTTCGAGATATCTCTGACAATTTCCCTTTCCATTCTCTCAAAAATTAACTGTTTTCTGCCAGTCCTTATTTTATTCTCTACACAATGAGTCTTGTACTTCTTGATAATGCTACCTATTGTCAATCTAGGAACATTTAAATGCTTGGAAAGTGCTGTATATCCATCACATTGTTTGTACACATCAACTAGCTTCATTCAGAGCTTCTTGTCAAGTTCAACCGTCTTTGCTATGACTGCAGAATGAATGAGTTATCATGGTACGTGGCTGTTCTGGAATAAATAGGACATCCCCAGTAATACAAAGACACCTTAAATAAAGAACTCAAAGTGAGTCAGAAAAAGTCCATCGGAGTCAGTCAGAGAGAATTCTAATGACGTCATGACAAGTAAGCAAGACATAATATAACTGCTAGGAGTAAGAGTTATAACAGTGGCAATAAGGGATTGAAACAAAGTAGGAAAAAGTACTTTTTACTTCAGTGTACATGATAACAGTGATGATGAGAAATTAGAATCACATTCTTTTAATTTTTTTTCTCTTTGATGTGCTAAAAAAGAAAAAAATGAAAAAGATTGGTTTGGTTTGTTTTGTTTTATGGTATATCAACCTCAATGGGTCATTCAATGCCGACAATTTTTTTTTCCTGGTAATATTTTGTTTTATCAAAAACCTATTTCTGGTAATATTTTTCTCCTCAAAAATGTATAGATGGTAATATTATTTTAAAAAATGTATTGCTGGCAATAGTTTTTTTTACTTCAAAAATTTATTTCTGGTAATAATTTTTTACAAATTTTTTTCTGGTATTAAAACCTATTTTTACACTTTCATAATGCTTTTTACCTCAGTTTCGGGGTTAACTATTTGCCCATAGCTGGGACCCTAACTGGTGCTACCACCCCGGGTCAGGGTGGACCTGGGAACACCATCACATAAGAGGTGGTTCCATGCTCCTCAAAGCCTTCTGATCAGAGGCCTTGCTGTTGGACGTAGTTTAACGTCTTACACAGATGTAGTTTATCATCATACCCAGGACGGAAAATGAGAAAGAAGGAAAATAAACATATATTCTTTAAATATGAAAGAAGTTTTAGTCCAGATGATAAAAATACAGTGAAAGTGACAACAGCAGTTGTTGGGACACCAGAAAGAACAAAAAAATTTAACTGAAATAATACAGAAGAAAACAGAAAATTTACTAGGTTCTTTCACTCCCGACACGGTGGCAAATACCATAGCTGAATTCACATGCAATTCAGATGATGGAATTAACTTTTCTGCTTATTTTAGAAGATACTAGCAAATTTTCAGAGAAGAATGCAGCAAGACTTTTGCTGGGAAAGTTAGCACCAGTAGAACATGAAAAATACTGTAATTTTGTACTATAAAAAAAAAACAGGAGAATTTAAACAGTAAATATTCAGATTAAAATTTTTAGCAAGAAAAGTTGGTTATTCAACACTTGTTGGAAATGTATGAATCTGATGAAAAAAGAAGATGAAGATTTTGGCACATATGTTGGACTCTAACAAGAAGTGTGTCAGATACAAATTAAATCAACTGACTCTGGATATGTTTAAAGGGTTAATTTTCATTCAAGGGTTAATAGTGAAAAAAGATGCAGAAATGCATGCCAGAATTCTAATGAAACTTGAACAGAATCAAAAACTAGCACTACAAGAAATATCAGAAGAATGTCAGAGAATCTTAAATCTGAGACACGATACAGAAGAAATTGAAGTAAAATGTGCATACATACAAGCAAAAAAAAAAAAATGTGGAAAGAGAAAAATTAATCAATGTTTCAGATGTGAAAGGTTACATCTTGGAATTGACTGTCCCTTTAAGAATTCAAAGTGTTACAAGTGTGGAATAGTAGGACATAAAATGTCCCACTGTAAAACTAAAGCATGGAAAAGTTCTTGCAGAAAAAATGTTGTACATGACATTGCTATGGAAAAAATAATTATAGAAAACCAAAGAAAATATGAGTATGTGAAAAAAAAATGGATGTAAAAATGCAACTAGGCACTGGTAGTGATATCAGAATAACTAATGAAGCCACATGGAAAGCAAACAGAAAACCTATATTAAAAAGAACTTTGAAAATCACACATGGCATGTCTGGTAAGAAATTTTTTATTGGTGAAATGATTTGTAACGATTCATTTTATAACAAGTGTGTAAAAGTTAAGGCGTATGTGTTAAAAAATACTACAAATTTATTCAGTACTGACTGGATGGAATTATTTTAGTTGTGGGATTTACCTATAAATATTTATTGAAAAAATATAAGTGGAAAAGCTACCAGTTTAACAAAACAGTGAAAATTTAAAGGAAGAATTGAAAAAATGTTTTCTGGATGTTCTGTTGGATGAGTTGGGTCGGTGTTCCAAAGTCAAAGCAAAATTTCAAGTGAAAAAAGGGTTGATGCCAGTGTTTCAATCAAAACATTGTGTACCATTCTCAGCATTGGATCAAGTCAATGAAGAATTAGACAAAATGAAAAAACAGGTGTAATTGAAAAGACTGACTATTCAAAATGAGCAGCACCAGCAGTGTATCTAAAGAAAAAAATAATAAAATCTGTGTTTGTGCTCATTTTTCGACAGGGTTAAACAAATATTTAGAATCCCATAACTACCCACTACCAAGTCCAGAGGAAATGTTTGCGAATTTAAATGGTAGAAAAATTTTTTCGAAGATAAATCTTTTTGAAGTGTATTTGCAAATACAGGTTGAAGAAGAATGTTCAGATTTAATAACTATAAATATGCACAAGGGATTTTATAAGTTCAACTGACTTCCTTTTGGGATACAAGTGGCTCCAGCTATATTTCAACAAGCTATAGACATTATGCTAATAGATTGTGATTTTGCAGTTGCTTATCTGGATGATATATTAATCAAAAGTGTATCTAAAAAACATATCAGTCATGTGAAAAGAGTTTTTGAAAAAATATGAGAATATAGGTTCAAACTCAGTGAGGAAAAGTGCAAATTGTTTTGGCCTAAAATCAAGTACTGAGGAAAATCATTGACAAAAATGGTCATCAATCAGAGGGCAAGTGCAATTAAGAATATGCCTCCCCCAACAAACATTACTAGGTTACAAGCATTTCTGGGAATAGTAAACTGTTATCAAATCTATATACATAATATGTAGAATTTGAGAGCTCCACTGAACAATTTGCTTAAAGAAGGTATAAAGTGGAACTGGGCTGATAAGTGTCAGGTGTTTGAAGAAGTCACGAAAATACTAATGTCAGGCTTATCATTAGCACACTATGATCCAGAGCAGAAATTTTATTGGCTTCAGATGCTAGTGACTATGGTATAGGAGCAGGAACATCCAATCAGGCTTGGATATCTCCAATCAGGGAATTGGGGAGTAGTACCAACCAGCCCTGGGCATTGTTGACCCTGGGGTTTTCCAGGAAGAAATTGGGTGCATTGATATAGCTCTTCTTGCACGCAACCTCTAGTTCCATCATTGTGTATCAGTGTGGGTACCTCTGCAGTGTCTGTGCAGAGTCACCACCCATTTCTCCTGTTCTGATGGCCACTTTCAAGAAGCTTGCTATCTCCGGGTTGCTGCAGTTGGTGATTAGTGGAATGAACATAACATGTACTTTCATTTTCTGTCTCAGATTGAAAACTGCCATATTAATGCTGGAGATACATTTGAAAGGAAAACAAGAATCTTAAAATTTGGTGCATGCCAAGTCACATTATGTCAGGTGAACTTTCAAAATGGCTCGTTAATGGTGCGTTTGCAAATACCTAGCATACCATGTTCATGATGGCTAATGACTCATTAGATGAGTATAAACATTGTTGACAAGTTTTCTATCTACTCAGGTTTGGAAATTTGGTTTTCTTTCTCCTAGACTGGGTGCCAACCAAAGTTAAAAAGTCCAGTCTGTCCTACTATTTAACCCATAGATGGGGTGAAGAAATGAATTCATACTTTTTCCAAGGGCATTTGTCCAAGTGAAAGTAACAAATGATTGGAATTCAAACATGGCTTATCAATTTCTCCACCCGCACATCCTGGTACATACATACACATATATCTAGCAATCTCTAATTCAACACATGCCTTTTTATTTCTTATGTTAGTTTAGAAGCCTGTGTTAATGCTCTTGATACATCTAAAAGATAAATGAGATTAAAATTTGGTACATGCCATATAATATTGCATTAGATCATCTTCCATTTATAGATGACCAAAGCCTGGCAACTGATCTCTCCTCTGACCGAGCTCTAACAGCTCAGTGGAGGAATAACTGGCTGGTCACATTTCATGCCTTGAAAACCAAACTAGTGATGTTCCATCATCATCATCATCAAGTGGACCCTGAATTTTCACCTGTCGCAAGTTGGAACTTAAACTCAACACAGATCACAAGTGCAACTTGTACATAGAATCCACTGCTAAAGATACTGGAAAAATGATCAGTTCTCTGTATCACTTCAGTAAGCACCTTATTCCTTCAACTATTCTCTACCTTTACAAGAGCCAGAGCCAGAAAATGGAGTACTGTTGCCATAATTGCTTTGACAAGCTATTTTCACTGGTGCCATTACTACATGAATTTAAGCATGCTACTAGGTTGGCAGCTCAGTCCCACCCTTTTACTGTCAAATCAGTTAAATGTAACCATCTCTTCTACTCCAACAGATTCTTTTCTTGCACTTCCCAACAGTGGAACTCCCTTCCACTTACTTGATTCCCTGATTCAAAAATTTAAATGCATCATCTGATACCTTGATTCTCGTTCTTTTTATTCTTTCTTCAATCCCCCCCCTGTACCTAATCTTTTCCCTCACTTTCATTCTATGTAACCCTTTGTGTACTAGTGGCACTTCCACCTTGCTTGAAATGAATGCTTATAAAAAAAAAATATGGGCAGTAGCTGCCCAGTCGTCACTTTCGAATTTTGATAGAGTCCAAAAGTGTTTATGCGACCTTGTGGGTGAGGAATTATTTTCCATCCTGCAACCCTTTTCCTCACAGATGAAACATCGCAAGCCTCTTGTTTATCTATCACTAGAGAAAATGTTCAGATGA
Source organism: Acanthosepion pharaonis (assembly GCA_903632075.3). Taxonomy (NCBI): domain Eukaryota; kingdom Metazoa; phylum Mollusca; class Cephalopoda; order Sepiida; family Sepiidae; genus Acanthosepion; species Acanthosepion pharaonis. The sequence goes on from CAHIKZ030001112.1 coordinate 2,990,711, forward strand.
ACTACTTTCTTTAGTTCCACCAGTTCTAACCATCACAGCTAAAACCCACCCTGCCGCACCCATTCCTTTTGTATTCTGTTGGTGAGATGTAAGTTCCACTCAAGCAGCTTCTTCCCAATTCCTGAAAGGATTCTTCTCCAATCACTTAACCTTCAACTCTAGGGTTAACCCTTTGCTTAAAAAGTGTTTAGAACATGAACAGTATTCTAAATTTAATCTCCAGGATGAATAGACATAATGAGTCATTTATTATCTGATATTGAAGCAGAGAAGGCATTCATTGTGAAAAACTGAATTATAAGCCACAAAAGTTCAAAACTTGTATAGGAGGGATTAGTAAAAGATTTCTTTATCTTGTATTCTTTCATACTCAGTAACCCCTTGCATCTTATTGGCTTTATTGCCTTGCTAGGGGTAAAATATGATAAGAAAAAAAGGTCCTATGTATCTGAAGTAGTAAAATAAAAACTATGGACTGAAATTAAATGATAAAAATGAATTCTCTCTGTTGCAAATGTTAGTTTTAAAATTCATTCTGTCATTTTTATATAAATGCTAATAGCAAAGAATTATTTTGTTGTTGTTTAGACGAGGACAATGATATTAATCAGTGATTAAAATAGATTCAGTGAGGGTTTTTGGTCCCATATTGGCTGATGTAATGAATATGCATACACCTGTGTTCCCCCTCACAGGAATATGATTGGCTGGTGTCAGCCATAAATACAGACTGATGTAGAGGTACAGGATGACACCCATTGGACTATGGCATTGGCTATCCTATTGGTCTACACCTATTGACTGCAACTATGACAAGTACCAATTCCATTACTGCTACCTGATAGATTGTTCTACTCGGTTACATTAGCCTAAACCACTTAGCTACTTCGATCAAATATATCCTTTTCCGGGACATATCATTGGCAAATGAAAGCTGATCATAAAGCAAAAAAAAAATAAAACTTCAAACTAATAGAAGAAAAAGTCTATCTTTCTGTTGTAACCTCGGAAAAGGTTACTGAATAAGAATAACCAAAATGAAGGTTGAAAATGGAACAATAATATTTATAACAGGAACAATATATACAAGAATTGTCATCGGCGTGTAGTAAATAATCTACTGCTAGTGGTGAGCTAGAAGTGAATCAAGGTGAATCGCAAGTGAATCCCAAGTGGAAGACAACATACAGTATATACTACTGTCTTTATAGAAATTGGGACATACCCATTATTGTCCATAGGTACAGTATAACACTTTCTCAACAGTCTTATATTTCTTTTTAAAATTCTATAATATTGAAATATGTAGGCGATGTCTACAGTTGGTGGCATTGAAAGTGAAATAGACAACTCAGGTTCAACTTCTAGCCTAGTCTATGGCATTCACTTTTGCACTAGTGCTGTTGGGAAAAGAATGAATCTGTTTCTTTCTTTCTAGCTATAAATACAGGCCTGTTGCTAATGTGGGGTGCATCCTTCCAGAAAATAATCCCCCAGTGTGTGAAAATGACGTGAACTAATTTTAGTGTTCAAATTCTTATTCGCATCCCCCTGAATTAAAGCCTGTTTTCCCTCAGAATTCTAGCAACAGGCAGGGTTAAATAGCAGGGTTGACTAGGCTCTCTAGCCTTGGATGGCAGCCAGTCTACACCCTGAATTCAAAACCAATGGAGATGGCAAGAGGAAACCACTCAACTATTTTTCCCAAGAAGTTGCTGGGACTGTAAAATTTGTCTGCTCCAGGACACATGATATGAGGTTGTCTATCATTGCTTAATTAAAACACATTGGTTTGGAAAAAGCTGACTATGAGGAGAAGACATTCGGACCTTCTCTGAAGCAACATGCAGGGAATTCTCTCCGTCACCACAGTACCAGTTACCAAGGGTCTAAAGTTGTCTGGCCCTACTGCACTTCACCAAATGGGTAAGTCCACCTGACATATTCTCTCTATATAGTAAAGGATATTGTGTTTATGTTAATCGTGGTATTCATGTTTTTAAATGTAAATAAATAACTTTATTAAATGTTGATAAAATTTTCATTCTTACTTGTGATAGTCCCAAAGTAACATGGGACTACCAATAAAGTCATGACAATTCACAGATAATAAAGAAAAGTAATTTATGGTGAGTCATTGTCATTGAAGGGATTTTACATTTTTTTTAAATATTGGAATAATATAAAGAAAAAAAAGGGGGTATAAACCAAAGGGAATTTACCAAATAAAAAGTAATTACAAAAATTTTTTCATTTTCTCAGATCATGTTCTTATCTTGGTTGATATAGTTCTACCTTCCTTCTTCAGGTGTCTGCATGTCTGGGAAATTAAAAAGAAACACTTCAATGAATCCACAGGGTAGATTCTTCTCATTCTTCTGTCCAGGCTAGGAAATATCTCCTATCAGTATCTGTCTATATTTCTGAGATGAGGTATTATGTACACTATTTACATTATTCAGACTATTGTCCTCATCTTTGTCACCATACTTATGACAACATTTCGGCCCTTTAGTATCTGTCTATATTTCTGAGATGAGGTATTATGTTCACTATTTACATTATTCGGACTATTGTCCTCATCTTTGTCACTATGTTTATCACAACATTTCGGCCATTGTACACTCCAGCCTTCTTCAGGACACATGGCACAGTGGATAAAAGCATTAGTTAGATCCAGTGACAGAACCCAAAGTGTGTGAGTCCCATACCTGGGTAAGGCAATGGAGAACTTTGAGAGGGGAATTAACAGGAGATAACTGGCATCCATTAGACATGACACATGGAACTAGAACAGTTTACCCCAGTGAGCAAAATAAAGGGTTCAGTTTGACATTCCAACCACCTGATGAAGGCCGGAGCATACAACAGTTGAAACATTGTGATAAACATGGTGACAAAGATGAGGACAATAGTCAGAGTAATGTAAATAGTGTATTTCCTATCAGTTTGTAGTTGTGGTGAAGATAAAAACTTTAAAAATCCATATAAATTAAGATTTGACAAAATAAACAAATTGTACAGATTCAAATTATAGCAGACATATTAGCAGATATTCGATTAATTCATCAGTTTCAGATAAGAAAAAAACATTTTTTATTGAAAATTGTTAATAAGATACAATATTCCGACTGAGTGAATACCAACTTAAAATAGAAGTCAACTTCTAATTTACAGAGAAAAATAAAATTTACACAGCATTTAAAACATATATCAAATTTATTTTTTAACTTTTATCAAAAACGACATTCTTGTACATGTAGTTATAGATAATATTATACATTAATTACTAATTTTTTAATCAATAGATATTTTTGCTCAGTTACTGACATTAATAGCTATCTATTGATGTGTTAAAGTTTTGGAATAATGCAATGATAATTTAAATTTCATCTCTCTGATAGATATCACAATCTGTAAATAACCCATAGAAGTTGATATGCCACTAAACAAAACCATCCAACCAGCCCCTTTCCAGTATTGGCAAATGAATGCTGATTGGTTATTGAAAAATGTAAAAAGAATAGATACAATACCATTACAGTAAAGAAACCTTTCTCTAATTGGTTGGTGGGGGAGGAACAATTGAAAGTATCATAAAAACCTAAATCCAACAAAGATTTTAAAATTTACTCAATTTTAAACATGCATTTTTTTTAAGTTATTAAATCTCAAATAAAAAAAGGAACACTTTCTTCTTTAATTGGAATGTAATTTGATTTTAGATAAATTTTAATATGAGGAGACATCAAACTTTTTTGACCAGAGATCCCCTTTTTTTAAGAAATTTGGATCAAGTTCAAAATTTTCCCTCGGCATCAACAGGTTCAAAATTTTCCCTCGGCATCAACAGGTTCAAAATTTTCCCACCAAAACACACCAAGACTAAATGCAGTTGATGCTATTGAACAGAAATACATAATCACTACTAATATCCAATTAATAAGGTATTTTATACAATAGAAGGTTAGCCTTCATTCAGTCAGTTAAATGCCATACGTGATACATGCTTGGGCGATCATGTCTCTTTGGATTCATGACAGACTAGGCAGAAGATTTTCCTGCAGTAGGTTGCCATTTCTTTCTCTGATAGACTGGTTGCCAACCAAGGCTATATGACCTAGTCTGTCCTGCTATTTAACCAATAGCTGGAGGGAGAATACATGGATTCTTTCCCAAGAGTATTTGTGCATAAGTAAATGTAACAAACTCAACTGGACTTCAAACTCAGCTCCACCGATTTCTCATTCCAAGCCAATATCCATTATGCCACAATGCACATCCTCGCCTTCATTACATTTCCAATAACCTCTACAAAAGCAGAAATAATCACTTCCTTGCTATGTGAGGTATTCTCTTTTTTGCAATAATAAGGGACATGTTTTAGGATTTCTCTCTTCCTTTGAGATTAGTTTGTGCATGTAGCTTGAAAAATGTTTTCAAGATTGGTCTACAGTTTCGTTTTTAGATTTTTGGGTTTTGGTTTTGTTTGTTTTACGGCATTTCAACCTCAATGGGTTATTTAATGCCAACATGATTTTTTATTGCTGGTAATATTTTTTTTTCAAAATGTATTGCTGGTAACAGGAGGCATGGTGGAGTAATGGATAGCAGCTTGGAGTGAGGAATTGGAGAGCTGAGTTTGAATTCTAGTCAATTCCATTCACTTACGTGCTAAAACACTTGGGAAAAGTATGAATCCTCTTCTTCCCACAGCTATGGGTAAATAGCAAACAGACCAGGTTCTATAGCCTTGGATAGCCAGTGGTCTATTGCAGAAAGAAATGGCAACCTGCTGCAGGAAAAAAAATTGCTTCATCAGTCATGTATTGAAAGATACATGATCACCTAAGCATGTATCATGCATGGCACATAACTGACTGATTGTTGGTGACACTTCTTTTTTCAAAAATGCACTGCTAATAGTTCTTTTTCCAAAAATGTATTGCTGGTAATTTCCTTTTCAGAAATGCATTGCTGGCCATATTTTTTTTTCAAAAATATATTGCTGGTAATATTTTTTTCCAAAAAAGTATTGCCAGTAACAATGTATAGCTGATAATAATTTTTTCTTCAAAAATCCATTGCTGGTACTAAATTTTTACAAAAATATATTGCTGGTAATAAAACCTATTTTTACACGTTTTGATCCCAGTTTGGGGGGCCAACCACCTGCCCACAGTTGGAACCCCAACAGGCACCACCACCCCAGGCAACACCAGCAACCAAGGGACAGCTCCACGCTCCCCAAAATCTCCCAATCAGAGGCCCCGCTGTCAGATGTAGTTTATCATTTCACCCAGGACATAGATGTAGTTTATCGTCATACCCAGGACGGTCACTTTTAGAGCTTTGAAATAATTGAGACTGTTGCTTTTTTTTTGCCACTATGAATCCTTTTCAGGTGTCCTTTCATCTTGGATGGCTGAAAGACTTTTCACAAAGTAGGAAAATCAATTCATTTTCCAGTGAAATAATGAATCCAAATTTAAAATAATCTTGATTATACTGTCTGCACTTTTTCTTAGTGTCTGGCATGGTTCTAAAAAAAAAGGAATATTTATGAAAATAAGTTGAAATAATGTGATGGGGGGGGGTCTCTCAGACCCCATTTGACGACCCTTGGCCAAAAACGAATAGAATTCATAAAATGTTGAAATAGTCATATTAAATTTTTTTTTTAAACTTTCACTCATGTGTTAAAAATAAAATAAATATACCGAACGTTGAGGCATAAATGGTAAAAATCTAATTAAGCAATTAGTTAATAAATATACTAGTAAAATCTAATTAAGCAATTAATTAATAAATATACTAGTAAAATCTAATTAAGCAATTAATAAATATACTAGTAAAACATTTTAATTTAATATTTGGACTATTGTCCTCATCTTTGTTTTGTTATCACAACATTTTGGCCATTGTGCCCTCAAGGTCTATATCAATCTGGGTAATCTACAGGGAATTCAGAACTGAACCATTACAGGGGTAGACAGTTCTCGTTCCACTGCTCATATCTAGGGATGTCATCTAGTTCTTATTTTTATTTAATACTACTCACCTGTTTCCACTGAGTGCAAGTACACACTGCCTGACCCAGAGATTGAAATCACAATCACTCTGTCAACAAATTCACAAACCAATAGTATTCTAATTAGACAATATATTAGTACAAAAAACTCATTATAAACAATAACTACAATACATTGGCACCTTGGTGTAAGCGAGCTAGTTTATAACCAGGAGTAGTGAGTTCAATCCTCACTGGGTGTCCTGAGCTAATCTATGCTTAATAAATGATCACTCTTCCGAGAATAGTTTATAATTTTAGCCCCAAAATTAAACTCTTAATTATCAATTAAGTTAAATTAAACAAGAAGAGTTTTTTTTTTAATTCAGTTATTTTTCCTATTGGCATATTTTTTGTTTTTTTTTGTCAATGCCTAAATAACGTTTTAAATGAAAACAATAATTGAGTTGTAAAAACAAATTAGTAAAATTTAGTTTACTTTAGTTTAATATTTTAAACATTAAATTAACCGCATTAACTTGTAATTTTTTTTAGTTGGTGTTCTCAATGAGCTTCCATAAATCAAAAACTGGTCACATCGACCTGACATCTTCGGAGTAAGAAAACTTCTCAAAAACCATATTAAATTTTAATTTGAAAATAAAATTGTTTTCATTGTTATTACAGGATAAAAGAAGAAAAGGGTAAAATTTGGTTGCTGATTCCTATTTATTTAATTAACTAATAAACAGAAAGAGCGAAATTGTAGTATTTTTTAGAGCTCCAGAGAAAAAACACTAACCAACCAGGTTTTTGTTGACCTTTGTACAACCTTGACGTTTGTGTGTGCATTATTTGTCCTTATTACTGTTATAAATTTTAAATAATGGCCTTTAAAAACAATTTAACAAGGCAACAAGATCAACAACTATACATGGGAATGGACTTCAGCACTCAACAAGTAAGATTAGCCTAATTTCTTTCCGTAACTTTTCCCCATTGTTTTTATGAATGAAACTCAAGGCAGAGTGGGTGTCTGCCGTTTTCATTATTGGATTGTAGCGCTAAAACTCATAATTAAAAATTCACCTTCATTTTCAGCTACTTAATATAAGCTCATACATCTTTATTATATGCGTAACCAATACCAATGTTTTTGCTTACAACAAAAAAAAGTTAAGACCCTATTCGAAATAACGTACAAGGATCCCTTGTTTCAGCTGCATCACTACTACTACTACTACGACGACGATTAACTGGTAACGTGTAGGATTCTAAGCAACCAAATTTAACATTATTTTATTTTTTTAATATCAGGTTGACAAAGCTTATTATCGTAAACTAAGAAATAACAAATTCCAACTTCGAATTAAAAAAAAAAAGTTCATTTATAAAGAGTCGACGGTAGGAAATTCCCAATACCCACGTGACATGTGCTTGTCGATATGGCTCAATGATAGGCTGAAGGACTGACGTGTTAAAGGGTCTTAAGTTGATATTTAGTATTATTACGATACTTAAACAAATATCTAATTTATCAACTGGCTAGTTATCTCACATGACAAATAAATCCCTTTAAAAAGACATTTTGTGTTAAACAGTCAACACTAAAAATCACCAATAATTTATTTTCATTTTAAATTTTTACGACCCGACCATCTATGTCTGCGTGATAGAATTTAAAACGGAACAAATTAATTAAATACTAAAAAAAAATGAAAAATAATAATATATTTCCTGCTTGCACTTGTCGCTAAAAGCGAGTAGTCGAAAGATTTGTTGATTTTTCACGCAGAAATCGGCTTGATGCCAATCACTAAAAAGCAAACATAATTTAAACGTGGATAAAAAAATGAAAATATGGTCACAAAACAAAAATTAAACTAAAAAGCCAAGGTGTATTCTTTTTCAGTGGCGAAACTAATTTAATAATTCTGTTTCAGTTTAAAAAAATACTCCATCCCTTTTATTGAAGCAAATAAAAGTAACTTTTTAAAACTAAAAAGCTAATTTTAAATTTATTTGTAACCGATCAAAAAATGTTTTTACATCTTTCTCCACAAATTAATCATCAATTTATATTTTATTTTTACTTATTTTCACACAATCCAAATATTTTTGTAAGTATCCAATATGATATTGCTACTAATCACAATTTTTTTTAAAACTACAATCGCTTACTCCGATTGTTAAGAGGTGTAAACTAAACACCTAATTACATTTTATAGTAACTTTGGGCCAGTATTACTACTGAGCAATGTACCTACACATACGAAATCATCTACTTACTATGTATAGTCGGTCTAGTAATTTTCACTGGCAATTTCAAATATGATTACTTTGCCACCCAGCATTACATAATCTACCACTCCTTTATTTATTTTTTATTTTTTTACCATTCCTTCTACTTTAGGTGCTTACAAAAAATAAAAAAAAATAAAAATAACTCAAAAATTTAAGTTTTTATTAGGGGTTTTTCTTGTAATTCCATCTCTCAAAAAAATAATTTCTTTCATCTTCTCAGGCAACAGAAATTCTCTTGTAAACTCTTTTTAGTTTTTCCTTTGATTTTTTTTTTTAATTTAGTCGAGCAAATAATACATAACTTTTTTTTTTTACCAAAAAAGTTTTAATATTAATTACTCATTTCATCTTTGAGTTGTTTTGAATTCTAATTTCTAACAAATATTCTTTCATTTCCTTAAATTAAAAAAATGTATGACGAAATTATTTTAAAAAGTCATTAACATTTTTTTAAATTCTATTTTCTCATGTTAAAGAAGTAATTTGTGTAAATTCTTCTTGGGCTATTTAAGTTATTGATTTAAAGAAAAAATATTTCTGTTACTATAAAATAATTCTTGTAACCAATTTCCAAACAACTAAAAATGTTTAAGTTTAAGTACCAAAGAAACATTTTAATTTCAGTAGTAAAAATAAGGTTAAATAAATTTTGTTGGTTTTTCAAATCAACAAATGTTTACGCTCAAATATTTTAAGCATTTAAAATAGAATTTATTTATTCATCTCCTTTCTTGTCTTATAGAGAAAATCTTTTAATAAATTAATCCTCATTAATTCATTTATAAATTAAATTTTACATAGAAAAATCATAATCTTTTTTTTTTTTCTTTTTTTTTAATTGAAAATCGTTTACATTTTGATTTTGTTCATTTTAGCGAGAATCTATAGAAACTTAAAAATTAATTGCACTTTTTTATTTTACTTTCTTTTTCAAATTAAAGTTGTCTTTTTAAATTTCGGGTAATAAAATATTACAAAAAAAAAAAAAAGAATTACACAAAAAAGGGGGAGACAAAAGCAACTCAATCCCTGTTTTCTTAGATTTATCATCGGCAAAACTAAAACTTTATAACTTTTGTGCGATTCTAGCATATTCCTTATTGAATCCAAACTGTAAATTTTTAATTTAAAATTAAATTTAATCCCTTTTTGAAATGTTAGAAAAATAATATCTTTAATTATTTAAAAAATAAATTATTTTGAAGAAATTTCTTATCCGAATCCATTCAAACTTTCACTCTCTTCCCGGGTGATGGTGGTGGGAGGAGGCAAAGGGGACAGAAGCGAATAAGAAAATAAAAGATGATGAATCCGAACCCCAAAAATATTTTTCCATAAGTTGAAATTTATTTTTTTAAATTTGAAATGCTTTTTGTAACTCCTGAAGGAAAAAAAAATTCAAAAAGTATTTTCGATGCCAATAACCTTATATACTTCTTCCGTTGTTTCATGTGTGCGTGAGCAGAGGAGAAAGTGTAACCCAGTGCGTGTGGCTATTTTTCTTCCAATGAAATCATTCCAAACCTGATTCTGCCAAGGGGAGATCACTCTGTTTAAATTTTTTTACTAAAACTCGTTCCCGGTGAAAGAAAAAAAAACGTCTAAAAACAATATGGCGGATTGTTGAATCCTAGAAAATGTGTATGAAATGAAAAACAAAAAGTTCGCGTCGATTTCGGTTCGATTTTACCCATTTGCCATGTCGAATCGTACATAAGCTATTGAGCAAGAGCTGCTTGCACCGTTTGTGTCTACAACAACCCGACGACGATGTGTGATGTTTGCTCTGGTCTGTTGTCCTTGTTCGAAAGCCATGACGATCGGTTACACAGTGGTGGAGGTCTTCGTCTAGGCAAGAACGAGATTTTGTCTGTGATCCAGTACGTCAACGTTTGGCCGCAGAAACAATGTATGTGCTGCTACAAGGAGTTCAAGAACTTCGAGCGATTCAACAACATTGTTCAAATCATGTTGACTGTCGCCATTCGCCACATTCAGACCCTGCCTGAAGATTACGCTAAGGAAACGAAGGAACAACAGAGCGAAAAAGACCACGAAGACGACGCAACCCTTGAAAACTCCGACAACAAGGATAACGTCTCGTCCGAAAGTTCAAAACCAGAAGAAGTGGATAAAAATGAAGCCGAGGAAGAACACGAAGAGACAGACGAGGTATGGACGATGGAAGAAAGGGATCAATTGTTTCAACTAGTTACAAAAGTCTTTCTCATGAACTTTCCTTCTTATGTAGCTTACAAGCATGTTGTCCATTCGTCACTGGAGGAGCTATCTCAGCAGGAGACCCGGGCCCTTAACAACTATTGTGAAATATCCGATTCTGAAGTCCCGCTCTACCTACTGCGAAATGTTTGTTTTTTCTGTGATAGCAACGGAGTGCAGGCTTTGCAACAGTGTTTCGAAAAGGCGACCCCAGACACACTCCCCTTCACCGTGGCTCACACCCTTATCAATATAATAGCAAATCTTCGCCTCTGGATGAATATTGCCACGGTAATGCAGTGCATCGTGCCATTGAGAACTGCTGTTATCCGCTACATGTGTAAGTTATCTGACAAAGATCTTCGAATGGCTGGTACCCGGAATATGACCGACCTCATGTGGGCCGCAGTGAAGGAACCCTTGGACACGCATTTCACCTACGACAAAGAAGGTTTGGATTTAGCTTTTAAGTATTTTACTTGTTCAACTTTGACTATTCGACTTGCTGGTATTGCCCAAATTAATCGGCAAATTGATTTGTATAATGAATGTTGCAATAATGATACGCTTGTTGATGCTGAAAATGTTGGTAATCTTCTTGCTAAATGGCTCCTTGAGAATAAGATAATTGAGCACATATTTGGGCCAAATTTGCATGTTGAAATTATAAAACAGAGCCAAATAATCCTTAATATCTTAGCTGTAGAAGGTAAAATCACAAATGAACACATTGACTGTATTTGGGCTGCCAGTCAGTTAAAGCACTGCAGCAAACAGGTGTATGACATTCTAATCCCACGTATCAAAAATCTAGACTTACTGCTGGTTCAGCACTTGTCCAAACTGGTATCTTCCCTTGACCCATCAGCGCACACAGAGTCAACACTCTACCTAGCGTCTGCCCTCCTTAAGTGTATCTGGAGTACATGTGCTACATCCCAGAGTCACGTAGCTGCCGTCCATCACCAACAACCTCCTGATCAGCCCCAGGCCATTGGCCCTGTTTTGGAACAGGATGACGAAGACATTGAACATGGCAAAGCTGGCAAACCAGATATGAGTAGCAGTGAAAGCCTGCAGTTGTCGGAAGTGGAGACTGACAAGGTTGCAGACACCCACCCTGGTAAAAGAGTTGGGCTTGCTGATGTTAAAAATGACCAATCTCCCACTAATGACCCACAGAAAGACTCTGGCAAAAATGATAGTAAAATGGCATCTTCACGCCAGCAATCAAGTGTGCACTCTAAAAAGCATGGCTCGGACCATCACCAGAAAACATCTGGAAAAGGTTCTCAACAGTTTCCTGGTAACAGCGAGAATAGTGATGAGAGTGATTTAGAAGATAGCACCCAGCTTTCTAATCTGGCCAAGGAGTTTGTACCCCCCAGCCAAGTTGGCGGAGACAGTAGTGGCAGTGAAAGTGACGTGGAATGCAGCGAGTCAAGTGCTGGAGAGGGGCAGATATGTGCAGCTCTCAAACATGGGATACAAAAGCGACGTGGTGTGAAGCGCCAACCAGTGCCTCTGAAATGCCAGCCCAGAGCCCCACGCAATAGAAATTCGCAGGCTTACAGAGACACTGGCCAAGGCACCTGTTCCGATGAAGATGAGGATGATGAGGAAGAAGAGGAGGAGGAGGAAGAAGAAGAGGAGGAGGAGGAAGAAGTTGAAGAGGAGGAAGAAGAGGAGGAAATGGAATCGGAGTATGAAGAATCTGATGAAGACATGTTGAAGCACGACAAGATGGTTCATGTGAAGCATCCATGTCATGGGGAAAGTGAAGACAGCTCAGATTTTGATGCTAATGAATCGAGACAAGCCAAACTGATGCATGGAGCAAAGCTGCATTATGAGAGTCAGCATGGGTTACAAGAACACCGTGTTCAGCAACAACAACAGGGCCTGTTAAAGCAAGCTTGTCTTGTCTTCCAGCGACAGGGAAAGAAGCACTATTGCATCCGTCCTGGATTACAGCGGTCGGAAAATGGTGGTCGCCTCCAGCAAGGAATTCGTGCAGGAGCTGTCTCACTTGAGGCCCGTGATGATAGTGATGGTATGACTACTAGTCACTGTAAAGAATTAGAAGTAGGAGCGAAGGAGATAAAAAAATGACCATCTCTGATGCTGGAAACTTATCTCAAGACTCTCAAGATTCTCATGATTCTGAAGCGAGGCCATCCACTTCTGCCAACCATGATAGTGCAGACAGTAGCATCCAGGGCGTTGCATCTTCACAGTCAGCTCAGGAATTTGAGAACCGTGGGGATGAGGCTGAGATGTTTGATTGTGCTAACTATATCCAGCATATACAGGCCCATCCCCATGGCCACATCCAGAGTGATTACATCGAGGATATCTTAAGCCCCGAGGGAAGCTGTCACAGTTCTCGTATGAGCACAAAATCTGAAAAGAACATGGCAGACTTTGATGGGGAGGAGGTCCTTAGTGATGAAGAACTTGCACAAATAAATGCTCACCCTCATTTTAATGCACACCAGATGCAGCAACACTTGGCTAGCATGGCTTCGATGTACCACACACACATGCCACATGTCATCCACCCTAGACCATCGCAGAAGGAAGTGCCAGTATCGTCATGTACAAACTTTACTTTTGATGATGTTTGCAAGAAGGGTAATACACTTCTTTGGGATCTTGTGCAAGATGATACTGCTTGTCTTTTGCCAGATGGCTTAGTAGTTGAAGCTGAAAAGGACTTGTACACACTGGTATGCTATTCACCTGACAGGCGCATCAAGATAAAATTCATTGAAGCTTGCATAGAAAATGTTGCCGCCCACAAATCGGTGGTTGTTTCTTTACGCTTGCTACCCAAAATCTTCAGTTCTTTTCCTCAATACCGAAGTGGTTCGGACAACCATGCTGTCACAATGTGGGCAGAGAAAGAACTTAACATGATGTCTCACTTCTTCAATGATCTCATACATTACACGGAAAACCACAAATCTGGCCAGAAAAGTCACAGCCTCTACAGCCACAAGGAGCAAATAAAAGTAAGGCTGCAGTTTTTGACAGGTGTGTTTAGCGCCCCTGGTTCACCAGAGAGTTTCCGCTTGAGCCTTGAGCAGGTAGACACACTTTGGGCCTGTCTGGCCACTGATCCTGAATGTTCTGATGAATGTCTCAGTTGGTTTTTGAATCAAGCCAAGAGTAAAGAGCACCACCATGCTATGTGCTTAGAAACTTTCAAGCACATCTTTTTGGAAAAAATGCCACAGCTTAAACCTGAATCGATGAGTATGATTGGATTAAACCTTTTCCAGCAACTATCACACTTGGCTCGAATAGCCAATGCTTCGCTGGAGACTCCATTATCCGAGGATCAAGTTTGTGGCATGGATCAACTGTGGCAGATTGCACTACGGGCTTTGAATACAGATGTTAGCATTACTGCTATCCAGTTCTTGAACAACTATTATATCAATTATGGAAATGGTCTCTTGGAGAAGGAGGAAGAATTCATCTGGCGCTGTATGGACAGCCTCCTCACTGCCTCCCAGAATGTAGAAGAGAACCCAGACATGAATCTTCTGGTCATACAGCGTGGCTTGATTCTCCTGAAAAACCACTTGGAAGGTTTCCGCAAACGGTATGCTTACCATTTACGTAACTGGCACATTGATGGTCGTGGCATTGTAAGTCATCTGCGCAATGTGCAAGAAAAACAGTCCACTCCAATTCGCATTTCATTACAACCTGCCGGAATCTCTGAAAAAACTCCTTTGGATATGTTGTCTACAGATCTCATTGCTGAACTTCGTGCTGAAGTTGCTCGGTGGTGGGAGGCTCTTCAGAAACAGCAACAGCTTCAGCGGCAGCAGTCATCTGGTAACCATGGCAACACAATGCTTTCTCCTATTCTCGGTGCCATGTTGGGTGATGGCCCGATCCGCATGATCACTCTTGGACAAGAATTGACTGTTGATAATGATGAGAAGACATTAAGTGAAATGCAGTTCAAAGACTCACAGCTGGTTTTTGTGTCTGTTGGTGCCAGCCGACCCCAGCGGAAAATGGATGGCACATTACCGTCTTCTTGCCTTCCTTCCCCCAGTCCTGAGCGCTTACCAATGATGATTCTGTTGCAGGATCCAAATTTTGAGAGACTCCTCACACTTCTTGAGCAGCTTAGCAATCTCAGTTTCCAGACTGCTGATCTGGAAAGCAAAGAGAGGTGGAATTTGCAGAGTAAGGCCAAAATCTTCTCTCGTCGTGTTTGGGAGCTGCTTATGCTGCTGCCAACAAGTCCCAAGATGCTGGATGGCTTCAAAAGTATAATGCCCTCGACCCCAAGTGAACAACATGAACAGCTAGAAGACAAGATCGACTGGAGTCGACTGCTTGACCCCCAGCGACCTCACCGGCTTATGTATTCTCTGCAGATTGTCGAGTCCCTTTCAAAGAACCCCAGGAGTAAGAAAAAATCTGCATCACAGTCGAGCGGTTGTGACACAGACTCTGAGATGAGTGTCGAGGGTCAGGAAATGCCAGAAGAGATCTGGACAAAACAGTTTGTGTCTAAAGGAGGCCTCAGCCATTTGGTAAATATTTTCAAGTCTGGCACACTGCAAGCAAAAGGTGGGGAAACCTGGAACCAGTGGAATCAGGAATGCTTGGCCTACCTGTTGCGCCTGATTAGTCAGTTCTCAGTGGAAAGGTCCGATGCCGAAGCTGGACATAATGATGTCTTTGAAAATTATGAAATACCACGGAAGAAGATGAAACGTCAAAAGAGTAATTGCGACAAGATTGTTGTTCCTCGTCTGAACCAGACAATCATGTCAATGCTGAATGTAAGTACCGATTTACAGATTATCATGCAAATTCTCTTTGATGCTGCCATTCCAATTGAGACCAACCTTTGCAATACTGGCACCTGGGGTCGGCCAGAAGTTGTTCATTATGCACTCAACTTCTTAGTGTCATGGGCTTATTCTTGTGAAGAACTGAAAAACGAGTTTTGTATGACACCCAACTTCAACACTTGGCTGAAGAGGCTGACACTAGAAGCTCCTGAACCTTGCGTACGGAAAGAAGTATGCACAGGACTTTACCAGCTATGCTTGGGAAAGACTTCTGAGAATAGGAGTGGATATGCATTCCTGTTGCCCATATTATCAAGCATGCTTTCCTTCTTGCACGAAGCCCTTCTCATAAAGCCTCAATTGAATGATGCATATTTGCAAGAGGAAAAAAAGGAAACCTACGGTCCAGGGTGTCGAGATTACTTTTGGCTAGTATGTCGTTTTGTTGACAATATTTCACGAGATGATGCAAGCCACAATTCTGACAGTCCAGTGAACTTGGATACCCTTTGCAAAGAGGTTGCTAATCACATCATCTCCCGTTCTTTCTATGAAACAAGGCATGGCTATGAAGAAGATGATGCTCTGATTGGACTCTTGAATTTGTGTACTGCAATTCTGAAGCATGACCCTCCCTTTAAAACATCTGAAAAGGGTAGAGTATTCCTAGAAGACATCTTTTGGTGCCTTTTTGCTTTGCCATCACCCAGCAACCGGAATCTACCAAAGTGCAAAAGTCAAGCTTCCCGAGCAGCTGCTTATGATCTTTTGGTTGAGATGGTCAAGGGAAGCGTTGACAATTATACGATCCTTCATGAAAAGATGATGAAACAACACAGTAAAGATTCTCATGCTCCATACCCCTGGGATTACTGGCCCCATGAAGACGGAAGATCAAAATGCGGTTATGTCGGCCTCACCAACCTAGGCGCCACATGTTACATGGCCACCTGTATGCAACATCTGTACATGATTCCACAAGCACGCCAATCTGTGTTGCAAGCTAAGTGTACAGAGCAGACAAAACATGAGAGCACATTAATTGAACTTCAGAAGATATTTGCTTATCTCCAGGAGAGTGAGCGCAAAGCGTACAACCCCAAAAGTTTCTGCAAGACTTACACAATGGATAAGCAGCCATTAAACACTGGCGAGCAGAAAGACATGACTGAATTTTTCACAGATCTGATCACAAAACTGGAAGAGATGTCAACTGACATGAAGAAACTGGTAAAAAGTTTATTTGGCGGCGTTTTAACAAACAACGTGGTCTCCCTTGACTGCCCACATGTTAGCCGTACTGTGGAGGAGTTCTACACCGTCCGATGCCAGGTTACTGATATGAAAAACCTATATGACTCTCTTGACGAGGTCACAGTGAAAGATATGCTCGAAGGTGACAATATGTACACTTGTTCCAAGTGCCAAAAAAAGGTCCGTGCTGAGAAGCGAGCATGCTTTCGTAAATTGCCAAAAATCCTCTGCTTTAACACCATGCGTTACACCTTCAACATGGTGACGATGATGAAGGAGAAAGTGAACACTCACTTTTCATTCCCTCTGCGTTTGGATATGTCCCAATACATGGAAGTGAACTTAATGGGGCCGGACAAGTTGCAAGATGACGACGAAAAAAGCAGCAGTAACTTCACTGAGGACAATGAGTTTGAGTGCTATGAATATGAGCTGATCGGAGTGACAGTACACACGGGCACGGCTGATGGAGGTCACTATTACAGTTTTATTCGAGACCGTATAAACCAATCCAAAACTGGACAGGACAAGTGGTACTTATTTAATGATGCTGAGGTGAAGCCGTTTGATCCAAGCCAAATTGCAGCAGAGTGTTTTGGAGGAGAAATGACCAGTAAAACTTATGACTCAGTTACTGACAAATTTATGGATTTTTCTTTTGAGAAGACCAATAGTGCCTACATGTTGTTTTATGAACGGTGTTCTCCAAAGAAAAAAGAAGTGCCTATGGATGAAGAGGATCCCACATCAGAACCACCCCAGAAATTTAACTTTGACCTCTCAAAAGAGCTGGCTGACTGGATATGGCAGGACAATATGCAGTTCCTGCAAGACAAGAACATATTTGAGCATACTTATTTTGGATTCATGCTTCAGCTCTGTGGTTACATTCAGACAACACTGCCTCGAGATGACTCTCGGAAAGTGCCCCTAATGGCTGCCCAGTTGAGTGCTTCATTTGTCCTGGAGACACACATTCATGCCAAGGAGAAACCAACCATGCTTCAGTGGATTGAATTGCTTACAAAACAGTTTAATTCTTGCCAAGCAGCCTGTGAATGGTTCCTGGAACACATGTCAGAATGTGACTGGTGGCCACAACAAATACTCATTAAATGCCCCAACCAAATGGTGAGACAAATGTTCCAGCGTCTGCTTGTTCATGTTATAACTCAGCTGAAGAGCGTACGGTATGACTTACTGCCTTCCGTCAATGGTGCAGAAGAAGTAGTAGACTCCAACAGCCTTAGCAATCGTACATGTGCTACAAAATTTATCAAACGGATGTTATCAATCCTGGAACATGGTGTGAGACCCCATAGCAAACACCTCACAGAATATTTTAGCTTTCTGCTTGAATTTGCCAAAATGGGTGATGAGGAATGCTTTTTTTTGATCAACATCAATGCTATTTCAACCATTGTTAACTTCTACATGGGACAGAAGGCACAAGAGAATTATGTTGAAATCTTATCTGATGACGAAGAAGAAGATGATGTTATCGCCATGCCTGAAGATAAACACCGCCCTCTGGCTTTAGACAAAATGATTGCGCTCATTGCTCAGCTTGTGGAACGGTCAAGGGGAGAAGATAATCAGTTGCGTCTTTCCGAGAAGGACTACAACAGCATTATTGGAGGTAAGAACTTCCCATTTCTCTACAATCAAATTAAGGATCATATTAATGTACGCCAGACTTGCAACCTGATATTTAGCCTTTGCCGGTGGAATGACTCCCTAGCAACGGCCATAGTGCAGATGTTGTTCAATGCAGTGAAGAAGCTTAATGCTGAACAAGCGCAGCCTTTCTTCAAACTTATGTCTTATTTGGTTGAATTTATTGGGGGTCCTCCAGGCATGCCGACTTTTATGCAGTACATCCTTCAACGTTTCTGGGAGCTCACAGAGTGCTGCCCTCACCAGTGCCTTGAATGGCTGTCGACACAAGTGATCAGAAACAAAATAGCCAATGCCTGGGTCCTCCAGCAAATGGACAATTGGGTGGAGGCCCATCTCATTGCACACAACAACGTGCGTGTGAGGAATGCTGCAAGTTTCCTTCTAGTTTCTCTAGTGCCAAATCCAAGTTTCCGCCAGGCCTTCCGAACAGCAAGGAGCATCTTAAGCCCCCATAAAGAGCTTCTACTCTCATCAGATGCTTTAGCAGTCCTCCATCAGATCTACGAACACTTACTCTCACTCCTCTCTCGTGCACGTCTCTACGTCGACCCTCAAACACATGGCACTAGCAAGCTGGTGTGTTATTTTGCTGTCATGACATACTGCCTGATTTCCAAGAAAGAGAAGCTTATGTTCGGTCGCTATTTTGCTGACTTGTGGCAGTTGTTCCAACCCAAATTATCTGAACCTCAGATTTCAATGCATCATAACAAACAGGCAATGCTTTTATTTTGGTACCAAGTATGTGTTGACTGCCCTGACAATGTAAAGCTGATTGTGACCAATACGCACGTATGTAAAAACATTGCTTTCAACTATATCCTTGCAGACCATGATGACCAGGAGGTTGTCATGTTCAACCGCTGTATGCTTCCAGCTTACTACGGTCTGCTTCGGATCTGCTGCTTGCAGTCTCGGTCATTCACTCGCCAGCTTGCCCAACACCAGAACATCTTATGGGCTTTCAAGAACATCTCACCTTACCCGGCACAATACACAGCCGCTGTTGAAGAGCTTTTTAAAATGATGCGGGTGATGGCCATGAAACATCCTGATAGTACGGAGGAAGAGTTAAAAGCCATCAATAACTTTCGACGGACCACAATACAAATGTATCTGCAGCACCTTGATGCCCGCTCTGGCTGGCAGACTCTTATCAATAGTTTTAAGATTCTGGTGGACAGCACCGATGACCGTTTGCTGATTATCTATCAGCAAGGACTGCAAATGATCACCGAGGCCTTCTTTACACTTCATGTCATGTACCACGAAGCTACTGCCTGCCACGTGACTGGGGACATTGTTGACCTCATGACTCTGCTGCTGCCTGTTCTTAAAGTGGCCAGGCATTACCTGGAGCGGAAGAACCCGACAACATTACATGTCAAGGAATGTATCTTCAACTGGAATGAACGTGCTGAACTTGTACGGAAACTCCTCACCTTGCTCAACTCTTATACACCGCCAGAAATTCGGCAGAGTTGCTTCGAGGTTCTCAAAGAGCTAGTACTTACTTTCCAGAAAGATATTATACTCACTATTGTCACAATCCTACGAGATTCTCACAAGGCATTTCAAGATTCAAATCTTGTTGTCTCCATGGGCCCTTACTTTCCACGGAGGGGTCAGAAACCTATTTGTTCCAAGTCCAATGTTCGACCCCCACGACCCCAGTTTCAAATGTTCTTGCTGTCAAATCAACTAGAGGCAACTCGTGGTGTTGATGAAGCATATGATGCCGCGCTATCAGATTTTTTCACTCCATATCACTTGTTCATTGACCTGTTGTGCCGAGTTGCTGTTAATCAGCACAACTTGACAAAGGACTTGATTAACCTTAGTGCAATGGTTGCTTATGAAGGTGTACCATTGCATTCACTTTATTTTGCAAAGCTCTGGAATGAGATCTACCACTTGGAGCAGTTTGATAAAAGCTGTATTAAACTGCTGTGCAACAGTTACTACTTTATTGAATATGTAAATGCAGTACTGTTAGACGAACGTATGTCTCTGAATAGCCCAATCATCTACCAGTTCTTCTGCAATTTCTTTCCTAAAGTCCACCAGCAGGTGTTAAATGATCCAGGCCAAAGTCTGCTGGACAGTCTTGTGGCATCCATTACTGCTGAAAAGTCGGCCACAGAAAATGTAAAAACTGACCAAGAACTGTTTGCCATATGCCAGCGCATCAATGGCGACCTTCGTGCCATGCTGCTGATATTCTCTGTGCAGCCCCCCAAACAACTGAGCAATCTGCTCACCGACAGCTTACAGCACATCCACAAAGTGTGCTGTGAATATCAGCAACGACAGAGGGCAGAGATGGGAAACAATGCTTGTGACGACCCTCCCTGCTCCCCATCATCTTCCTCATCCCCAGCTAGCACTCCAACAGCTTGCTCATCATCAGGCACCACCACCACCACCACCACCAACACTACCAACACGCTCACCACTACCACTTCTACTACTACCACCACTGCATCCACCACTAGTAGTGTGGATAGTACCTCCACTACCACTGTGACTCCAATCGCTACCACTTCTCTAACGACTACTACCACTTCTCCAGAATCACCTGTGAACACTCCGGCTGTAAATGTTAATATCACAATGGCTACCAGCAATGTTACAGACTCTGAACTTGCTGAAAACCAGGCTCCCTCCCTGGCATCTCCAGAAAAGCTGGCTGGTTGCTCGGAGCAGGTAGGAACTACTGAAGTTGAGGACTCTTTAGAAACTCCATCAAAGCGTCGCCGTCTCAGTGAAAATGAAATGGTGGATACTGTAAATAATGATGACACATCCACAGGATTTCAGATGAGCACAGTTTCCCCTACGTCTGATAGTGGTGACTGTGGCAATGAAGCTGGCGGTCCCAGTAGTGGTGGTAGCAGCAGCAGCAGTAATATGCTTTCGTCGAACGAGACCAAAGAACATCAGGAATTGTCAAAATACACTCGGCAGAGTCCCAACAGGGATTTGGCACCTGATGTTACAGCATCGGCATCAACCTCTCCATCCTCCTCAACGACAACAGCCAGTAATTCTGCAGCAGGAACTTCAACAACTCTTGGTCGTTCTATTCACAGAGAAAAGCCAAATTTCATAGATACAGTTATAAAGCACATTGAACATTTGTATGGATTTCTTGGACGAAAGTAAGATGTACTGTGAAATTGATAGAATTCGTCTCTTCACTCTATAATTAATTTGATTAAATCATTTTTAATTTAATTAAATTAATTAATCTTTCTTGCAATTCTGCTAATCTTTGAAACAATTTTCTTACTGTCTTACATTTATTTCCTACTAAATTACCTCTTCCATCTGCTAATTTTTAATTTTTTTTTTTTTTTTTTTTTTTTTTTTTTAAATATTTTTTTAAAAATGTTATTTTTACTTTTACTGCCTCATGTTCCTCATCTACTTCTTTTCTTCATTTTGCTACTGTCTCATCATAAAACTGAACAAACCTTTTTTTTTTTTCTTCTTTTCAAGCCTTATACAATCCATTCTGTTTTTATTACTGGACACTTTTCTTTTTTTTTTTCTCTCCCAACATAATCCTGTGCTTATGTGACATACTGTAATTCTTTGGTTCATTCAAAGGTTTTGTTTTCAGATACATTCATTGATGTGTTCTGTTGAGAATTTCTGGCTACTTGCAGGTTATTCACAGACTGTGGACATTGCTTACTAGGAAAGAAGAAAATGAGAATAACTGATTTTAAGTATCGTATCTGAATAATGGCTATTTCAGATGTAGAGAAAGTACTTTAGCAGAAAAAGTAAGGAAAGCCAAAAAAAATTTTTTTATGTTGAGCTAAAGCTTTTTCATTTTAAATATTTGCAGAAGCATTTATTGCTTTTCATTGTTTATTGACATTTTTTCTTGCATTTTTTTTCCTCCAAATTCACTCTTTCACCTTAGTAAAAATGGTTTATTTAAATCAGGTTTTTCTATTTAATAAAATTGAAGTGTGCAATTTGAGAGATTAAATTTTCTATGATGGATTGTATTTGCTTTCAGTATCAACTTAAAGAAAAGTGTAAATTAAAAAGAAATAAAAAAAATTTTTTTTACAGTTTTATCAGACTATTTTATAAGAAAAACAAATTATTAAATAAAGAAAATATTGAGCCTTTCAGGACAAAGTTTAGTTAAAAGCAGTAGACATTAAGAAATGTCTTATAAATCTTACATGTTTGTTCATTTTATCTTTCTTTTATGTATGTATGTATAATTAAAAACTTTGTTCAAACTAATTCCTCAAATGTCTAATGACATGTTGAAAATATTTTCACTTGATTAAATATGATTGCAGAATCTATTTTTATAGTTGTCAATAAATGTGTAGTGTACAAAGTACATTCACACCTCACTCCTCCTCCTTTTAAATTTAAAAAAAAAAAAACAAAGTACACATCAGAATTCTTCTGTTTAAATGAAATCTACTCGCTCCCCAAGACAAAACTTTTCATTTATTTTTGTTTAATGGTGTATGGTTTCCTTATTTGTAATCCTAATAATGATTGCAAATTTTAAAGATTCTTTAATGCATAAAATTCCGTTGTCATAATTATAAATTGTTTTACTTATGTTTCTGCAAATTTTTATTCTGGTTTCTGCCTTTTGTCTTGATATACCATATATATATATATATATATACACACACACACACACATCTGTAAAGATGTCAAATAACATCAACTTTATAACTAATTTCAGCAAAACTTAGTACTTTTTTATATCTTTAAAATCTTAGCGTTTAATTTTGCTCTGAAATGTTAGATAGAAGATGTTTCGAATATAATTATCACATTTCTTCCCCCCCCCCCCCCAAGAAAATCCATGAGGAATTGACAATTTTAGGAATGTTTGAGGTGTGTAAATTATCTGCAAAAATTTAACATGTCTTAAGTTACTTTAAATGAAGACAATAAGACCTCCCAGAAATTTATATAATAGTTACCTCCCTTTTCATGAAAAAATTTCAAAACTTGTATTAGTTATGATGTACTCTTGTTTTTTGTGAACATAATCTTTAAAAATGTAAAAAATAATCTTAGTTGCACAGTGTATTTTCAGATTACAAGGAAAAATAGAATGAATTTTCATTTTCAAGTTATTCAGAGGATTTGGATACTTGGTATAAAAATATTTTTCTTGTTAAATAAATACTTTTTTTTTCTTTTTATTTATTTATTTTATACATAAACTACTTCACAAATGATTTGGAAACTACATTAAATTTATTTTTGTAGCTGTCAATAAAATGTTTCTGCCATATAACATTGAAATTAAACAAACAAAAAAATCTATCAATGGCTCTGAAACATTATTAAAGTTTGCTCCCTCATGGTTCTTACGAGTTTCAGCCTTTTGCATTCACTCTTCAGATTATCTTAAATTGGAAACAATTTATTGACAGCCTTCAGCAGACCTTATTTATAGTTTAATATTTTTTATGAAGCATTTACTTTAAATTGACAAGAATGAATAAATAAAAAAAAATTATCCTCGATGATAAATAACAATGTACAGTATGGAAATGTTTTACTAATAAGTCTTTAAAAAAAAGAAAAGACAACCAGAAGATTTGAAAATAGTTAATTCATGTAATTTTTTATTTATTTATTTTCAATATCCTTTTGGATATTCAATATTTTAATCTTTTTTCTTTTATGAAATATGTTTGGATATGATTGTATCTGAAAAGACCTTATTATAAAACAGGTTTTATAAGTTGTCACATCAGCCAGGCACATTTAAATATAAAAAAAGGCATCTGTTAAAGTACTTTAGAAACTAAAGAGTATTTTCTTTTTTACATTTAAAAAAGGAAAAAACCAAACCCTTACTTATTACATATCCCAAATTATAATGTAAAATCTGTCTCCCCTCCAATTAAATTGTTATTTAGTCAAAACTGCAATTGTATTTATCTTGGCCTCTTGTACACAAGATTTTTTTTTCTTAATGTTTTTTTATCAACTTAGCCTTCTGTCCTGTCATCTGCTTCAATATTTTTTTTTTTTTTTTTTTTTTGTAATTCATTTATCAATTATTTGTGGACCAAAGAAACAGTGTCAACTGACAGTTGTCTGTCACTTCAACATAATGGAACCATATTTTTTTATGGTGGCGATGTCCTTTATCTTATCCTTTTAATCTAATGCTGTTACATTTCAACCAGGGCTTTGTTCAGTTCCTATCATGATCATCTTTTCATATTTATTTCCTCACTCTACTTCTCCTGTTCTCACTATATCTCTCTTTGTTTCTTTTTCCTCCTTTCTCTTCCCAAATCATACTGTTGGACGGTAGCTGTTCATTTCACACAAATCTGAAATTTGTAAAGAAAAAGTATAAAATCAATAAAAAAAAAAAAAAATACAGTTCAATCAACAAAGCAAAAAAAAAAATAAATGAATAAATAAAAAACCTGAACTGGTTTCTGGAAACTAAGAAAAAGATGAAAAAAGACGGTGGCAAAACAAAAACTGTTGATTTGTAGACAAAAAAAATTCCAATGTCTTTTTTCTTATTTCTTTTACATTGATGTGTAAAAGACAACCACTTTTAAATTTGTAATAAAATCCGATTTCTTTTAAATTCCAGTTACAACTGTTTCTCTCACAAGATTTCTTTTTTTTTTCTTTTCTTTTTTTTGTCTACTCACCCAACCCCATTGTTTTATTTTATCCATTATAAAAATCTTATTTATTTAATAAAAGAACCAGAGGTAGTAATAATCAAGACAAGATCTAAATTGTAGATTTATTATATAGAATAAATTTTTTTTTTTTTTTTTTTTTCTTTCAATTTTCAAACTATTTACAATTACTTGTTTTTCCTTTTTATAAAGTTTTATATTTGCTCATGAAAAGGCTACAATCTTAAAGCTATCAGATTTTAATAACCTTCATTGTTATTTAATTTTCACTTTTCTACTATTACTTATATATCTTCCTGTATACTATAGTTAAAAAGATGGATTTTTTTTTTGGGGGGGTGCCTCTTTTGAAAAGATTGGTGTTCAACTTTTGATAATTTTTTTACCAAGAAAATTGTCTTTGTAAAAATATTTATATAATAGAGACGGAAAAAAAATCTGCTTTAGTGCCATAAAGAAAATCCAAACTGATTTAACTGGCATTTGAAATATTAAATTATTCTGTTCAAATGGCTAAATAAATTGGAACAGTTCAAAAGAAGAGTTGTGCCCCTTTATGTAACAAATTCGCTACAAGTTTATAGATCGCGAGATCTATCAGAGATGAAATTTAAATTATTATTGCATTATTCCAAATTTTTATCACATTACCAGATAGCTATTAATCTCAACAACTGAGCACAAATAGTTATTAATTTTAAAAAATTAGTAATTAACGTGTAATATTACCCATAACTACATGTACAAAAATGTCATTTTTAATAAAAGTTAAAAAATGCCCATAAGTGTGTATATTGTCAAAAATTCCTTTTTCCACAATATAGCTATTTGTGCTACGTTATAATGCTTATTACCTAAACAATAATAATACTGAATAAATTTTTTTTAAACATTAAAGTATATTTAATCACTTCTCCCTAATAGCTGTTGTGATCTGTTAATATTTTATTAAATAAAACATCTACATGAAAATTGTTAGTTTAATTTCGTTATGATTTCTCTAATTTCCCATTAATAATTTCAGCTTTCTCACTATTTAAAGAAAATATTACATTATAATCCTTTACACCAAATATATAGGCTGGCATTTTTATAGACTTGATGTGGGACTATGAATTTAAAAGTATGACAGGATCAGTTTGTATCATGTTTTAATGCTTATGTTTTCTGTAATGATTTCAACCAAAATAAGTGATGCTCTTAGCATGCCTCTTGGCTGAAATATTATATATATATATATATATATAAATTTCTATTATTTAAATCAGCAGGCTTATCTTGACTGTCTGACTGACTTTTTAGCCTGTCTACCCTTCAACATTTTTCACCTGTCTGTTTTTGTATTCGGTAACCTTGGAATTTTAAACTGAATCCGTTTTTTCAATCCATGAAGGAAGATTTGTTCTCATTCCACTTTCTATGGTTAGGCCATATTTTCATATAGGTTAACATTGAGCAGTTTTATTTGCCTTTGTATTGTTTATCCTTTTTTTTTTTTTTTTCTATTGAAGCAGAGTATATAACTTTTCAGCACTACTAGGCCTAAGGATTGAACTTAGAACTGCCATGAACCAGATATGTTTTAACCAACAAGTTAATCCACAAGGTCATGTTGAAATTCCATTAAACCTTAATGTCTATAGTCATATGAGTGTCCTGACTAAGCAGGGAGAGGTTTTTTTTGTTTTTGTTTTTTTACAGGTTAAAATTTTATTGATTGGGGGAGCATTCTCTTGCGTGTCAGTTCTACAAAGCAGCAGTTTGTGAAAAGAAGCTGCTCAAGTGGAACTTGCAACTCACCAATGAAATATAAAGATAATGTGGGTTTGCTACAATGTGTGTGGCATGGTGGGTCTTAGCCACAAATGTTAAAACTGGTGGAACTATGTCTGAACACTTACCATGGGAATAGCAATAGAGCAACAAGATGCCTGCAACATTTCATCTGAGAAAAGGATTGCAAGGTGGAAAATAATTTGTCACCCACAAGGACGCAAAGATGCTTTTAGACTTTATTTGGACTGGAAAGTGAATGGAATATAAATAATCTCCAGAGAGTACAAAGGTTGAAACATTAGTACAACAACCAAAGTAAGCATGCTGGTCCA
Source organism: Acanthosepion pharaonis (assembly GCA_903632075.3). Taxonomy (NCBI): domain Eukaryota; kingdom Metazoa; phylum Mollusca; class Cephalopoda; order Sepiida; family Sepiidae; genus Acanthosepion; species Acanthosepion pharaonis. The sequence goes on from CAHIKZ030001112.1 coordinate 3,017,793, forward strand.
AATAGCAAAGTGCATAATTCCTCATCTCAAATATATATCAGTGGCATGTACTGCTAAGAAGCAGTGTATGCAATACTTACCTCTTAAAATTACTTTGTATTAAGTTTAATGTATTATTTATTTCAGTTGCATCTTATGACACTTTAGGGAGACTCATTGAATTTATTATGCCTTTTTGTAATGAACACTAGAAACCTTTAAGCAGATTTACCTTTGAAAATGGTACCTCTGATATGCAGTAATCTCATTCTGCAATAAAATATGACACTTCCTTAAAAGGTTTTACAGGAAACAATTTGTTTATATTCATTCAATTTGTTCTAAAAATAGATCACAATCTAATTTTGAATATGAAAAAACTTTTTACTGTTGGGATTTACTTTCCTTGTAGGATTGGCTCCATAATCAAGATGGTTTCTTTTTGAAGTGAACACATTTAAAATAGTATTTATAAGTGGTATTCATCTACTAAAATGGGTGGTTGAGAGAGATAATATTTGTATTAGGGATAACTATCTGTCACATGCTTGTAAAATATAAATCTAGCAACAAAAAATACAATTAGAATTTTGTAATAGGGAAATTATTATGAACCCAAAAAATTTTTTACATATTTTGTATGTAAAGCAAGGAAATGAGAATGAAAAATATTTTAAATTGGTCAACATTGGTTGGCACTATTTTGGAATTTAAAGAATTGGGATAAGCAGAAATAGTCGGGCCTAAATTTTAACAAAAATGTCATCAATGAACTGACACTTTCTTAATTCCTCTTGCTTTTAAGATTATGACTATTTTAATTTAAATTTACACCTTTTCAAGTAGACACAAGAGAATCAAATTCTTTAGGAATAAATTTATAAATGCAGGAAAGTGTTACCTATAAATTTGGGTAATTGAACTATGAAAAAAACATGACATACTCTAACAAATTTTTGTGATTTCTGAAGTCACACCTTATAAAATAAATTTATTTTATATATAAGTGAACACCAAATTCAACAGCAACAGTTTGTTTCATGCTGAAGCCCAATGTTCAGGCCATATGTGTTTATATATGCTGATCAATGCTACATTATGTGTTATTGTATTATCCTAATAGTTATTTGGCAGATGGTAATGATTATGCTTCAAATTATTCTATAGGCTATTGAGTAGAAATAATGGTGGATCCAAATGCAGTTATTTGTAGCTATTTTATAGTGTCTGTTGATTTTTTTTTTATTTTTATTTTTTTCTAAATCCCCCCCCCCCAATCCCAAAACTCTAAACTCTGGAGGGAAATATAGCCAAACACAAATTGCTAAATAAACAATCAGGACGTATCTCAAAATGCAAACATGAAAACAAATTTTTACTATATTACTTAAAAATTGAAACCTAAAATCAATGAGAGAAATAAATAAGTAAAATAAAGTGAACAAAAAAAATCTAAATCAATAAACTATGAACACGCACATAAACTCAAGTAAATGTAATAATAATCAGTAATAAAGTAATAAATTGAGTAAATAAAATTAACAAACAACACTAAGAACTACAAATAATGACATTTGGATTCACAATTATTTCTATTCAATATAATTGGGAATAATATTTACCCACCTAATATCTTTTAGGATAATACAATAGACCTACCCAAAATGCACTATTGACCAGCATATGTAAATAGTCAAGCCAAAACAACACACATGGCCTGAAGAGAAGACTCACCAGTGGGTGTTGACAAACACTATCCCTAATATTGAGCACTTCAACCCATAAATATTGCATGCCTTAAAACTATATTTTTATCATATATATATATATATATATATATATATATATATATGCATATAAAAAAAAAAATTTTTTTTTTTTTCATAAAAGGAATCATGTTTTTGTGTGACAATACTTATAAAATTATATAATTTTCTTAAACTACTCTAATTTATCTTTGTTCAGTGGAAAAAAAATGTGAGGTGTGTTACTTTTGATATACCATGTGTGTAATATATATATAGTCATCCACAGACATACTATTTAGAAAACCTATTTTCCTCCTATAATTTACCTATTTAAGGAATGCACATCTCTCATTGAGACTTCTACATGACTTTTATGAAAGATGTGTGTTCCTTAAATAGGTAAATTGAACTTTGTTTTAATATGGTCCTCCAGGGCCAAACTGGAAATAGCATGCTTTGGTTAGGAGTGGTTTCCTTGAGGGGAAAAAGGAATACAGACAAGTTTCTCTTTAGTAGGTCTTTCATTTAGAACAGTTGTTATTTTAATTTCACTGTTTCTGGAATAACAACTGGAGCATTATTAACATGTAAATGTGCAGTGATTCATTTTTATGAAGAAAACCTGCAAACAGGTGAAAATTTAACAAGATTATAGAGGTATCATACTTCTACAAATTAGCTTTCTTTTTTTTTTGTTTTCTTTGTTGTAACTCCAATTATTCATGTATATGAACTTTTTTTTTATGCATAAAAGTTAGGGATGCATACACAAGAACTAAATAGTAATTTTTGTTTTTTTTACATTACTATGTTCTGCATTGTTATATTCACAATAGTATGACCAAACTAGCTGACGTGCAACAAAGAATATTTAAATCACTAAACAAACACTGCATCTATTTTAAAAGAAGAAAAGAAAAAGGTTATTTACATAGATATTCAGTCAGTTATGTGCCATGTATGATACATGCTTAGGCGATCATGTATCTATTGATACATGACAAATTTTTTTCCCACAGTAGGTTGCCATTTCTTTCTGCATTAGGCCAGTTGCTATCCAAGGCTATAGAACCCAGTCTGTTCTGCTATTTACCCATAGCTGGGAGGAGAAGAAGAGAATTCATACCTTTCCCAAGGGTATAAGCATGTAAGTGAATGTAATGGATTCACCTGGAATTCAAACTCTGCTCTCTGATTCCTCAATCTGAGCCTCTATCTGTTACTCCACCATGTTCACATAGATATTAAGCATCATCTTTGAAATGGTAAAACTCTCCTCCCTCTCTAGTTCTTTGATATACTGCGTGTGGGTATAGTAATCATGACCATTTCCATTTCAGGCTGTGACAGAGAAAAAGTCACTAGCCACTGGATTATGTATTTAATTTCTTTTATTCTCTCAGTGTCAGCTTATTTTTTTGCCATAAGCTTGCTGTATCTTTGTAATTATGTCCATGCATTTTCTCTAAATACTGTGGACATTTTGTGTTTAAAAACAATGTGAACTAAAACCATTCTTATTTGTAGTTGATGCAAACTGGATAAAAATTTGAAAAATATTAAATTTTGGTTAAATTTCAGTGCTATAAATTGTAAAATGTCTGAATATCGTACATGAGAATTGTTTTTTTTTTTTTTTTTTTTCAGAATTTTGTAGCCCAAAGTTAAGGTTGGGTATTACACACACAAAATACAGTAATAAAATATTGGTGAACTAAAATTATTTTACAAAGCTATTAGTGGCTCAAATTAATTCGGTTTATTAAGAAAATTTCTGTTTATCATATTAACTTTATTGAACAACATTTACCATTTTGTTTATCTTCAGTTTTTCAAACAGCTTCATAATTCCAGAGTTTTTTTTTTATCTTCATCAGCAAAGAACTGCTCTTCACACCTTTTGCAGTCAATCAAGAAATTGAATTTTTTTTTTCTTCCATTAAGAGAATTCTATAAAGACCAGAATAAATGGTAATCCAAATTTAATTCCAGATTCCTTTTGTCCATTTATTGTCTTCAAATGGTCTAAATAGAAGTAGGTACAACATCACCCACAGTCTCTCTTTTTTTTTTTTTTTTTTTTTTTTATAATGAAAACCTAATTTTGGTATGGTTAGTGGTAGTTCATTTTGCCTACCTTAAAATCTCCTTCTACATTGTTGTTGTTTTCATTAATCCTTGCAATTTGTTTAAAAACTGGAACATTTTCAGTAGGGTTAGCAAATCAGATAGAATTACAGTCAAGTTTTTTTTTTTTTTTTTTTTTTTTTTTTTTCAGTAATGTGGAAATCACACATCAAACATAACCAAGTTGTAAATAATATTCAAGGCTTTATTTGGATATTTTAAGTATATTGATAATCTCCCCTATTGTATAACATTGATTATTCTCAGTTAATGTCTTGATTTAATTACAAATCAACAATTGTAGAGTATTATTTAATGAAAAATCTTCAGCATAAAACATCATAAACTGCTTTTGACCATTTAATCATTCATAATACCAAAATGTACAAATCTTGGTTGTTTTTTGAAGTTGTCACATTTTTACCTTTCCTAAAATAAATACAATATGCCCCCCAAAAAATACAGTGCTTATTTTTCTTCTTTAGTATCAGAATGAATAAACAAAACACTAGTTTTTTTTCTTTTTTGTTTTTAAAAAAATGGATGCCGATATGACAACTATAAAAATAGAATGAGAAATTTTTTGAATGGAATTAAAACTATGAGAGTGTGCTGAAAACTTTGTAGGCTAACTATGAAGGAGTGGTGGAAGAGCTGTGAAATCTTACATGCATTAATTTCAACTCTTCTTAACTACATTGATTATTTCCAGATAAACTGACATCTGACTGTTCAAAGAAGTCTTGTTGGTCAAAAAAGTCTTCAGCCATTGTAATATCATCAGTGCAATACTGATTCCCAGCCAAGTATTATTTTTTTTTTTTTTTTTGGTGGAGAAAAGATATAATCAAATCAGGAGAACAGGGGAAGGTGATCAACCAGTTTTAAGCCACAGTTATGCACAGCAGCCATTGAAACCAAGGACTTGTGTGCTGGAGCATTGTTCTGATGAACAAAACCCCTTTTGTCAGTTTTTCTGGGTATTTAATCTTGATAGCCTTTCGTAACTGCCTCAGCAAGTTGGCATAATACTCTCTATTGTTGGTGTGGCCTTTTTGAAGATAGTCAATAAACAATGCCTTTTGAATCCAAAAAAAAAACAGAAGCCATCACCTTCCTTGCAGATGAAACAACCTTGTCCTTCTTTGGAGCTGGTGAAGAGCGTTTGCACTGCATAGATTGTCTCTGGCTCAAAATAATGAACCCAACACTCATTCTGGATTAGGAAATCTTCAAGGAAACCAGCTGAATCTGCCTCAAAAATTGTCAGATTTTCCTGTGATGTAATCAGTCTAATGCACTTTTGATCAGGTATCAACATGTGGCACCCACCAAGCAAAAATCTTCATGATAAGTTCATTGTGCAAAATATTCTCAACTCTCTTACAGAATATGCTATTTGATTTATAGCCAATCATCTGTTATCCATCACCATGTGATGAACACAATGTTTTCCTTGGTTAATGGCAATTGCAGGATGTAAAGATTCTATTTTCCCCCTCCTATATTCAACTGCCCACTTTTACACTGTTGATAAAGCTGGAGCATCATCCTCTAATATAGCAAACATGTCAGCATAAATGTCCTTGTCAGCTAAAGCATTTTTCTGCAGGTACACAATGCCAGATTTTGTTCATTTTCAAGAGAAGTTGCCACTAGTTACTTTTGAAGTCTTTTTTGAACAGTCAGATGTCAGTTTACACGGGAAGAACCAATGCACTTATTGAAATGGAGTTGAAATTAATGCATGCAATATTTTATGGCACTAGCACAAGCCTATGAACTATTTAAGTCCACCCTTGTAAATGCTCTTAATGCCATTTAATAACAAAAGAAACCTAGTGAACTTTTACTTTACCTAATATTTTCACTCTTTCAATTCTTAAATGTCATCTAACAGGCAAACCTGTTGTGCCAGCATAGATTTACTTTTCAATCAACCCAATAAAAAAAATATCATTACAGATATATGTACTGACATCTTTGTATCTGTTATCTAATTCTCAGAAAATTCATTTTTCTCTATTTTCAATAACATATCCAAAACACTAAATCATTATTTAATGTATTTTTCTAAAATAAGAATAGAGCTAAAGTTTATTTAACCATATAAATTTTCCAGTCTGAGGAGAGCTGGACTTTTAAAAAATCACATTATGCAGAGTTTAGTGAAATTAATAATTTGATGTTATTTTTTCACTTTAGTAAAGAACTTGAAAATTGACTTTTCAAGACAAACCTTGTTTTTTTACTTACATTGTAAACTGATGGTTAAACTATTTTGAAGACAATGATCATTAGGTTTATTGTAAACAAAAACTTTATTTTTAGAAAAAGTATACTGACTGGGTTCTATAGCCTTGGATGGCAACTGGTCTACCGCAAAAAGAAATGGCAACCTACTGCAGGAAAAAAAATCTGCCTCGTCAGGCAATCATGTATATTTCAATAAATAACTAAGCATGTATCACATAGCGCATAACTGACTGATAGTCAATTGTCAACCATTTATTATTAATTTCAATTAGAATTTTCTTTCATCATAATGTTTTCTTTTGTTTTTGTTTTTTAATTTTCATTTTTCTGAAGCCATCACTCTATAAGTGAGCAAACAGTTTTAAAAGAACAAACGAAAGATAAGTTCTCAATCAAACTTAAACTGATCCATTTTTGTTTTTCTTTGTGGAAACTTAGTTAACTTATACTGGCTTCTCTTAGCATCTAACATGCAAGTTTATGTCTCTGCAGGAACTTGTCCTTGATTATTTTTTATTATTTAATTATTTTTTATTATCCTTATCCAGACTAATTGATTATCCATATTTGTTGAACATGACAGATAAGTGAAAAATTAACAGTTACTCTAAAAGAATTTTCACTTGAAAAAAACGTTGCAATATAGTGTTATCTGGGTTGAAAATATGCCCTTTGTCATATTTTTACCTTTCTTAAAATAAAGCATAATATGCTGAAAACATTGCTTATTTTCTTCTAGAATCAGCAAAATTACACTTTTTTTCTTAATGAAAAATGTTTGCTGATATGACGGCTTAATAAATGCATACAAAAGCAATCTTTTTGGGGGTGAAGTTAGTTAAAAATTTTAGGAGTTCTTAAAAGTTCTCAACCTAGTCCACTTCCCCTAATTTTCTCTTTTTTTTTTTAGTCCTTATTTAGTCACCCTCCCACTGCCAAACATTAATTCTAATACCAAAACAAAAAAGAATGAACTTTTTTGGCCAACCTAATAAAATGATTTGGTTGAGGGCATTGTAAATTAATAGTAATAAATTCACCAAGCTAACCATTGCTACCAAGTGCCTAATTAATTAGTCAAGGTTTGTAAAAATCTTGGCCATCTAACTTAGTACAATGATTAACAGTTTAATCTTAGCTTTTCAGAAAATCTGATCCTTACATGCTCTCTTGTTGTGGCCTTGTGCCAGACTAAGCTATATACCTTTCTCCTTAATGTAATGTTCCTCAAAACACATTAACTGTATCTTTTTATTCATGGATCCCATTTTCTTTTCTTGAAATGTCATCACAAAACAAAATACTACTGAAACTAACATAAATTGAACCGTTGAATTATACATGTAGAAAAGTTGCTTTTGTAACTGATTTTATAATTCAGTCAAAAAAATAATTTCTTGTAAGTTTTTTAAAAATTATGATCATCATTATCCATTTAATTTTGTGGTAGCATTTTTCAGCTGGATGCCGTTCATGATGCAAATCTTTTAAGTTGGGAAACCTTTCTTTAAACTTTTTCTACATTGATTTCTCTGAAAAAAGTTTCAAATATAGGTACCTCCAAAGAGTCATTAAAAAAATGAGCATACATGATGACAAAATGCCCAAAATTTAATAAAAACAGTTTTATTATCGAAATATTTATCTTATTAATAAGAGGAAAGAGCAAAGGATTTTTTGATTATTAAATTATATTTTTTTAATCCTTTTTAGAACTTTCAAAAATTTGCATAAAAATTGTTTTTGTTGAGTCAATGTGTAACCATAAATTAGTATGTGACATCGATGTGGTTAAACATTAATTCTAAGCAGGAAAAGGAAAGGGTTAACCCAAAATGGAAAATAGGCTAGAAGATAGAGAGTGAAAACATTTTCTTTAGTGAGAATGGGACATTTGGATTTCTTCTCTCCTAAAAGTTTATTTTTCTTATCAAGAGTCTGGCATGCAGACGGAAACAGATTTGGAGAAATGGCTTTATCACTTGATAAATTAGGGAAACATATTCTTCATTGATGAAATCAGAGAACAAACTCTTTTTTTTCTTTTTCTTAGGGTTGAGGTTATGAAGATCAATCATGTCATACCAGGAAGGTGTTCTGGTTTGTATGAAAAGAGTCAGAGAACTGAAATTAATGAGAGGAATAAATTACACCCTCTCTTATGCATCTTAAAAATTAGATTTGTTGCAAAGACAGTTATGAGTCTTAAGAAGTGGGAAGAGTTTAGCCCTACCTGTGCCGAGTAGCAGTGAGAGATGTGAAATGAAGCAGTTTGGAGTTAAGGGAAAAGCAATTCTTGTGACTACTCCCAGGGAAGGTGGATAATTTTCTGAATTTGAAAAGTTGATTAAGAAAGCAGAAGTAAGGAACAAAGATTTGAATTAATGAAAATTAAAGCATCAATAAACCCCCAATGACCCTTCGGGCCCCATGCCAGTTTTGGGCCAAAGCTCATATCAGCAGATGATTTTGGCGGGGCTTGAAGACTTGGGCTGAGAAGCCACATCGAGTGCTTCTGGAATCCACGTCAGCTGCCAACCAGAATTCTTGATTCCAAGACTTTGAATCCAACCTTCCAGAAGTTTAGACTGGGGCCAGTGTCACTAAAGAGATTGATGTGGGAAGAGTTAATTTTTGTTGTACCAAGAACTATATAAACCAGTTGAAGATTAAGCCTATGAATCTCTCGTTTTATTTTTTTGTTGTGAAGATATATTTTTCCTTAATATAGCACCCACCACGGCTTGACCAACACTGTGAGACTACAACCTTTGATTTTCTATTGCTCTGAGATCAAGAATACAATGTAAGCAGAGATGGCGTGGATCGAAGCAACCAACAACCAGCTTAGACCAGCATCAGCATTGACCAGTGCAGAGTTAGCCCCCTGGTTAAAGTGTCATCCTAAGACCCTGAGGACCGGACCACTAAATGTGGTTACACCACCTGGCATAGGCAGCAGTGAAAGGTGTTACATTATTTGCTGACTGTGACCAAGGATTTCACTTTGGGTTGCTGATGTTTTATTAATTGGTGTCTGACTGGATGCCCAGTTCAACCAAGCCTGGAAGAAGAATAGCAAAAGAGTAGAAAAAGGACATTCATTACAGGAGTAGGAACCGACTGACTTTAGTCAATTGACTATAAGGTTCTGAAACTGCATGAGAGTGTTTTCCGGTTTTATCAAATTGAGGCCACCACAAATCAAGTGACAGGTAGGACACTTTTTGGTTTACAGGTATTTTTTTTTTTTTTTATCTTGATTTCTTTATGAACCTCACCACTAGAAAAAATTTTTTTTGTTTGAAACTTGATTTTATCAAATTGTCTCTCTTTTACCTTTTCAGTTGAGTAGGTAATTTAGGATGAGTGAGCATAGGTCTGATGTTGGACCTGACCAGTCTATGGATGGGAACAAGGTGTTGAGTAACTTTAGAGACCTGTTGGGGGTATCCAAATTACCAGTGTATAGAAAAGGACCTGGGGGAGTTAAAAAAAAAAAAAAAACGGTTGACAGCGATGAGAAGAAACGGCTCACCTATGAACTGTCTGGGTTGGAGACGGAGACATTAGCATATGATGCAGCTGAAGGCCTGGTTTCTGATTGGGGGGGGCACATGGTGAGGGACCCTGGTTTAACATAGGTGGATTTAAAGAAACTGCTAATAGACGAATATGCAGATGAGGGGACTGTGCTAGAATCCATGAGAAACATTATGAAACTAATCCATGCAAGGGATGAAACTCCAGAAGAATTGGGGGGCAAGTATGACAAAATTGTCAGCCTTGGCCTTCCCTGTCAAACTAAGAAAAAATGCCGCCATTCATCTCCAGTTGGCAGATTTGTTTGTTGATGTGCTGGCAAACAAGCACATCAGACATGATGCAATTAAAGAGGCCACAACCAGATTGTCAGTGGCAATAGGTCTGGCCAAAGACAGTGAGAAAGTGTGAAATGAAGATGAGAAGAGGTGGAGTTTGGGTTAGGAATCGAGAATGTGTCAGCCAAAGTAAAGTGAAGAAAGCCCCTACTGTAGAGAAGGTGAGGGCACATCTGGAGAATGGAGAGTCCAACTACAATAGAAAAGAGTGGTCCTTGAAGCGTGCGTTCCTTGCACCAATGCCCAGATGGTATGGATTGGTTTGTTGGACTTTCAAATATGAGGGTCATAGAGCAATCAATTGTTCAACAAGATGGGGGTTGTCTCCAGAACGCATCAGGCCATATTGTAAGTGTGGGCAGTTTGGTCATGAAACCAAGTGATGTAGGATTCATAAAAAGGAACCCCCAAGACACTCCCCATTCAAAAGAGGGTAGTGTGGCCCATGTGATAACAGGTAAAAGGAGGGTTGTGCAATGTTGTACATGTGGATAGGTTGGTCACTTTTCCGCTGGCTGTGCTCAGAGAATGTTCTGGTTTTGTCATGAATCAGGCCATCTGAAAAGGAATTGCCCTTTAGAAATATAGAGAACAAATGCCTGCAAAGTAAGAATGGACAGTCAAGAACTCTGTTCTATGTAGATGAGGGAAAGTTTTTGTTGCCAGCACCCATGTTAAGAAGTGGATGGATGATGGAGGAAGAATGTTGGAGAAGGTTGGATAGGCACCACCCCCAAGAAAAAGAGGGCTAGAGTATTTTCTTTGTTGATCCCAGAGTGGGAATTCACATGTGAAGCAGTAATAAGAGGAAAAGCAATGAGAACACTAATAGATACAGGGGATGTCTGTGTCCTTGATTAGGGAAGATCAGTAAAAGAGGCTGAGATTACAAGCATGATTGGGAAAGCCTGACATTACAATTAGCCAAGCAGATGAGAAAGATATCAGAAATGGTGTGGCTCCTGGTAAGGATAGAAGGGACAAATGTTATCCACAAGTTATATGTGGCCCCGGATTTCTGCAATGAAATGGGTGAGGATTGGCTGGGTCAACATTGGATCCAGCAAAAATTCAACCCTGCAGTTTTGATAGAGTAGAGATACCATTGAAAAGCATCCCAGTGCTGATTGACACTGACATAAAACTGACCCCTAGAATGGTAGTGTCTGGTAGAAGTAGGTTTGTAATGAAGAAAATTGAGGGGTTTGTTAATTTGAATGGCAATTTTCTTATTTTGAGGGGGCCAACTGAAATTTTGTTATGCCCCCATTCTCCAAGAGTTTCATGTGGGTTAGTTTCATAATGTTTCTCATGGTTTCTATCACCGTCCCTCAGATTAGCAGTTTCTTTTAAATCCACCTATGTTAAACCAGGGTCCCTCACCATTGGAAAGAGGCTTTGTCAGATTAGCCCTGCTAGGGAAACACTTGAAAACAGCCTTTGTTGAGGACGAAAATCTGCCTAAAATATTATGAATGAAGCTAACAAGCCTGTGAGAATATCAAATGGGCAAGGACCATTATGCATGTAAGATATGACATGCCTGCTAAAGCCAACATTGAGGCAGACAAAACTATATTACATTAAAAACTATACTGAACACCCTACAACAGAGATGTGGTGGCTAACTCAGATAAGGATTTGAGGCAGACACAAACAGTGAGGACGAAAATCGATACAGGCAACCACATGCCAATTACATTAAAACTATACTGAACACCCTACTGATAGTAGATAAGAAAAATGGGGGACACAGGTTTTGTGTCAACTCTAGCAGGTTGAACATCATCTCAAAATCATTGGCAGTTCCCCTTCCACTAATAGACAACATCTTAGCCCTTCTGGGGAAGGCTAAGTATTTTTCAATGATAGATTTGAGGTCAGGCTATTGGCAGGTGGCCCTCAATGAGGCAGACTGAGAGAAAGCCACATTTGCATGTTATATAGGGTTGTTTCAGTTCAGGGTCATGCTGTTTGGTCTGACCAACACCCCAGTATTTTCCTGCAGCTAATGTCAATAGTGCTGAGTGAGATGGAAGGCTTTGACCATTTTGGATGACAACTTGTTGTTCTCCAAAATGCCCAAGGAACATTTTCACCACATACAAGTGCTAGATCATTTAAGAAGGCACAGGCTAAAGTTGAAACTGCCAAAGTGTCAGTTTCTGAGAGAAAAGACAAAGGTTTTGTCATAAATAAGAGTGGGTAAAGCCTGATATGGACAAAGTTATAAGAGCAATGCATAAGACTTAAACAGTAAGGCAAGTAAAAGATCTCATAGGAGCTATAGGCTATTAAAGGTTTATTCCAGCATTCTTGAGACTGGCGACTACTTGATAGTATTGACTAAGAAGTATGCAAGTGGATGAAGGATTGCCAGAGAGCATTTGACAGTTTAAAGGACCAGCTGACAGTGATACCCTTGTTGGCATATCCAGATCTCAGCAAACCGATGATCCTGTATACAAATGCTAGTGATCAATGTTTTAGTGCAATCATCACTCAACCATGAAAGACAAAGATGGGATGGTGCCTGGTATATCAGAAGAGGTACCAGTATACTTCTTGTCCAATAGACTTCCTGAGACACAACAGAGATGGGTAGTGATTGATAAAGAGGACTTTGCCTTAATGTGTGCTGTACAGAAGTGAAGTTATCAAGTCTGGCCATCCTTAGAGGAGTTAGCTGAAATTTTTGTTCCATCACCAAATATTAGAAACGGGTTGGACAACGAAAAAGAAAAAAAGAACTGTAAATATTTTTTTTATTTTGATATGAATATTATCTAGTGACTTATTCGAGTGTTGTTTATTATCAATTTTGTGTGTGTGTTCAACTCCTTGGTTTAGCCTGGTTGAGATACCCCAGTGATAATTCAACTCGACCCTCTTAAGATCAAAAATCACAACATGGGTAAGAGAGGTCATAGTTGAAGAGGTCAACTTAAATACCAGCTGCAGTGTCAAATGCCATTGATACCAGGATTGATCCTGACCAAAGACAGCAGGCTGCTGCCCCAGCCATGCCACAAATTAGGGAAATACATATTTTTCTTAGGGTGGAAGTTATGAAGATCATTCATGTTGTGCCAAGAAGGTGTTCTTATTTGAATTTTCACTGAGATGGCAACCAGCTCAGGGATGAAAAGCACAGAGTCTCTTTGTTGAGATTTTAGGTAAACAAATATATTTTCATCGATGAAAATAGATTTCAAAAATAAGTTTATCTCTTCCTGGAAAAATTAGAAAAACAAATATTAACAGAAAAGCCGATAAGAATCCTATTTTTCATTGACGAAAACAAGGAACAAACACTTTTTCTTAGGGTTAAGGTTATGAAGATCAACCATCTTGTGCCAAGGTGGTGTTCTGGTTTGTGTGAAAGGAGTCAGAGAATTGAAATTAATGAGGTGAATAAACCACACCCTTTCTCTTATGCATTTTAAAAATTAGATTTGTTACAAAGTCAGTTAAGTGCCCTAAGAGTTAGAGTATCGAGAAGGAAGGGACAGACTTTAGAAAGTTGATTAAGAAAGCAGGAGTAGGAAACAAAGCAAACCCTTATTTGAATTAATGAAAATTAAAGCATCAATGAAACCTCAGAGCCCTTTAGTCCTATGCCAGTTTTGGGCCAAAGTGCATATAAACAGATGACTTTGGGGAGCTCAAAGACTTGGGTTGAGAAGCCGCATTGAGTGCTTTTGGAATCCATGTCAGCTGCCAGCCAGAATTCCTTATTCCAAGACTTTGAATCCGACTTTCAAGAAGTTTAGACTGGGCCCAGTGTCACTAGAGAGATTGATGTGGGAAGGGTTAATTTTTGTTGTACCAAGAGCTATATAAACCAGTTGAAGATTAACCTCATGAATCTTTTGTTTTATTTTTTCATTGTTTTTTTCCTTAATATAGCACCCACCACAGCCTAACCAGTGCTGTAAGATTACAACCTTTGATCTTCTACTGCTCTGAGATCAAGTACACAAACAGAGATGGTATGGATCAAAGCAGCCAGCGACCAACAAACAGCTTGAGCCAGTGTCAGCATTGACCCATTGTTAAAGTGTTACCCTAAGACTGAGGACCAGACCATTAAATGTGGTTACACCACCAGGTGATGGTGAAAGGTGTTACAGTATGGGAAATTTGAGTGTCTTTTTGAGTTGGAAAAACATTGATTTTGAAATTCTTGCAAGAATCAGATAATTATCAGATTTTAATGGAACTTTTAGAACTTATTCACAAATAAATTAAATCATTTTAGAAATACTTTTTTTTTAGAAAATCATGGTTTTAAAAAAAAATAAATATATTGATGCATGTTTCATTAAATAATATAGACAAGCTTTGTCTATTTATTTTAAGTAGATTCCTTTCATATTGTCTGATAAGCTTAATAACATTATCATTGAAAGATGAGCTGTGGTGCAATTTTCACTTCCGCATCTCGTATACAGGAGTCTGTCGTTGCTTGGAAATCTTTCATGCAACAAAAACAGACTATCATTATTGTTTTGTCTGTGTTATGTTTAATATATTGAAATGTAATTGTCATCTTTGATAATGACTTATGTAAGCCGAAAGCTTAGATAGGATCAAAAAACATGTATCAATATGGTGATTTTCTTTCGTCTTTCAATGATAATTTTATTAAGCTTATCAGATGTTATGAAAGGAATTCTTTTATTTAAAATAAATAGACAAAACTTGTCTATATCATTTAATGAAACATGCATCAATGAAAAATGCTGCATAAATACACACACAATATATATATATATATATATATATATATATATAAAAGAAAGAGGTTGTAGTGGTTCCAATGAGAGAAAAGTTTGTATATTAAAAAGAAGAGAACAGAGGTGCTGCAAACGTTTTTGGTTGTAATGTGTTTTTTTAGAAAAAAATATTATGCTTTATTTTCTAAACATTTGTTACCCCCAACTTCATTATTTATGAAATTTCAATAAATTCATTTTTGTAGAGCTTAGTGTTTATCTTAGTAATAAGCACAATTCCATGGAGAATTTAATTTTTTTTTTTTGTCAAGATCCCCAGTTACAAAAAAATCTGCTCTGAACTGGAAAATAAAGCAATAGAACTAAGATATTATTTAATTAGAAAAGATTTTGATTTCTTTTATAAATAAGATGGACACTAATGTCTTAAGAAAAACATTTTTTTGATGAATAATGAATTTTTACAAGAATCGTTTTCACTTTTCAAAAATATTAATTTGAATAATTTATCTAGTTTTAAATTTTTTTTAAATTCTGTATTAATTTGTAGCCATTAGGTCATATTGTTATTAAGTAAAAACAATATTTATTGATCATAAATAGAAAAGATTACCCCTAGCATACAGACATCCATACACAACATTATCAATAAATAAAAACAGTAACTTTAGTAAATTTAAAATCTATTGGTAATTTTCTAACATTTCCTCAACAAGCGTTTTTGTAAGATTATAAAGCCAAACTAGCTAAAATTCAATAAAATATTAGATTACTTAGAATATTTTCCTAAATATTAAAGATTGGGTAGTTAAGTTATATAAAAAAAGGCATTTACATTGTATTCATCAAATAATTCTTAGTTAAGTACCCTTTATTTAAAAATGTCAAACATTAAGCTATCAATAAATCTGTCAATACCTTATAAAAACACCCACCTACATGTAAAAAAACACTAAACCCCCAAAAAACATGCTTAATATCTTAAAAGGAAGTAATATTTGTTTTAATTCAAATTAATTGAACTTTAAATCACTTAATCTTCCTCAAGTAAAATTTCAAAAAAGTTTATTATTGAAAGATTTTTTAATAAATAAAATTATGTGCTGACAGATTACTCAATATGGGTGAGTTTAGTGATTTCAAAAAAAATAATTCCAATCAACTTAAATTTGGTTTGAAATACAGCAAAATTATTTTTAAAATAAAAGCTTCAAGAAAGATTTTTCATTTTTTAAAATGCATTTTAAACCTTAGGTATTGTCTTTTTTTTTTTTTTTTTTTAGGTATCTATTCAAATACTCATTTTTTTTAAGGAATGAATGCAAATATCTCTTTTTCAGATTGAGACCTGAATGAAATTATATTTTGCTGATTTCAAGTTTCAAATTAGAATTATATTTTGCTGATTTCAAGTCTGTTTCAAATTATAACTTCTGATATCTTAAAGACAGAATCAAGCAACATGATTCTGAGTGGAAGTGAACAGAAGAAAAAATTGACATTTTGATTTCAGGAGAACTATTTGCTAAACATAATTTTTTTTCTGGAAGAGATTCACAAACTGAAGACATAATATATTTTTAGAGGAAATTTAATAGAATTCTTTCCCTTACCATTCTGCAAGGTATCACCTGAGGTAAAAGAACTCACAGAAAAAAAAATGAGCTGATAATGTCACAGAGTGGATTAGAAAATTCTTCACAGCGACTCACACATTGGCACACAGTTGATACATATAGAGAGAGCTGGTCAGGTGCTTAGCTGTACAGCAGTAACCCTACAACCACACCCGGTCATGGGTGTCAGAGTTACAGCCTCCTTAATTTCCTAATTTTTGAAACCACTACTTGGGGGTGCTTTCCAAACACTATATAAACTCGGCGATACCTTGCCTCTTTCTCTTTCTTCTCATTTTTTAGCTGACAGTACAATAATTTCTTGTGAAGATTGCGTTTTCCCCTTGGGTGAGGGCACTATGCGTTTCCTTCAGGAAACACACAGGAACATTATACACACACATGTACATACAAACATTCATATTCACTTACACATACTTTGACCACAAAATTTCTACATTCATTCATACACACTAATTATCATCTTTGTCAATTGTAACCCTTATTGTATGTCAATACACATATACCTATTTGTACATTTATATATGGATCTTTGTTGTTTTCTTCACATTTCCTTTCACATACTCCGAGTCTGCCATGTTTGTAGTGGGCTATTTCAGGAGGCGCATGTGTTTGTCTCACAACATGTACAAACAGCCCACTACATTGGGACTGATGATTAGTAAAATTTATTTTAATCTATAATTTTATAAAGGACCTACCATTTATTATAAAAAGTTGACAATAGTTAAAAATAAAATATTAATACAATTTCATAAATCCAAAGGTTGTTATCCAATAAGTGGCTAATTGACTGTTTCCAATTTCATGTCTAATAGTCCTCATAATGGATTGTAATAGTAGCTATAATCAGTGGTTCTTGAACATCAGTGCGTGATGAGGGTAACAGATGGAAAGTGAAATCAGCAATCTAAGTTCAAGTTCCAGGCTGGTCCCTTGCATTCACTTTCATACAGATAACCTTGGAAAAGACATGAATTCATCTCTTCTCCCCTTAAATAGCATTATTTTGTCTATTTTTTCGATGCTAAAGTTTTCAACATTTTTTTTTCAAATTATTCAGTTATCAGAGTATTTTCCTTGGCTTTCTTCTAACCTTTCAGATAAACATTGTATTCTATCATAAAAGAAAGATTCTGCTTTTTAATAAGAGGAAATTTTTTTCCTATCTTGAGCATGTTGGAACTATGATCCAGACAAAAGGTGATGTAGGAAATGAAACAAGTTTGAAGTTGACAAGTCTGAAGAAATTGTCAGATGTTGAAAGACTTCCTATTCCAGTTCCATCATCATTGTCTATACCATATTTGCAACATTAAGACCAGAGATGTCATGGAACAAAATTTCTGACCAACTTTACTCAGAAAAAGGTATTTATTGTTCCATTATGTCGTTCAAATAAACCAATTGCTCACAGTAGCATTGAACAACAATAACAATTTTTTTTCAGGTTTCAGCAATTATATGCAAAAACATCATTTTGAAGCTCAGGAACATCAAGAACTTTATTTCCAAAAAGATTATATTTAAATTGATATGTTGGATGCTGTCCTGTATTTAGCCATTGAAAGTATACCAGACAAGTGCTTAAATGCTGTAGGGTTTATAAATTATGTACTGACTGATTTTATAAGAAATCAAGAACTGAGTAAATTTCAAAGACACTTCTAAAGTTTTTCTAACATTGTACAAAAGAAGGCTGCATCACCATAATGGCTATCAATAGTCAACTTCTTAAAAATGAATATGTGCATATTTCTGGAGAGAACGCCACACATTAAACTTCTTCAGTTAAGCATTTTTAAAAAGATTTTCTTTTAAAATTATAGTTCAGTGATTGTCACCTCGCAGACAGCAAGATGATCAAATTCCAAATCTTAATTGTGTGTCCATTTAAAATACTATATTTATTAAAAAATGATATTCAGTTTGAATGCAGGAGTCATAAAAATGACTTCAAAGGCTAGCACATTTCAGCTCTTTTCCTGTTATCCAGTGGTTGTTGCCAGATAGTGAAATTAGCCTTCACAACACAGTTGTCCATTTCAATTTCATTATTGTGTGCATGTATATAATAATTCAATGACAGACTTAAAATAGTTCTATAACATTTAAAATAAGCAAGAATCTTTAAGGAATTTATTAATGAATAATTTCCAAAGTTTAATAAAAAAAAAAAAATTAACATTTTTTTTTTCTTGTTTCCAACTTTATGATTTTATTACTCAGTCCAGAGTAGAGGTCATCCAGACTGAGTAAAAGAGGAATGTCTCATTTCACACTTCACCAAATTGTGTATGTTTGTATGTACACCAAATGGCAGAAGCACATATAAACCACTCATAATGCAGACATACACATACATTACATTAGTAGTATAGCTGGCCACTTGTATTTGAGGATACCCATCTACTAGGGTGGATAGCCAAACAATATTGCAGACACTTGCTCAGGCGCATTTGTTTATTCAACATCCACAGAGCCTATCTGTGGTTTATACTACCACTATGCTGAGCAGACCTTAGTTACGGTTTCTGGGAAAGAGTGTGTTATCTAGCGTGATCAACAATTTAAACAAGGCCAACACACTCAAGCCACTATGAATTGGGACTTCGTGTTAGCACAGCTATCAATGGCCCCCAAAGGTTCTGTCAGCCCATGGTATGGTTTTCAGGCACTTTCCAAAAGTGCTGCACACTGGGATAACATCAGGAAGTCTCCTTCCTGACAAATCAACCCTGGTGAGATTTGAACCCACGTCTCATGGTCAGAATACAAACATTCTAACCACTCGGCCACATACATACAAAGTCACATGCAAACCGTGACAGCAAATCAGCTCTTTTATAATATAGATTTATAATAAAATCTGAAGTCATAAATGTACAAAGCAAAACTATGCTACAAGCTCCGTCAAATCATATGATCATTTTTTTTTTTAACCTTAATTCACAAGAAATCTCAAGATAAATTCAGTTGAAATGTGCATCGGGGGGGGGGGTCTTTTGTAACTAACATCTTCATCTTTGTTTTAAATAAGAACAACATCACTTAGATATTCTGACAGAAAAATTTTTTTTTTTTTATAGCTATTGTCTTTTTCTAAGTATACATTTAAATTTGAAGGGATAATGAAAAGTTCTCAACCCAACCAAACTATCTATCACCCCCAAATTCTGATAATTGGTTATTTGGTCATATTTTGAGAAGTGAATTGAACCAAGAACTTCCCAGCATCATCTTGTAAATTTTGCTCCAGAATTTATGGGGATATTCACTTCTTAATCTGGACCTGACAACATTCTCCTTCAGAAAAGAGTAAGGATAAATAACAATAAAAATAGTTCCACTATAAAAATTTCAGTGGCTCTTAATTTGGATTGTTTGATGCAAACTTGACAAAGAATATTACTGAGTAAGACAATCCAATAAAACAAAATCAAGACTTGGATCAAATCTCTGTTTATATATTTAACCAAAACATTGTAAACACATACCTAATAAGGTGTTGGTAACACAGTGAAGCCTTCTTCATGTTTTTGAAGCCATTCCAGTACAATTTTTATCATGTGTCAGGACTCCAGTACAATTTTTATTGTGTGTCAGGACACATTGTCCTGCAGAAAGATGTCACTGTCAACATAGAAGACTTTTGGCATGAAGGAATGTACCTGGTCTTCAATGATGCTAAGGTAAGTGATACATATCAAAGTACTTTTCACATGAATGATAGAGCCTAGTGTTTTGCAACAGGACCTTTCCCAAACCATTACATTGGCTTCACAAATTTGTTGTTTTCCTCACATCCTGATGCCATTGCTTCTCTGTTATAACAATGCACACTTTCCCTGACCTCCATCTTATTTGGGAGAAGGAAAAACTCATTGAACCAGGCAACCATCTTTCATTGATAAAACATCCAGGTCCATTACTGATATTGAAGATACCTTCAGTAAAGGACACTTAGTATACTAGCCTTCAATTATGTAACAATGTATGTATTGTGGCACAATACTCAGTATTTCTTTCATCGACTTGATTAAAGCTATCTACGACCTGTGCCACAGTAGCCCTTCTGTTGGTTCATATTTGGTAGGGAAAGTCTTTACTCTGTTTCTGCATTGGTAAGTTTTGGCCCCCTAATGCTTTGTTGGAAGTTGGTGATTTTTTTTTCCTTCACCAGATCATGGATACTAGGTACTCAACACAACTGAATTTGAGCAACCCACAAATCTTACAATTTTGGAAATGCTTTAACCTAGTCTTTAGGCCATAATAACTTAACCTTTATTAAATTCATTCAAATCTTTTTTCTTGTTGTTATGGCATGTACAGTTATTATGAGACAGTAGCTGTCATTCTTGGCATGTTGCTGGTCATAATGTTTTAGTTGGTTTATTTTTATTTGTGTATGCACATATGTATATGATAAACTGTCAGATTTTATTGTGTAAGTCAATGGTTTGACAATAAAATTATTTTTAATTATTTTAGATATTAATACAGGCTCCTCCTTGACCTTTTATTATCTTTATCAGTATACCATGTATTGATTTTATTAATTTTTCTACTGATTCAAATTTGTTTGTGGCAGTTTTTATTGCTCCCCAGAGATCTTATTGAATATTGTTTTCTGTTCTTATATACACCTCTTTTTCATAATGAACAATTTTTTTTTATTGGAATAAAATCTAGAGAGATTAGTGGGTAGAGAATTGGGTCAATTTGCAGTTTAAGCAACAAAAGCCCACAGTAATGAAAATGTCCCATTATGGTGTGAAATTGATTATTTCAAAAATGACATTAAAAGTTGGTGCTCTATTACCATTTAGGAGTTATGGACAATGTAAGTTTGACTTCTTTTGTGTTGTGTCAACAGGACAGCTGCCATTACTGGCTTTGTTTACCTCGAGTAGTAATGTGTGGAAGTTTCACTTGTCTTGATGACTGTGCAATGCACAAAGTTTAAAATGAATGTGCGATTCCAAATATAGAAGTAAAAATGAAAAAGTAAAATCAAAATTATGTGCCTGAAAGAATAAAAGAAACGAAGTTTTCCTTTTTTTTTTCAACAATGTTTTTTTTAAATTGTGTCGTGAAAGTTTCCTTAATATCTGACAATTTAATAAAAAAAAAGAATTCATTATTTAATAAAACCTTCACGCCTATAAAGAAACAATACTTTTAATTGGAAAATGGAATATATATCAATTAAAAAAACTATTCATTTAAAGCTTCATTTAAAAAAAAAGAAAGCATATTTTAAAATAACTTTAACAAAAATTGCACAGTAATCAAGATGAGTAAGAATATACAAAAAGCAGTAAAAAGGCTGTTAACTAAGTAAACTTCCTTACATTACTACTCTACTCAAACGTATGTAAACAATGCTAGAAATGGCGGCCGGACAATGCAAAAGAAATCAAACTTACATTATTGATAAATCCTAAACGGTAATTGAGTGCAAACTTTCATTGTCATTTTCAAAATAATCAGGCTATTTCACACCATGATGGAACATTTTCATTATCAAGGGGTTTTGGTGCTTATTTATGCAAATTAACTGAGAACTTTATTTGGTCTTAAAAACCGTTTTTTGGTAAGGTTGACAATAGTTAAATTTTAAGACTGTTAAGAATTGTCTTTCATGAATACACTATTTAGCTTAAAGTTTCTTGGTTATGACATGTACCATTTAAAAAATATCTTGTCTATCTTAACTTTGTCTATAGTTATCTTGACACTGTCATCAACTTTGAAAGGGCTTATAATTTTACTATCTATGCTACAAGTGCTTGTTATTTTCTAAATTGTATTGATTTGCTTTTTCTGTGTAGGACCCGATCTCTAGCCCAGTAATTAGGACCATACAATATAGCTCTACATTCATCATTAAAAATTGCTGTTGAGAAACCAGTTATCATCTATTTTGTTTAGATGGATATTTGGTTGCTGCAATAGCTTTAAGAAATGTTCTTCTGTATCTTTTCTCTTTGTTTACAACAATTTTTTCAAATAGTTTGTGGCTTTACTCTTCTTGCTTATTACTCTTTTAATTTTCCCAAAATTATTTTTTTGATAATCTTAAAGTCAGTTTTTTTCTCTCTCTTACCAATTTCTTTTTTGATTGTTCTGTTAACTAAATTTTTGCCACTTCCCAAAGCCGTGTTCCCATCACTCAGTTACAATATCTTATATTTTATCTTTCCTATGACCTATATGTGCCTTTATACTTCCAAAATCAAAAAAATAAACATTAATGATTATACTATTGTAGAATGTGATGTTACAAGTTGCAATAGACAAGGTTGAGAACTATCAAAAAAATTGAATGTATCATTTTCAAAAGGGATAAATTTTAACATTTAAAATGCGGAGGAATTTACTGTTTTAAAATCCATTCGCCACCAAGCAAGGTGATAATGCTACCAAGTCGAAAGGGGCTAATAGGAGTGAAAGAGAATGAAAAACTTTAGAAAGAACCAGAAATCCAATCCTAAACATGGAACAAGGGATAAACTTGTACTCCTGTTTAAAAGGCAGGGGAGGAGTTTGAACCGGATGATAGATGAACCTATTTACTCCTATTGAGGAAAAAAAATAAATAATTAGTAAATAATCTTTCAGAGTTCAGGCAGAGATATTAGAAGTACAGAGTTGAAGTAGACTTTAGAATGAACCAGAAACCAAATTCTAGACAGGAAACACGAGATGGAGAAGCTGGTCAGAGTTGATGAGAAGATGGCTGGAACTAAATATGGGGCAATCCTTGAAGAAAATGTGTTACAGTCTGCAAAAGACTTGAGACTGAGGTATAGAGGTTCAGCTTCCAGCAGGATAAAAACCCTAAACATACAGCCAGAGCTACAATGGAATGGTTTAGATCAGAGCTCAGACCTAAATCCAATTGAGAATCTGTAACAAGATTTGAAAATTCGTGTTCACAGATGGTCTCCTCCATCCAGTCTGACTGCTTAAGCTATTTTGCTAAGAAGACTGGACAAAAATTTAATTCTCCAGATGTGCAAATCTGGTAGAGGCATAACCCCAAACTCTTGCAGTTGTAATTGCAGCAAAATATGGTTCTGCAAAGTATTTACTCGGGGGTGGGGTGATATTTTGATCCAAGAGATGACTTTTTTTCAAAATTATTGTTTGTGTCACAATAAAATCTATTTGCATCTTCAAAGCATTGTGCATTTTGTGTTTATCAAACGGTAAAAATACCATTTAAGTCAAGTTGAATTCCATTTGGTAACATGACAATGTGGAAATATTCAAGAGGTCAGGGTGAATGGATAAATACTTATGCAAAGCACTGTATCTTAGTAATTACTTATACTTGTATACTTCAGTGTTGTATATAAAATGATTTAGATGAGACTAAAATGGAACTTTTTGGACCTTCATGCAAAATGCTACATGTGGTAGAAACCCAACACTGGACATCACCCTGAGCACACCATCTCTCCAGTGATGCTTTTCTTCAGTGGGGACAGGAAAGCTGGTCAGAGTTGATGGGAAGATAGATGAAGACAAATACAGGACAAACCTCAAAGAAAAACTGTTACAGTCTGTAAAAGACTTTAGACTGATGCAGAGGTTCACCTTCCAGCAGGACTCATATAATGAATATGCATACACCTGGGTTCCCCCTCACAGTAATATGATTAGCTGGTGTCAGTCATAAATACAGACTGATGTGGAGGTACAAGGACGCCTATTGGCTACGCCTATTGGCTACGCCTATTGGCTACGCCTATGCCTATTGCCTCCCACTACGACGAGGACCAGTCCATTACGGTTACCTGCTATATTGTCCTACTCGGTTACAGTAGTCCCAAACCACTTTGCTACTTCGAACAAATATATCCCTTTCCAGGACATATCAAGGACAAAAACCTAAACATACAGCCAAAGCTACAATGGAATGGTTTAGATCAGAGCATATTAATGAATTGGAATGGCCAAGTCAAAGCTCAGAGAAAAATTTAATTGAGAATCTGTGGCAAGTCTTAGAAAATTAGTGTTTACAAACCGTTTCCATCTAATCTGACCAAGCTTCAGCTATTTTGTAACAATGATTGGGTAAAAATTCCAGCCTCTAGATGTGCAAAGTTGGTATAGAGACATACCCCAAAAGAGTAACTGGTGTAAATGGAGGTGCTTCTAAAAAGTATTAAGGTGTTGGTGAATACTTATGTATTCAAAAGATGATGGCTTCATTGTTCTAATTATTGTTTATGTCATAAAAGAATATATTTTACACCTTCAAAGCACATTTTTGATTGTAGCAAAAAGTTCATTTGTCAATTTGCATTTCATTTGGTAATAATAGAAAATGTGGGTGAATAATTATGCATGGCATTGTATGTATGATGGCTATCTACTCAATTTTGAGCATAAACATTATATTAAATTAACCATTGGTTGGCTCTTTCATCACTTCTCAAATGGCTTCCTAGACTTGCATTTGTTTTGACACCAAATAAACAAATGCAACCCAAAAATTCAGTGTTAAGCCTGGATAAAATGTTTTTACCATGGCAACTGAGATAAATTTTCAAGCCAGCATCTAATTAACTCCCCAGACTGCAACCCCCTTGATTATTATGTGTGGGGCACAGTTGAGTGAGAGACCAGAAAAACTTTGTAACACCAAAGATGAACTGAAGGCAAGGATTATGGCTGCATTCACCAACCAAGGAGAAAAGATGCAGGAGATTCTGAAGATTCTGGAGGTCATGGTTGAAGCCAATGGCAAGTTTATTCAATAAATATACTCTTTAATATTTCAAGATATTTTTGTGTTATTTTGGTAAATATATTTATTAAAATGAGATGTTAGTGTTATTTTCAGTTTTGCATAATTTAGACAACAATTTATCCATTGAATCCTGTATAAGGTTTCACTTATGCACAATTTAGACGGCAATTTATCCATTGCATCCTGTATGAGGTTGAGATATCAATAATATTTGTTTTTGCTTGTCAACTTCATTTTTCCAAAAATAAAGTACAATTACATTTTATTCAATTATAGTCACCATTATTTACAATAACTTGTTGCCATTAATCAGGAAGCTTTTTGATACATTTTGGGTAAAATTCTGTATGTTTTGCTGTGAAAATGTTTTTGATGAACTCTTGAATCTGGTTTTGTTTAGAGAAAGTTTTCACCATCTAAGCATTTTGCTGTGACCGAAAAATGTGATAATCTGTTGGCGCAAGGTAAGGGAATATGGTGAGGAGGGTAACACAACCCAACTGAGTTCCAAAATTTTTTGTGCATTATTTTAGCCTTGAATGACTCAATATATCCCTATCTATCTATCTATCTATCTATCTATATGTTATTCGGACTATTGTTCTCATCTTTGTCACCATATTTATTACAACGTTTTGGCCATTGTATACTCCGACCTTCTTCAGGTGATTGGAATGTTGAACTTAACCCTTTATTTCACTCACTGGGGTAGACTGTTTAGTTCCACATGCCATGTTTAATGGATGTCAGTTATCACCTGTTAATTTCCCCTCTGAAAGTTCTCCACGTTTGGGTCCTGTCACTGGATCTAACCAACGCCTTTATCCACTGTGCCATGTGCATATATATATATATATATATATATACGATGTATTATATATATATATATATATGTAATAGTATATATATATATATATATATATAATTAAATTATTTAAACATTATATATTTATCTTTTGCCAAATTTATAGAGGAAGTGTGACAGAGTCTTTGTAAGTATAACCACACACACACACATACATACATATATATATATATATATATGTGTGTGTGTGTGTGTGGTTGTTGAACAAACACAAATGTGCTTGAGTTAGTTATATATATCTGGACACTCGTATTCAAGGATACCCATCTACTAGGGTGGCTAACTCAGGCACATTTGTGTTTGCTCAACAACCGCAGATATATATAAATTGTATGGATATGAGTTTGTGACCCAGGGTTTCATGCTTTTGTGATCATCAGACAAACCGGTTTTTAAAATTGGTTCTATTTATGCTTGTTTGATTATGTTTGGTGACAGGAGGGTGAATCTACTTCTGTGTTTGTTTGGTGGGGTGACACTCACATGTGCATAGACACATACATACAGGTGTATGCATTTTAGTTCACATAAACACATCCATATAAACCATCTGAGGCTAGGCACAGATACATATGCACATATTAAGTGCTTTCCATTAAGTACCACACATACAAAATAATATATATACATATATATATATGTAAAACACATGAATAAAATATATGTAAATAATTTTTTTTTCAGTTTTCAAAATTAAATCCATGTTGGCATATTTTTACTTTCAGCTTAAAGTCATTGCAATCAACCAGAAGTTGGAAATTGTCAAAGAGGAATCAGTTCGCTTTGATTCAGATGTTCCTGAGTTCAAGTAAGATCTGCCACTGTTATGCTATTCTTTTGTGTGCAGGAAAAATTAATCTTAAAATCATTATTAACATCTTTTAGCCTAAATTGCTTTGCATGGAGGAAATAAAATTGCAGCAAAAGGTATGCCAATACCTTGTTCTACATTTCTTCCATGAATAAAAGCAAGTCAAAACAAAGATTATTATTTTAGAATTTTCTGAGCCAAAATCACAGAAAGAAAAAAACAATCTCATTGCTTGCCTTCCTCTGGAATTTCTAACATAAATATGAATTTTTTTATCAGAAATCATCTTGTTGCTTTATTAACATCTCCATATGTAGTTTTATTTAAAAAATCTCAATGAAATAACTTGTACCTTTCAGAAAATTATCCAAATTTTGATATATGAAAGTTAAAAGATTTTTAATGTTAGAGACAGGATATGTGGGTTGTGTAACAGATATCTGTGAAGAAAGTGAAAATGGCAATCTGAGTTCAAATTCCAGGTTGGTCTATTCAATTCACTTTCACACTAATACCCCAGGAAAAGACATGAGTCTGTCTCTTCTCACCCCAGATATGGGTTAAATAGTAGCACAGACTGAGCTCTTTTAGCTTTGGGTGACAGTCAGTCTAAGAGAAGGAAAACTCTGAATTTCTAACTACACAACTGGATACCACTCCACCATCTTTCTTAAGAAGTTATAACAATTCCCAGATAATAAAAGAAAAAGAAGTTGTGGAGAGCCTATATCCTGAAGTGACATGACATTGAAAAAAACAAAAAATATATAAATACTGACCCCAAAGCCACATTGAAGCTTTAAAAATTTTTTAAATTTAATATTTTTTTTAACACTAACTCCACGCATTAAAGATAGATTTTGAATCATATATGTAAATATGAAGAGCTTTCCACTAATGACCTTTGGAAAGGCATGAATCCATTTCTTCTGCAAAGTATGAGTTAAATGGCAGAGTAGACTGGGCTCACTAGCCCTGGGTGACAACCAATCTGAGAGAAGGAAAACTGTGAACTCCAAACTGTGGAGATGGAATCCATTCTTCCACTATCTTTCCCAAGAATTCATGCCAATATACAAATAATAAAGAAAAAGGAACCTGTGGAGAGTCATGATTGTTTATGTCCTGAAGGATATTTGAAGGGTATTTAAAGATAACAAGGGTAAATTCCCTTCATATTCCAATAATATGAAGGGAATTGTTGGTTCCATTTGGACAGCATTTTCCCAAGAACTATTGCTTTGTGGAATAAGACTCCCAGTGGGATGTTTTCCCAATCACTACATTCTTGACCTCCTCAAGTCTAGGGTTAACCATTACCTTTCCCACATAACCACATGAACTTCACTTCTTGCCTCTTCTTATGCTTATACAAAACCACACAGTAGCCTTCTACCTTGAGTGGCTTCTCAGCTTTGTATTAGGTAAACATTAGCATATAAAAAAAACATTATCTAATTGTCATGATGTTGAATGCAATTGCCTATTAAAGGCAGATCTCACACAATATCAGGCAAGGTTATCTTATTTAAACTATTATTTGTTATTTATGGATTTACTTTGAATTCATATTTCATCACTGCAACTATCAGCACTGTATGTGTGTTTATCAATTCCATTTAGTCAAGTGTTCTATTTAAGTCATGGTCTTCCCCCAGGGCTGTAGACCTGATAAATAGTAATCAAGCCAACATTTTTATGCAAATGAATAATTCTGAATTATAAATCATTTCTTGTCAATTTTTTTCAAAATACAGAAGATAAAGATTTTAATTATCTGAGTAAACTGATTCAAAAAATTCAAATTTTTGCATCATTTCAAGTGAAATGGGGACAAATAAATTTTTATTGGGCTAAGCCAGTTTGGGCCATAAATGCTCTGTTAATAAGAGCATTTATGGCAGCTGCTTTAAAATAAGACTATTGATTTCTTCTTATAAATCTGTTTACATATTAGATTTTGTCTATGAAGTTTTCTGGCAATATGCTGTAATATGTCTTTAGATCTTGACAAAAGATTAAATGACTTTAGTTTTTGTCTTATTCAGGACTTCAGGTGGTGTACATTCTCAAGCTGATGGTATGACAGTGACAGCACCCACTTTGATGTGGGTGAAGGTAAGTGGAAAAGCCGCTCAGACAGAGTCACATTCCTTTGCATTTTTAAAAAATGAATCGTTCCTATCCCAGAATGAAGTATTAAAGTGTAAATTAGGTCTCATAATTAATATTTGTATTAATCGTTCAATGAATGGCTAGTTAAAATGTACTTTTTTCACCTGAATCTATTTTCAGATTTCCTAAAAGTTGATTTGCATACTTGTGTGTGTGTATATATATATATATATATATATATATATATATTTATTTGGGCAGCAACCTTTCTTTCAAACATGTTTCATTGAATATGACAGACAAGAAAAATTTTATTCATTTTTTTTATTTAGTTTTTCCAACATTTTTCTGTTTGGTGGGGTTAAGGAAGTACCCAAAATTGTTCATATTCTCCATTGTTCCAAGAACTTTTGGCCACTTCTTTAGCTTTAAATTCCAGCCATACTTAACTTGCTGTTATATTCCATGCTAAGGGAATAAACACATAACACCAGGTGGATACTAGAAGAAAGGTTTATTGTACACAACAAGTACAATATGAAATTATACACACAGGTCAATCTAGTAGTGAGTGCCACTAATTGAAAGGGTCGGACGTGCTTGCATCATCTCCCTCTCACTCTTCCTCGAGTCTCTTGTAGAAAGTTGACTTTATAGGTACTTACTAACTATAGTGTAATCATTCATGGGGGTGACTGGTTATTCCATTACATCACTTGCAAAGCTCCAAATAAACACTCCTGTCAGTATTCAGAACAACACAAAAAGATACACACAAAAGATCTTAAACAGTCAAACATGAAATGAAATGAACAATATCTAAAAACAAATCACTTTGAAAATGGCTAAAGAAGTGGCTAAAAGCACTTGGAACAATGTTATCCATACCCATAGTTTCAAGCACAATACTCAACAATTTGAAAAATCCACTAAAAAATTAAAAAAAAGACCTTGTCAGTTCTTTTTAATTAAATTTGTTTGGAAATCCCATTTATTTATTTTAATGGGTGAAAAGGTATTTGTACAATGCAAATTTCAGATTTAAAAATTTTTTAAATTGCTTTAATACTCTAGATTATTCGAGTGAAATATTCAAGAATGTTCCAATAATGTTATCAGTAGTTATTTTTAGCCTAAAAAATACAAACAGAACATTCTGTAACTGATATTCGTGCAAGAAGGTTATTATCTTTGCAAGAGGTAAAGAATTGACAAATTTGCAAAAAGAATTGATTGTTACACTCTGGAAAAAAAGTAAAAGTTACAGGAAAATCTCAGACAACCTGAATATTCCATTTACATTGCAAGGTGTAACAATCTCAAAACTATTGAAAAAACAAATAAAAACAGGTACTCCATGGAAGATTCCTTTAAGATCTTCAAGGAAATTAATGTATCAAATTAAACAAAACCAAATTGTTATTCTTGACTAGTAACTATTTGATTTTGTTGCAACCAATTGTTGCTTTCTTCAGGAATCTGTGTCACTAAACAGATAATAAGCAAAACACCACTACTATTGAAAAGACACAGAGATGCCAGTTTGAAATTTGTTGTGAACATAAGGATAAGAAAAAATCATATTAGGAAAGACAAAACCAAAACTGAGTTTGGACATAAATCGTGGAAAGCTGGTGATGCCTTCAAACAAAAGAACACAGCTCTAACAGTGAAATTTGCTGGTGGCAGCATCATGGTTTGGGGATGTTTTTCTGCAAAAGGTATTGGCAACATATCACTAATTGATTGTAGAATGAATGCCACAACATATCAAAATATTTTGGAAGCAAATATAATGATGTTGGTTGAAAATCTTGAACTTTCTTCTGATTGGATCTTCAATTAAGATAATGGTCCTAAGTACACTACAAAATCTATGAAGAAATGGCTTGCTGAAAATAATGTAAATATCCTGAAATAGTCAAGTCAGTCCCCAGATTTAAATCCAATCAAGAGCTCCAACAAACATCCCGGATCTAAGACCAAATGCAAAGAAGAATGGAACAAATT
Source organism: Acanthosepion pharaonis (assembly GCA_903632075.3). Lineage (NCBI taxonomy): Eukaryota > Metazoa > Mollusca > Cephalopoda > Sepiida > Sepiidae > Acanthosepion > Acanthosepion pharaonis. Next base: position 3,048,728 of record CAHIKZ030001112.1, read on the forward strand.
ACCAACTAAAATTTACAAATTATTAATTGAGAACTACAAGAAGAAGTTGGTTGCTGTAAAAGGAAATAATGGCTGTTCTACAAAGTATTAAATGAATTCTTTTTTGTACAAATACTTTTTTCACCCATTAAAATGGATAAATGAGATTTATTTCTATTAAATCAATTTTTTTCTGTTTTCTATGTATTTTTAGTTATTATGCATTTGTGTACAGTTAATTATATGAAAATTATATTAATTCATTAGTTGGAAATATAATAAATAAAAATTTGAATGTGTATGAATATTTCTTTCCTCCCACTGTGTGTGTGTATATATATATATATATATATATATATGACTAATATGAGTAGAATTTGTCACTTAGCTGATTGATGTTACCTTCAGCATTCCAAATCCAGAGTTCTATAGATGGACCTGTCCATCCATTCTTCAGGGGTATCAGCAATTTACTGCTTATATATATATATAAAGAATTAATGGATTTTGTTATTTAATCCAACATCTTTTTATCACTTCAAACATTATTTTTAATGAACACCTATATTTTGAGTAGATGCTCTGTTTATTTTAAGCAGTATTTATTTCATCTACAGGCCAGCACATTTGAGAAAACTTAATAAACAAAATATACCATCTGGCCGGTTTGAACTTGCATCCTCCTTTGCGGAAGGTACCATCGTTTGATCTGGCATGCTTTTACCACTTGGCTATGAAAAGTGTTACAATAAAGCAAGATTTTATATATATATATATATATATATATATATATATATACTTTTTGGAATCTTTTTTATAATAATCCTTTATCCTTTTTGGAATCCTTTTTATAATAATCCTTTAACCTTTTCAAAATCCTTTTTATAATAATCCTTTAACCTTTTCAAAATCCTTTTTATAATAATCCTTTATCCTTTATGCAATCCTTTTTATAATAATCCTTTATCCTTTATGCAATCCTTTTTATAATAATCCTTTAACCTTTTTGGAATTATTTTCATAATAATCCTTTATCTTTTTTGGAATCCTTTTGATAATAATCCTTTATCCTTTTTTAAATCCTTTTTATAATAATCCTTTATAATGACCAAAATAATTATGCTTTTATAAATTTGGCTTTCTTTTTGTAGGCATTGGATGTTATCTTAGATCAACTAAAAGCTGATGGATTTGATTTTTCAAAAGTTGCTGCTATTTCAGGAACTGGTCAGGTAAGGTCATGTATTCGTTGGTCATTTTGATTTTACAAGTAAATTAATATATGGAGCATACTGAGAGAAAATGTTTCATACATGCACTTAAGTTATTAATTTTTTACTATTTTTTATTGCATTTTGTTGCTTTTTATCAAAGTGTTAAAATGATATGTTGTGTATACTAGTGTCAGAGCATATGACATTTGGTAGCAGACAACAATTTGATAAATGAAGACATTTTAAGGAAACTATAAAGAAAGTTTTTCTAATTCAGAAACAGACAGTGGAAAATTCTGAAGCACATAATGAGGAAAGAAAGCTTGGAGAATTTAGCACTTATAGAACACATTGAAAATGAGGGAAACTAGGAAAAGCAGCAAGTAATTGAGCATTACGAACAAATAGAAAGCAGAAAAACAAAGAGGGATCATAAAAGAGCCAGTATTACCAAGAACAATAAAACATAAGAGGCTGTGGAGAACTATGATTGCATATATCTTGTAGGGACATAGAAAGAGAGTCAGAATGTACAATATTTACATTATTCAGACTATTGTCCTCATCTTTGTCGCCATACTTATTACAATGTTTTGGCCGTTGTACGCTCCAACCTTCTTCAGGTGGTTGGAATGTCGAACTGAACCCTTTATTTCACTCACTGGGGTAGACTGTTCTAGTTCCACATGCCATGTCTAATGGATGTCAGTTATCAGTTATCTCCTGTTAATTCCCCTTGCCAAGTTCTCCACCGCCTTAACCAGGTATTGAACTCATACTCTTTGGCTCCTGTCACTGGATCTAACTATCACTTTTATCCACTGTGCCATGTGACCTGAAGAAGGTTGGAGCATACAACAGCCAAAATGTGGTAATAAATATGGCAACAAAGATGAGGAGAATAGTCTGAATAATGTAAATATTGTACATAATACCTCATTTCAGAAATAGACATACTGAGTCAGAATCTATTTGACAAGTTTGTGCAAATGGATGATGAAATAAGTAATGCAAAGACAAAGAGAAGTCATAAAAGAGTAAATAATACCGAGAGTAACAAAAAACAAAAGGAAGTTGTGGAGAGTCATGATCACCTAGATTCTGAAGTGATATAGCACATAGTTGAATGAATCTAGATGAGAGCCTTACTTAGCTGTGAAGCTAAGTAAGGCTCTCATCTCTCTAGATGAGAGCTGTGCTGTAGCCAAATTGGTTAAGGAATCATTCATGTAAAATCAGCTCTGGGGATATGGAATATCAGGGTGAGGGGATTCTTTTGTTATTCATTCTAATTTCATGCTGTTTACTTTGACAGCAAGACAATGGATCAACTGTGAATTTTGTTATTTAAAGCAGAAGATAAAAGAATAAAATAATCAAAATTAATTATACTGACAATATTTCATCTTTGAAGGACCAGTAAATACTTTTCATTTTCTTTTTAAGGTTCTTATATAAAGCATTTTTGTTATTTATTTTTAATAGATTTTTTTTCCATTATTTTATCACAACACTTTGACAATTAGGCTATGGTAACCCATCAACAGGAAAAAAACTCAAATATGGCAGGTAAATTTTCTGAACAAGTTAGAAACAGCTTTAATTTCCAATATATGTTGCCTTTTTAGCAGCCATAAAAATAAAAAAAAACAGTCAGATAAATGAAAGAAAAATGACTGAAATTAATACTATCATTATTCTGTTGTTTTTTTGTGGGGTGTGTTTTTATTTTATTTATTTACTTTTTTGTTTTATAAAGCAAATTCAGAAACATATATGTTGATGATTTTCAAAGAAAGACAAGAAAAACAACCTTGATACAAATGTGCAATCCTCCATGTCATTTGTATTACTATACTCATAAGGTTTATCATAATGGAGTGGTCTGATCAGCATATTTCTCACCATTTTTCTTCTGTTTTTATTTAACAGTATTGGTAGACTTCAGCTACACAAGAAAAACAGAGTCCTTGTTCTTTCCCTATAGTGTACACCTGAAGAAGTCCAAAGGATGCACTGACTGAAAGGATGTGTTAAAAAAAAAGCAGCAACAATGATAAGCAAATATACACACATTTTAATGTTTAAAACAAAACCTTGAAAAACCAAGATACTGAGAGAAAAGATTTTTCTAATAGGATTATAACAGGAGAGAGCTATGGTAGAATGATTTATTCTGCCATTTGTATTTCCCCCATTATGGGCATTATTACATCTGTGTTATATTAACACTATAGTTCACAGACAGAATGGAATGGACGGAAGGAAAAAGAATGACAAACATGCTTTGTACTCATAAGGAGTTTTATATCACTAAGACATACACAAAACTATATATGCATATACAAGTGTCCCATGTAGAGAATTATACCTCCAATAATACCAGTCTAAATCATGATACCCCTCCTTCTTGTTGGCATCTCAAGTGTTGATGACAATGTCGTCTGTTTATGACCCAACCATTGCTTCAATCGTCAGGGCCATTATACAAGTGTCCCACATGGAGAATAATATATCACATAGCAAAGCAGAGTCCAAGAGAAGAAACAAAAAGGAAGGGTCTTACATATAACATGGAGATACTCCTGTGTCTGGAGAAGCCATATTTAGGACTCAAGATTCAAAATGGGTCAGATTTAACTACACTGTGTAACAAATTATTAACAAGGTGACAATTTTCCATTTTGTCCAAAAACTACACATTGGAATTTAATGAAATTTTCACAGAATGATGGCAACAGCTATATGCATATACCTTGTAAAAAGTGTAAAGTTCCACAAAAATACACAGAAAATATGGTCATTTACCTAATTTACATAAATTATAACTTTTTTTTTTTTTTTAAGCATTTCACCCCAAACAAGGTGGGAAGCCACTAGGACGCAAGGGGTTACAGAAGATTTGGAGCAAGATCAGATAGGAGTGATAGAAGAAAGGATGAGGAGAAGGGTAGAGGATAGATCAAGGCAACTGGAGATGTCGATTGACATTACATTTGAATAGTTGGAAATTATAGCTGTCAGGGAAACAGGAATGGGGAAGGGAGTTCCAAAGGCGAGAGGTGCAAGATATGAAGCTATTGGAGTAGAAGAGATGGCTACATTTAATAGTTTCAACAGTGAAAGGGTGAGATGCCAGCTTTGTAGGGCGCTTGAATTCATGAAGTCTGGGAACCAGCGAATGCAGCTCCTCGGAGCAATTACCATGAAAGTATTTGTAAAACAGACAGAGAGAGGTGACGGCACATCTGTGAGAGCGACTGTAGACGAGTCAGGGCCAATTATATTGCATATCCGCCTCTGGATCTTATCAAGAACCCCAGGCAAACAGAAGGGGCTCCAGACCATATATGGCAGCAATACTCCATGCAAGGGTGAATTGTTGATTTGTAGATCTGAAGGATCAATTCCAAGGAGAAAAATTTCCTGGAGCAGCACAGGAAGCCAAACTGTTCCAAATTATTAGCGAGGTGTAATTAAAATTCATATAAACAAGAAAATAATGCTTTAATTGCTTCATATACAGATTGTTATGAATATATACACTGACCGACATGAAATAAATAGAGATGAACAATTACACAGAGTTCAAAAATAATAATGGATCTGGTTAATAAGGGATATGTGATCCTCTTCTTGAAATGACATGGATAAAGCACTGGTCCATGGAATATGTCAGTTTCTGGACCTTCTCTAATGTAATTCCACGTGATACATTCACTATTGTCTGCCACAAGTCATCCTTGCTTCTAAATTGGTGTCCGTTCTTGTAAACCCCTCGCTTCAGAATGCCCCACAAGTTTTCAATTGGGTTTAAGTTTGGAGAATTGGCCAGCCTGTTCATTTTCTGAGGTCCACAAGAACATAATTGTTGCAGGTACTTTGTAGTTTTATGTGCTGCATGCAAGGGAGCATTATCTTGCATAAATATGATGGTTCTCCTGAATGTAATCCTTTGCTTTTTTAAACAAGATTCAAGGTGCTCTCTCGGGAAGGTTATATAAGCATCTGCAGTCATTTTAATACCGTCAAACACTTTTCACATATCAGTCATGATACTTTCAATAATACCAGCCCAAATCATGATACCCCCTCTTCCTTGTTGGCATCTCAAGCATTGATGATGATGTCGTCTGTTTACAACCCAACCTTTGCTCAAACCATCAGGGCCATGAATGGTAGCACAAGATTCATCCATGAACAAAACCTTTGAGAAGTCAACCTTCATGTTATCTTCTACCCATTTCAGACACTTTTGTACATGTCTTTTTCTGAATGGAGGTGTTGTCACCAGTCTCAATGATTTCCTGACCTTTTTCAGAAGATGACATCAAATAGTGCTGGACACAGTTGTTTCTTCAGTGTGCCTGAAAAGTTCTCCGATGGTCAGGCCTGGGTTATTTACAGCTTTGCGTTTAATTCGCAACTGAGAATGTCGGGAAACAAACCCAAAGTGACCCTTATCAGCCCTCTTATGTACCTTCATAGGAGCTGCAACAAACCTTTTCACAGTTTGGTGATGCCTTCTAATCATTTTGGATATGTCTAATGTTGATTTACCTTTTGGAAGCTCAAATGTTATAACAGACCTCAGAAGTCTTGGGTTTTCCAAAATTGACAATTGAATGCTGGAGTTTCATACTATATTTTGGAAAGATATATTCCCAAAGAGAAACTGCACCATGGACTTGTAAGCTACTGAGGGAAGCAGATTTAGCCTCAGCCTGGGCCCTTTGACCCAGGCTAAAAGAAAGCAACCTTAAATGGTGCCCGCTGTAAAACAATCTGAATTTGCCTGCCGATTTTGTCACTGTATAGAGTGATGTCAATACCAATAAGCAGATGTCATGTGATCCACATGAATTATCTTCACCAAAGGGAGATAAATGCCTTCTGTATCATTACAGGATTTTACAAAACTCCAGTTCTTAATATACTGGTTCCATTCTAGAAACACCAATATTTTGTGCAATGTCATCTTCACCATATCTGATGGTGTATAATCATCCCAGGTCTTTTTGCTAAAAAATCATTCAAAATAAATTTCCTTTGGAATTTACATACAAAGTTGAGGCATCTGATAGACTAATGTTTACTCAAAGTCTACCAGTCTTTATACCTAACCTAACTTTACAATATTGTAATATTAAATATAAATGAGGTGAATTGTTAAACTGATCAGTAATGTATTTTCATTGAGTCATAATCTTTGCTTCATGATTTATACATAGTTCATCTTTTCCGCTTTGTTGATCAGTTCAGCATTACAATTTCAGTTCCAATATTTCTTTTTCCTTTTTATTCAAGCAACATGGAAGTGTTTATTGGAAGAAAGGAGCAGAGACCATCTTGAAAAATCTGAAGCCAGAGCAGACGCTTCACCAGCAGCTAAAGGTAAATCACTTTCTTTTTGTTGTCCCATCGAGATAAATTGAAAAGCTTTCATAGAAAAAAAAAATGATTCACTCCCAGTATTCCTCCTCAACTACTCTGGCAGCATGAATTCTCTCTGTAAAAATGATTTATTCAAAAAATAAATTAATTACAAACTTTTTTAATTGGGTCCTGTTCAAAGTAGTTTCCCTTCATAAGAAGGTTGCTGAGATGCTTAAAAAAGTGATAATCTATTGTATAAGTCAAGTGAATAGGCATTGTAGCTAATTTCAATGAATTCATCTTTTGTTATACTACTTTTACTAACTGATACCATTTCTATTAAATAGATGTTTCTTAGATTGTACTTAAAGAGTGTATCAGAAAATCAGTTAAACTGTAAGCCTTAATCCATAAAAGTGAAAATTTCCTTTATATTTAACTAACTACTTTAAGAATGTGATTTAAAAAAAAAAGAAAAAATTAAAAAAGATACATTTATCTATGTAGCCATCTTGATTAGTTTTAATAATCCATGAAAGCTATAATATGAAAACTTGCTTTTTATTTGACTACCAACTTTGGTGAGCTTTAAGGATGTTATTTAAAAAGAAAAAAATTGCAAAGGATATTTTCAGCTATGTGGCCATCTTGTTTAGTTTTAATAATCCATGGAAGCCATAATATGAAAACTTACTTTATATTTTATTTCATCAATTTTTATTCAATTTTTTTTATTTAATTTCTGAATCTCTGATTCTTTTTTTAAAAATCATTTTCAGGATTGTTTCAGCATTGCAGACAGTCCCATTTGGATGGATGCAAGTACGAGCCGTCAGTGTCAACAGCTTGAATCTGCAGTGGGTGGAGCTGATGTTAGTAAAAACGATTTCCTATTTACAATCTTGTTTTCATTATTGTTATTGGAAACCATCCATTGTCCATAAAGTGTTTTTCAGCAAAGTCATCTGATCTTAGCTATATTGTAATATCCAATTTATAAGGAGACAAATGATTTGTTATAAAAAACCTTTTTAATGATTAATAGGAATCCGATTAAGAAGCCTTTTTAAAAAATAAGATTAGTCAAAATTATTCTCTTTCACTTAATAGAAAGTTTGAGGTTAATGCAAAAGTTGCTAGTACCATGTTTTGTACAATGTTAAGGAAATCTTATAAGTGTCCTTCAATTTTATTTAATTCTTTGTTGCTTGTATAATACATTAACTTTAATCCATAATTTATAAACTTGAGAAAAATTCAGGGTCGACAAAAGTGAACATCAGTCAGTGTTTACTTATCTTTCTCTTCTTCTTCAAATGCAGAAAACATCATTTTGGGAAAAGATAGTCACTGACAATGAAAAACTGATTTATTTAAAAAATGTAATTAAATTAATGATAGTCTTCAACATTTCAACCTAAACATTATATGCAGGGGGAAAATTTCTCTTGTTTGGCAGGATTTGAATGGAATTCTTTACAGGAAATTACAAGAACTTAAACAAACTGTTACTGTTCAACAGTACAGTGAGAAATTGGCCCATTTGAATGACACATTAGAAACAGAAAAGCTCTTCTTCTTGGCAAAGATGTTAATGGTTTTGTTGCATGACAGCACCTACTCTCAAGTTGCAAATATGATGCAGTAAATGATCATAGGGTTGTATGGGAAGTTCTTCTACATGAGGTATATTTTTCAAACCCATCACCTTCAAGATGTTTTAAATATCTTCTTATTAAGTGTATGTAAATTGAACTTTTATTGACATTTGAATTTGGATTGAATAACATGTGGTTCTGTGCTACAGTAAGCAAATGGTAACCATTTTGAGGATATTTGTTCCCACTTTTCCAATTCTTTATACATTTTCCAACTTTTTTATTTCTTTATGAATTGCTATCATTGTTCAGACATGCTGTAAACCATGTCTGAACAACAACAAAAATGTGAAAATTGTTCAAATGCTTCATGATCGCAAAGCAACATTGGAAATTGCTAAATTTCTTGTAAGAGACCATTGTATGATCAAAGAAGCTGCTACAAACTTGGTTGCATACAGTGCACAACTAATAAAGAAAAGACAATGAAGCCTTTGACTTTCACTCATCAAATGGAAATCCAATTGAAAACTGAGATCTGAAACCACAGTTGCTTGTAGGTAGTAAAGAATTATTTGAAGCCATTGCAGCTCCAAATGTGCTTAAAATCTCAAGACACTATATACTAAAGCATTTAAGAAATTTCATCAAACAAATTTTTCATCCTCTTTTGAAGTTGACTCACTTTGTTAAGTGTGTCAACTAGACCAAACAGTATATGAAACTGGATTTTCAGAAATTTGATATTCACAGACAATGGTGGATGGTGCTCACAGAGAATGGGTCGTACCTGATGGAGGAACCTAAACCTGTTTGGTGGAGGTGGGGTTATATTTTGAGCAGGAATCATCTGTAATGAGTTGGTTGGCACTTGAAAGGTTGAACATTAAAATGATCTCTTCAGCTTTCATTGTATTACTAAAGGCTAAATTTCAAACATGACTTAAGAAGACAATAGCATTCAAAAGAAAAGTCACTTACATGCACAACAACATTCAAGTTCCCAGTGCTAGTGCAATTAATGAATACTCAAGTAAACTAGGGTTATGCTGTTGTTGCTATGTTCACCACCTTAAGAACCCATGAAGGATTACTTATGAGAGTGGCAAGCAATTTGTATCCAAAATGAAGTTTGGTTAACTGTAAATCCATTAACCTGAAGAAATTCTCAAATTTTGTGGACATTTGGCAGCTTGAAGTCATTAGAGAGAATTGAAATTATATAAGTAAATAGTATTAATTTCTGCTTTGTTGTTGCACTCAGTTTATCATTTAGAAGTTCTTTATGTCATAACTTTGAATAAATTATTGTTTGGTTAGTCACTTTCTCTCATTTTTTTTATCTTTACATACATTCACATTGATTTTTTGAGATGATTGCATGAAAGGTGGAAGGGTGAATAAAATAACCTTTTATAAATTCAAGCATAAACTCAGATCTAGTTCCTTGCTGCTACCCAAGATTTTGGGATATTCTACATGTGCAAAAGACATATTTGACCAAAATTTTCTGCCATTCCAATGATTGATTTCATAATTATTGTAATTGTTCTTATTTGTATAAAATGTTGGAATGCACTGTATTAATGCAATCAAAATGTTTTTTATAAAAAGTTTTTCTACTCACTCTCTGGTAGATTTCAGCAAAAAATCTAATTTTTTTTTATATAAAGGATGGGAATTTGTAGAATTATGAAATATTACTTAATTGTTATACATTGCTAAAATTGTCTAACTTCTGTTGCAAAAATTTTATTTTTTCTATTTTTGTCAAAGTTTTTTAGATTAGAAACTATTTTTATCAAGGTCATTTATGTTGTTTTCATTTTGGTTTTATGGATTTTATAAGCTTTCCTTTTTGCATTATATATGATATAATTATGATACTACAGGAGTTTGTATTTTCTTCATAAAGAGAACTAAGTGCTCTTAAGCAAAAAGATGCTGAATTTTCGTTGTTGTGGTGTGAATAGAGGTTTATGAACTCATTTTTCAATAGACGCTTAGCTTTAGATCATAATGGCAGGTTAACATGATATTAAGAAAAAGTAATGTTTGGTTCAGTTTCATTTGTAAATTTGGTTGTATGTGCAATACCTTTGTTTTTATGTTATTCACATTAATATCTTCTTTTTGCTTTTAAGAGCACTTTGTTTTGAATGAGACATTTTTAGGTGTCTTCATTTTTTCTAACAATAAAGATGAAGACAATTCAAATAATGTATGAAGTTTTTGTTATTTATTTTGTAAAATTCAATATTTTTAATGATAATGTCTGTGGTCATTTTTCATAGCGTCTGGCTGAAATTACTGGATCCCGTGCTTATGAAAGGTTCACTGGAAATCAAATAGCAAAAATCTTTCAAAATGACCGTTATGCTTATGATGACACAGAAGTAAGTCTTTCTGTTTACACATTATTCATTCAACAATATGTCTGTGTTTAAAGAGCATTTTAAAAGTTTTATATACCTAATTCCAAAACTCCTTTCTGGATAGCATCTACAAACTGTACTTTTTAGTTTAAAGCTCAAAACATGTATTTTTGTTATAAACAAAACTCATAATTAATACACACTTATATATTAGGTGTATGCAAAAGTTTCCAGCAAAATACTGGTTTTTCAATTGTGTATATTTAGTCTCTAGATTTAAAAACAGAGTGTTGTAAATTTTTGCACACATCTGGTATTTGTCCAGTTGTTTTAGTGCCCAGTTATACATCTTCAGCTTGAAACTATGTATATATCAATCACCACATACAGATTATTATGTTTAGAAGCTACTTGGTTGAACATTTCTCTCTCTTTCTTATAGAAATTCATTCTCTCTCTCTTTTTCCCTCTCCCTATCTCTCTTTCTCTCACACAAAGTGTGGCATATGTCAGTCTCAAGAAACCATAGATCACCGCCTGAAGAGTTATGCCTCAGCTGATGATCCCAGCATGGCCTCTGTTACGGCTGTACAAGTCTACACAGGAGTGACAGTCTTGATTGCAATGAATACATGTGAAGATGTTCTTTCCCGATATTGCTGTGTTGTTTTTTTTCCATCAAGTTTGCTTTTTCCTGGTGGTAAGCCTTCATTTCTCCTCTCCATGCTCCGGCCTTTGGTGTAAATCACATCTCCAGATTCATCACCCTCATGTCCATTTTGCAAACATCCTTGCAAATGAAGATGAGGCTTTTCTCTTGTGGCCAGTTTCCCATACAGAAGGACCTTTGGAATCCTTCCATCCAGCATACACACACACACATATAGTGTTGGGTTACCTCCTTCTAATTTTTGAAACTGTTACTAGGGGATGATCTCTGGACTATAAATACTTGGCAATATTTTTCTCACTCTCTTCTTACCTTATCCTCCAACATGTAACATGTCACAAAAAACATGCTTCTCTTTGGGAAACGCATGAACAATATACATGCACACATACATGTCTGTATGCACATTCACTCACTTCACATACTTTGAACCCAAATGGTTTCCACATTCATTTGTTATACGCATTATTGTCTTTGTTGCTTGTATACTTTTGTTATTAATACAATATCATTTGTTTATATGTATATATTGGTTCTTATCTTTTGTTTTTCATTTCTTTACATGGACTCACATCCCGAGTCTGACATGTTCAATTGATGTGGGTATTTCAGGAGAAAGTGTGTTATTACCAATTTCAAACATCAATGTTACTAATGCTTGAAACAAGTTGGGAACCACATACATTGACCTGCAACAATATATATATGATTAAGTAAGGTACAAGTGGGGAAAATCTATGAGTTGAATAGCAGGGCAGACTCAGCTCTCTAGTCACAGTTGGCAACCAGCCTACAGGAAGCACAATTCTGAATTCAAGACTCTGGTGAAACATACATTATGCAGTCAATGAAAGGATCAAGGAGTTCATAGTGACACTTTGATTTCGACAAATGAGATAGATAGGAAAATTTTTATAAATTATTTATAAATTATTTAGCTTCCTCATGAATTTTGGCAAGTGAATTAGTGCAGATTTCTGTTTCAATTTTTAAGATCCACATTTATGAACACAGAAGAGATTAAAATTACCCATTAAATTCTTTAGCATTTCACAGAAACAAGACCAGTCACAATTTTGAGTTTAAACATGCTACTTTATTAACGAAAGAAAACAGCCTATTATACAGAAAACATCTAGAAGGAATATTAATAAATAATCAAAATACAATAAATGCCCACCAAAAACAATTCTTCCTGTCACCAATATTTGTAAAATCAACATTTAATGTCAGATCTAATTATGTTCAGGTGAGGTAACCTAATATTCACTTCCATGCATTACTTTTATTTATCATACAATTAATTTACTCTAATAAACCTAGTTTTTGGTTTGGTTTGTTTTACAACATATCAACCTCAATAGCTTATTTAATGCTGACAAGATTTTTATTACTGGTAATATTTTTTTTTTCTGAAAATGTATTGCTGGTAATATTTTTTTTTTCTGAAAATGTATTGCTGGTAATATTTTTTTTTTCTGAAAATGTATTGCTGGTAATATTTTTTTTTTCCTGAAAATGTATTGCTGTAATATTTTTTTTCATTTTTCAAAATTTTATTGCTGGTAAAAATTTTTTACAAAGTATTTCTGGTATTAAAACCTATTTTTACACTTTCATAGTGTTTTGACCCAAGTTTGGGGATTAACTATTTACCCATAGCTGGGACCCTAACAGGTGCTACCACCCTGGGTCAGGGTGGACCTGGGAACACCAGCAATTAAGAGGTGGTTCCACACTCCTCAAAACCTCCTGATCAGAGGTCTTTCTGTTGGACATACTTTATCGTCTTACCCAGGACACAGATGTAATTTATCATCATACCAATGATGCCTAGTTTTTAACATATAGTTAAATGACATAACCATTTTAAGAACCAACATAAACATATATACCATAGGGTATATATATATTGGGTTGGTGCATAATTATCAGGCGTTTTTGTAGGCAAGTTATATATTAATAAAAATTGCTATTTTGTTTACTTTTTTTAATAAAAATATTATTTTATTTTCAGGTTATAAAAATGTGTGTTGATAATCATACACTCTGGAATAATCATTTAAAAATGTTATTGTTGAATTGTTATGTTTCTTTTTTTATAATAAATATTGTTTAAAAAAACGCCTGATAATTATGCACCAACCCAATAAATGTCAATTAAAGCAATTAAGGCAAACATAGAATTTATAATTTAAAGAAAAACAAACATAGAATTTTAAAAGATTGATATATGCATAAACACAAATGTCATAAGATATACACTTGACATCAACACAACCAATCAAGGTCGGTGCATACTACCCCCAAATGTGGGGCAAGCCTGTGACCCTTACTATCTAATCAACATTTGCTTTTTTTTCTACCTACACTTATATGTTACAAATTAAACTAAGCACAACTGACTATGAAAGGATGAAACATTTTTGCAGGTTTTGATGTCATTCTGGGGTCATTTTTTGGTCAGATCCATGAATTTGTTTTGCTCATACTAAGTCTCGAAAAAAACACAATATAAAATTCATTATTTTTTTTTTCCATAATGTTCAATGCATAAAAATTATTCAACATTTTTAACAAGGAAAATCTCAAGTTGATGTTAAAAATTGCCGCAAAACATTGTTGATTTATTTAAGATGGAATGATTTATTATGATGTGTCTCTAATTTGTATTTAGATACATTGGATTTATTTTCAGTTTTTCTAGTTAAATTGTTCACCTATATTGCATATGATCTGTTATTGTATATAATTAGGTTACAATAGAATTTGTATTTTATATGAATAGTACCTTATGAAAATTGCAATGTAGTAGAGTGGGAAGTCCCTTATCATACATTCGAGTGGGGCACAAGTCCCTTGCACTAGCCTTGCATCCAATGGAAACAAAACAACATAAAATTTAAAACTTGAAACATAACTCTGTATTATTTTAATTCTATATCTCAATAAAGCCAAATAAATAGCAAAATGTTAAATTTATAAAGATTTTCCTACTTGTTCCCTATTTAGTTATTCCCTCTATCATCCATGTTTTTCAATCATATATAGGAATGTGTGTCTGTATGCATTCTACCAATTGTTTTCTGAGACTAATGCTTGGAGCTATATTACTTGTAAATTTTTACAAAATTAATTTCTTGAATTGCTATTTCAACAGAGAATTTCATTGGTCAGCAGCTTTGGAGCTTCCTTGATGATTGGCAAATATGCTCCAATTGACTACAGCGATGGGTCTGGAATGAATCTGTTAGATATCAGGAAGAAACAGTGGTCTGAAGAATGCCTGCAGGTGAGAAAATTTGATGTTAATTTTTAGATAAAGAATTTGCAAGCTTTGTTAGATATTGAGTTTGCCTTTTAATTCTATAAATGCTCTATTTTCAGTAAAGAATTATTTCCTCCTAAAACTCTTTATTTGCCTGTTTTATAAGATGATCTAGAATTATAAATGTAAGATGTGGAGTTTTAATTTTGATGTGGGTTTGTTTAAACTTCCATAAATTTATTGAAAAGTGATAAGTAAAAAATAAACAAGGTTTTGTAAAATATAACAATTTTTTTATGCATAACTTTTGCAACAAAGTTTTTTAATTTTGTCATTGATAACACAATTTGTGTGTTTGAAATACATATTTGTTCATGTGTGCAATTGCTTTTTTTTGTAAATGGAAATGTATAAAATGTGACTGAACGGAAAATAATTTACTTATCTTTTTAATGAATTTAGTTGATTTGTATTAATATGTAGTTATGAACATCTTGAAAGGTAGGAAATGAATTTCCTTTTTTTCTTCTATATATATATATTTTTTTTCATAAACATAGTTGTGAACAGATGACTTAGTATGTAAAAATAATTTTAATTTCTGTGTTAATTTAAATTTTAATACCATTCAATTATTACAGATATTAGAAATATGAAAGTTCATACTGTGATGATTTCATGTTTCAAATGATGCATAAATTTTATCTTTTTATGTAAATTATGTAATGACAGTCTTACTTTTAAAAGAGTAAAAAGTGGAAGTGACAAAACTACAAATAAGACATTGTTGAGACAAGTGAAAGAGTTTCTATTTCCCATGATTTACAAGGTTCGATCATTTGCTCATTCCTGGGCATTGCATATCAGTTGTGGCAGACTGAGAATTTGTTTGGGTATAACACAAGGTAGTAGGTAGTAGCTGAGATAGACATCTGGAGAAAATCAACACACATATATAGTTGAGCAAAAGGCATGCACTGCTGATGGAAATGCCTTGTTGTTGCTGCTACTGATGGCATGGTCAAGCTTGCCTGCCTTGGGGGTCTGTCACTAATAGCAGCCGAGTTGGATCTGCCTTCAAAGGTAAAATCAAATTTGGCTTTATATTGAGTCAGTGGCTCAGAAACAATTGCTGCAAAAACTGTATGGGCTTTTTTTGATTGCTCAGAAAAGGTGTTTTATGAATGTAATTTTCAGACAGTATTCCAGATGTGGGTGTACAGAGTCAGACAAAATTAAGGTGCATTTTTTATCTTATACGCTGTTGTGACACTAAGCCGTTGGCCCATGATCAACTCCCAGTCATGGCGCGAAGCTGTAAGGTTTCTTCTACCGGCGTTTTGGGGTTGACTTTTTGTCGCTGCCACCAACTGTGTCCCGGTCATTCGGTGGTCATCGCTACTCGGCAAAATCCCCCAGTCAGGACACCAATATGTGACACTCAGCCATCCAGGGTCAAATCCAGTGGTCACGGCACCAATATGTGGCACCAGGGTCAAATTCTGATCATCAATGTTAACGGCTTCACCAGCTGTACCAGTTCAATATCAACTCTATCGTTCCCAGCTCATTTGCAACGTCTGGTTACTGGAGTAACTGCTTTAATCTCAAGTCTAACCTACCCACATTGTGACTTTGATCTTAGGTAGACAAGATCAATTAGGCATTGGGCCGTAGTGTAAGCTGAGTCCAAACTGAAGGTGGGATTGCACAAGCGCAAAGAAAAAAAAATAAATGAAAGAAAAACCTAAGAGGTTCAAGTATGTTAAGAAATAACAATTTAACTTTATCCTTCTGTTATATACAGAAGTGTATTTTTCTCCCAGCCCGTTTCCTACAATATGTGACACTTCTATGTTTCAAGCAAGTTGATATCGTAAGTCAACTAATTTAGTTTTTAAGTGCTGGCTTAACTTTGTTCGTCAGTATAACTTGCTATTGGTAGAATCAGCGAAGTTGGGGGTCATGGAATCTCTCAGTCAGCTTCTGCAAGGCAACACTCTGGTTCCTGCTACTCAAACTGACTCTGTCCAGAGCTGAACTGCAACTTAACTCAACTGCCTGGGGACGTTTGTTTATATAGGTACTGGCCAAAACCCAGTATGGGGGCCCGATACGGCCTGGGGTTCTTGGTAATCTCTATTTCTAACAAGAAATCTCTTTGTTGTCAGGACAGGAAAATTGATTATTTCCCATTTTTGGAAAATTAACCACTTCCCATTTCAGGGAGATCTCCGTCGTTTGTGAGGGAAAGCCGGAGGAGAGCTATCCTCCTAGGCTCTTTCTCTCTCACATTGGTATCTCATACAAATCCCTTCAGTGAGCATTAACACCTTCTCTGCCTTTCTCATCCATTCACCTCCGCCTATCACCTTGCTACCATACGACCAATGATCTCTCAGCAGTGTGGGTGTGGCTAAGCTGGCCTCCTTAAAATTATAATCTGGAATTTTTGTTTACAATTTCCACATTGCCAATTAAATTTTTATCGTATCTTCTCCTTTTCCTGGGCCACCCAAAAGTCACTTAGCCAGCACTCTTACCGTCTCATTAATCACTGTCAAAGTTTGCCATCTGGTTCTTTATGCTAAGTTAGCTTTATAATGGAATCCTTGACTTGTTAAGTAATTAATTTCTTTTACCTCGCCAAATCTCAATTCTCCACTATTTTCTGGGGATTGCCAAAAGTTTACAATTGCCACATTGTGATTCGACATCTTAGTGTCTGTTGGCAAAGTAAATGATAACAATCCTCTCACCTATATCGAGACAATGCCAAAATTTTATAATTGCCACATTGCTCCTCTTCGCCTGTATCCAAGAGAAAAAAATAAACAATATCTTGGAAAGATAATTAACATTGATTCTCCCTGCCTGTATCAGCATTTGTCTCCAGCCAAAATTTTTACGACCAGCACGTGTTTTGGCCGATAATTCCATATTTGCCTTTCTTTCTATCTCCCTTGGCGAGACATAAATTAACTCGACAGGACCTCACACACGGCTCTTTCTGCAGGCTTTTTTTTGTAAATAAAATCAAATCTTTCTTTTAATGTCGATCAGTCTATCTTTCGTGATAGCTTTTTCTTTTCCCGCTTTAAGAATACCTATTTTCTGTTTTAATTTCTATGATTAATTAGTTAGCCAATTACCATAGCTAAATAGTGTCACACTATGGATGTCAAAGTGATCACTTCCATTTGAGTTAAAGAATTGGGTTTCCAACAGAGTATGACAATTTTATGGTGTCTAAATTCTACTTTTAAGTTAGTTTCTTCATTTAAATATCATGTTTCATTAATAATATTTAAGAAAAATAAATTTTATTTTGTTTGAAGTTGGTCAACTTACAAAATATGTTATAATTGAAGAGCATGAAATTTATTTGTTTTATGAATTTTAATTTATATAGATTTTCATAATTATTCATGATGCACATGTAATAATCGCTGCCAATGCACCTGTTATATTGCATCTGAGGTTGAAAAGTGAGACATGGTTTTTATAAGAGAATTAATAGGTTGCCTAAATGTAGAGTAATGGTTAACAAGCTAGTCTAGCTGAGCAATTACTAGTATACAGTAAGTTCCATTCTTGAAAGATGCTTCACAATTATAAAGTATAATAAATACATATGTGCAGTGAGTTTGATCCTCATTGGGTACCCCATACATAGCCTTGTGCCAGACTAAGTTAAGCTCAGTAAAGACTTATAATAGAATTATTAGGAGTCAGTACTGTAATATTCAAATAAAGAACAAATATTAATTATATAGTTTTAAATGTAAATGATTCTTTTCAAATCTTAACCTTAATAACTGGTCAGTCTGATCCTCAAAATTAAAATGTTTTAAAAATCTGGGGCTTTTCATGTAACTTTTCTAGAAATTGATTTAAGTTTGAAAAAAAAATGTTTTTCACTGAATTTCTTAACTTTTATTTTTATTTACTTATTCATTTAGTTTTCTTTTCTTTCTTTTTTTCTTTCTTTTCAAGGCCTGTGCTGAGAAATTGGCTGAAAAACTTGGACCTGTGGTAAAGTCAACAGAGAATGTGGTAAGATGCTCTTGAAGAGAATAATCTTGCATAATTTCTCTTACATATAACAGACCCTGGTTGAAGCTGAACATTTGTAGCAAACACTTTGGAGCAGTCTGGTTTATGGAAAATCATTTTTTGTTCAAAACTAAAGGGAGAGATTTTCAAAAAGAGAAGTATTCTTTCACAAAAATGTTATGTTTGGTTTTAGAATTATTTTCTAAAAATTGGTAACATTTTTTCTTAGAATATTCTTCCAACTTCATGAAAAAAATAACATAAATTGTACAAACAACTCTGAGACATTCTGATGTCTTTTGAAAATATTTTATAAAAAATGTCTCACAATGATGAATGACTGAGACATTAATGGTTTATACAAAAATAAACAAATCTCATACAATTTAAAATGGATCAAACTAAAAAATATAACTTGATCATGTTAATTACATATTTGCTGCATGATACTGGTACGTTTGGATAGAAATAAATAACCATTATGTTGTGAGTAAAGACATTTTATATTAAATATTTATGGGCTCCTGGAACATTTATCTTGCAAACAAAATTAGTGAACTTATTGTGAGTTCGGGTAAAAAAGTATAAAAAAAAATAATGATAATAAAACAAACAACAATACATGTTATTAACAAAAGGAAATACATGTGTACACAATTGTAATGAAAGGAAAACATTAAAACTAGTTATAAGAATATGCTTTGTGTGTGTGTGTGTGTGTGAGTGTGAAAAAAGTATGTGTGATAGACACATATGTTTATGTGCGTGTATGAGAGTTCAAAAGTCAACAGGACCATAGAAGCAAATGCACCTCATTGTCAGTGTTCCTATCTATGTCATTTATATTTAGATGCAAAAGTTAAAAACAGCTAAAAAGAAGAGAGAGAATATGATTGCTTTTTATAGACCTAAAAAGCACCACCTAGTGAGTGCTTTTGGCAAAGCCAAGTGAGATTACACACATATTATCAGTTGATCTGGGTAATCTGATAAAATACTCCAAATGACATCAAAGTTAGTGGAATTATTGGATTGTGACTTCAAATTAATCTGAAATAAACAAGAAAATATGAGTAAAATTTTTAAATAAAATTAATTCACTTAGAAATACTTTTTATTTGATCATGAATGTTAGGAAATGAAATGTGTTTTAATAAAGCCAATGAATACCAATTCTTTATTTTCACCTTAAAACATACAAAATGCTTTAAAATGCCTTTAATCATATAAAATATTTTTATAGCTATATATCATTTCCTTTCTTGGCTTCTTACAAAATGTCTAAATTTAAAATTAATTCTTGATATAATGTTTTCTGATTTGAAATAAAAACACAATCTCAAAAAAAGAAAAGACTAGAAGAAAATTTTATGGCAATGCATTTCATTTTATGAGGAACTTTATAAAGGCAAGAGTGAAAATTTTATTTTGTAGCCTGAATTTATACAGAAAATTAATGCAGAAAAAATATTATTAAGCTTTCAAATTTTGAATTTGAGAACACTCCAAAATATTCTAAAATTTTACTGTTATATTCTGTGCTAATAGTAATATATACTTGAAAAAAAGGTGGATAAAATAAGTAAATGTTTATTGTAAAAAACCAGTACAATAAGACTAAAGGTAACAGTTATGCACAAGGTCGTCACAAGTCATTCCAGTAGGGAGTGCTACTATTGGAAGGTTGAATGTTATTGTGTAAGTCTGAGTTGTACTCAACAGATCCCAGCTAGACAGTATTTACTAGCCCCCCCACCCCCGGGTAGATGTGGCACAAGGCGAGTTTAACATGGGTCTTCCGAGCCTGTAGGCTTGGCCCAAAAATGCCTGTAGAACCTGCATAAACAGGATCGGGTTGGTCAACCTCCCCGATTGAGACTCTGCCCTTCGGCAGAGCCTCATCTGGGATCCTCTCTGCCCGAAGGCAGATAGTTCAACCATCTAGCTGGAACAGATCGCAGCTAGTCTCTGTAGTCTGTCAACTTACAGATACTTATAGGTAGTTACTATCTATAGTGTAGTCACTCATTTACTATGTGGGGGAAGAATAGTCTAAAAATTTAGCGTTCTTTCGGCTACACAGTAAGATTTTAGAATATTCAAATTCTAATTCAAAATTTGAAAACATAACAATATTTTTTCTCCATGTTACTTTTGCGTATAAATACAGGTTAACAAAATTTTACATATATATATATATATATATATATATATATATATATATATATATATTATCAATACCCAAATCTGCTACTTCATGTAGAAA
Organism: Acanthosepion pharaonis; assembly: GCA_903632075.3. Taxonomy (NCBI): domain Eukaryota; kingdom Metazoa; phylum Mollusca; class Cephalopoda; order Sepiida; family Sepiidae; genus Acanthosepion; species Acanthosepion pharaonis. The sequence goes on from CAHIKZ030001112.1 coordinate 3,069,530, forward strand.
TAATCATCAGTTTGAACTTGTATATAAATATATATGTAGCTTAAAATTTGCTATATTTCTAGAAGAGAGCTCAATATTTGCACATAGACCAGTTATAGATATAGACTGTGAACATAAGAACCAACATTGTGTGTTTCTCTTTCTCCCTCCCGATGTATATATAATTTTTTTTAGTTATAACTAAAAATGTATCTGTAAAAGGACAATATGAATAAAGACAAAAGGAAAATTGTAGCTGATAGAACAACATTTTTCCACCCCATGGATTCCATTCATGTTGTTTGCTGTCCTGGATCCAAGATTTTCCTCATTTAGGATCAAATCTATTTTGCCATACCAGTGGCTATTATATTAATGGCTTCTTCTGTGGAAAGCAAAATGAGAAAGATTAATGCCTTAAACAATGACTTATATTGCTTCCTGTAACATGGAAGTCATTTTTCTTGCTTCTAAATTTTTCCTAAGGCTGGTAAATGGTTTATTACAGTTTACTGATTGTCCAATCAATAAAAAACTGAATAAACTTTGAAGACACTTCTACAATTTCCCTAATATTTTATGAAAATGGTATCAGGAACCTTTCTATCAACCTTATATATATATATATATATATATATATATATATTATAATTGTTTTTTTAAAAATATATTACTATTGCAAAACTGAAACTTCAATTCAAATTCAATTATAAAAATTAAACTCACTATTCAGTTGTAACTGTTTTATTGAGAAAAGCTTGCTAACCATTGCACAATGTTGAGGTGTGCCATATATATATATATATATATAATGCATACACTTTTATATCATGTAAGATATGTGAGTCTTATTTATAAAATAAAAAAGAATTCTTAATTTTTCTTTAAATTTAGGGGAACATCAGTCCATACTTTGTACAGAAATATGGATTCCTTGCTGATTGTGCTATCATTGCATTCACAGGAGATAATCCAGGTAAGTTTTCTTAAAAAATTTTAGCTTATTTTGAATCAACTTAAAGAGGTTTCCATGGGTTTATTTAAAATATTAATTTGTCTGAAAAGTTTTAGTTATTAGTGTAGTGGCTCCAAGAAAGAAATTGTATCCCCCACCTTTGTTGACTTCAGATTCAGTTGATTGAAAATATTTCCTGCAGCTTGGAGTTTCTTCTTTGTCTGTAAAAACGGTTCAATGAGAAAAAGCAACATATCTTCTATTCATAGCATTATGGAATTGCTTGCTAAATTTGTTTAGTTTTCTAAAAACGTTTTACTTCATTTGTGGTTGCTACTTACATCTCTCTTACTTGCAACCATATGGTCTTACTCAACTATTGATCACGCCATATTGTACTCTCCCTCTTAGAAACTGTAACTATGGTCTAATCAGCATAGTCATAGTATAAACAAAACAAAAGGTTGGCTCTGTTGATATTGAAGAAACACAAATGTACCTCAGCAGGCACCAACAACAGGGATTAGCTAGCTACCCTAGCAGATGGTGTACTTGAAAAGAAGCATATATATTTAGGTACTTTTTACATCTATTTGGCATGTGTCTGTTAGTGTTGTGAGTGAAATTGGTAGATGAAACTGTTAGCACAGAGTCTCAAGTCATCGTGACAGAAGATTCAAGCATACTGTCATTGTTTAACTATTGATCACACCATAGTTGCAATATAAACCACAGGTTGCCTTTTTGGTTGTTGAAGAAGAGGCATCTCCAAAAAGTGTTTATTCTTTATTTCCAGTTGTGCACTGTTAGTTTACTGCCATAGAATAGACAGCCTAAGTAGAGTTGCAACAAAAAACACTGAAAGAAAATTAACATGAAAGTAAATACTATTCAAATTGAATAATAATGGCTGACAATGCTTCATCTAATAAAACATAAAGATGAAAGTAAATACTAGTAAAAAACGAATAATAATAGCTGACAATTCTTCATCAATTTTTAGTAGATGTGAGATTGTTAGACATGTACGTCCTATTTGGTCTGGATAAATATTTTCACCCATCTTATTTTTCTGAGACCTGAGAGCCATTCTCCTATAGTTGGTTGAATATTGTATACTCTATTAGGATTTGAGTCCCATATTGCTTACCAATTTCTTTTGATACATTCTTTTATTTTGTCTGTATGGGGTATCTTTGGAGAATCATGATTGATACCCAGAGATATTAATTTGGTTCTGACAGCCTTCAAAGTGTCTAGAATTATGTCAGTTGACTGATACAGCTGAACTTCCACAGGAAGTCTGTTGTGGCAATTTTGAGTTTGTCTTTGATTGAATTATTCCTTGGAGCAGAAATACCTTGCTGTGAAGTAATTGGACATGGTTAAGTGAAATTGGCAAAATTATCAACAAATGGAATTGACAAATTTCTCAATAAGAAAAGAAAGAAAAAGAACAGGGCAAAATAATACTAAGTAAACAATATATATGCAAGTCAAAACTAAGCAAAGCAACAGTAATGTGATAAAAAGTTCATAATGTTAAAACTGTATTCACATGCAAATGGGATACAGTCAAGAATGTAACATTCTGACTTGAAGACAAGAAAGAACAAAAGAATTATGGTGCATGTGACTGGTTAGGAAGAAATTCCAGCATGTAGGATTTGTCTATAAATTTAGGGAGAAGATGTTTTTAGCACTCATTTCTACCTAGATTGGAATCAACTATTGCTCACAGAGTCATGAGTAGTTCCTGCAGGGTCCAGCCAGTTTTTATATTTAAAACAATGAACAAAAAAAATCCTGAGAAATTAAAAATTTTTGTCACTAAAAATATTTCATGGTTGTAGTAAAAACAGAACCAGTGAATAAAGTTATACAAAAGCTTTATTGCACTTTACTCTGACTACTCGTCTACTGCTGGATATTACAGAGTACTTTTTATACCTCCTAAATCTTAAGGAGAGGTAACTGATGATTCATTCTCCACTATGTATTTTATTCATAAGGGAGAATATCTGTTAGGTGTCCAGGCTCTTTATAGATTCTCTGTTAACGCCTGGGTAGTTTTTGTATTCAATTATTCGGGATGGAAGATCTCTCATTTTGAGCTCACCCATTAGTCCAGGAAAGTGTGTAGAGTGTGGTCTTCTCACCACACCACTGAATTTTCATTAATGACCATGGCAAAGAAAATTGAGCAATTAATCTGCATCAAATACATTTTGGGTCAAGCGTACCATTACCTAGGTTTAACAATCACCATATTCTCCAGATCTCACCCCCTGTGACTTTTTCCTTTTTCCAAGAATCAAATCCCATTTGAAAGGAACAAGATTTCAACATGTTGAGGAAATTCAAGACAATGCAACAAGGCAGCTGCTCACTATTCCAAAAAAGGAGTTCCAGGAATGCTTCCATCAATGGAAATGATGCTGGATAAAGGGTGTGGCTTCAGAAGGGGACTACTTCAAAGGAGATTAGATGCCAAATTGATATGTATTGCTGTTTTCTTTTTACAGCACCAGTCCTGATACTTTTGATCAGACCTCATATAAACTATTTACTGTATATGTCTGAGACTTTGATAATGCTTAAAAAAAATCCTAGTGAACTAGATGTGCAATCTGAGCACAGAAAATATATATATATATATATATATATATATATATATATATATATATATATATATATATATATATTCTATTACCAATCAGCTTTAAAACACTAGTATTTTAATTAAACATCTACAGCAATTCTTTCATCTGGATTTTTTTAACTTACACTCATGAAATGTATTTTTTATGTCTGAATAAAATTCTGCTCATATTGTCTGAGTGAACTTACTTCAAAACTCTAGTCAAGTTATTGTCACATTGACTCATCTAAAGACAGACTATTCTTCAACGAAATAACAGCAATAATTTTTTTCTTTTTTCATTATATCTTACTTTCCACCTCTTGATTTGCAACTGTAGTAGATCCACTTGGCAATCTCATTCACACTCTTGGTGAACCATGTCTTCAGAAGCTGTATTTATATAAGTTCTTTTTACGTTTTAGCTTCCCTTGCTGGGATGAGGCTCCAGGAAGGAGATGTAGGGGTAAGTAGAGATGTTTTACTTTTAAAAATTTAAATAAAAAAAATTATTTCTTTTAACTCTATATTATATGATAATTTTTTAAATATATTTGATAGTTTTATAATATATATATATATATATATATATGCCAGAATAAACAAACAGTGAAATATCTGTTAAAATTGTACATGTTAAAAAGTGCTCAATTTCAAGTAGGAAAACCAAACTTGCAGAGTGATTTAGTATATCAAAAAGATAAGAACACTGACCAGAACACTACTACAGTTTTGACTGCCATGGTCTCATCAGGTGGTATATTCAGGCATATATATATATTGTTACAAACTTGTAGCATATAGGTGAACCACGGGTTTAAAAAAAGGGAAAAGGTGGGATCTTTTCTTGGTTTTCACTCAGAGATGGAAGTGACACAAGCAAAAAACAGATACAAGACGATGGATTTCAAAATAAAACATTTATTTATAAATACAGAAACAGATAAAGAAAGAAAAAGAAAATTCATTTAACAAAGGGGAAAGGGATCATGAAAGAACAGAAGGTACGAGTGAATACATAAAAAAATCAAGCCAAGAAATCAACTTATCTGTCTTGAAGGTCAGTTGAGTTGATATCACCACACAGTTCTAATTCGCCGAAGCGAGAGTTCTTTGCTAAAACAATATTTTGTCGTCTCGCAATTTTCCTGGGTTCCTTTACTTTTGGAAATGGTCAGAGGTCCACAGCATCTCATACAGGCATTCATTGGTCAATTTGGTTTAGTTGTAGTCCTTTCATTCTCTAGTTGACAGACTTTGCTGTCTTCTTTATTTTGGTGGGCAGTCCATTTGGAATCAGGATGATTCACTCAGCGATGTTTATCTGCCACTGGTCAGATGGAAAACTGAAAACCTTTTTTTAGATTTTTGCTGTCCCCAAAGATAGACACCTGGTTTCTCTTTGTCCTTGACCGGCTACACAGGAGGATGGGACACAAATCACGCAGTGTTTGCATAATGGCCAAAAATTCAATCAAACCTCAGTAGGATCTGATCACATGATTGCAGCAAGAGTGCCTGATAGTGCCTGGAATTCACTTATGGTCAACTGCCTGATGGTTGCGTGATTTTGGAACCAGGTCATTCTCAGGTCAGGTCGCTTCAAAGTTTATGGGCCCTGTGGGTGGAAGAGAAGGTAAAGAGAGAAAGAAATTTGGAGAGATGAAGGTATGGCTGATCATAGAACATATTCACTGGCAAGTTGAAAGCATTGGATTTTATTTATCTTTATTTATTTTTTTTTTTATATCTATTTTTCAACTAGAATTTGGGATTTTTCTTTATATGTTTTAGCCTTATGCCTATATGGTTAATGAAATCGTAGGTACATCACAATATATATATATGATCTTCACCTATCTCTGTAAACCTATAGACAATGTCTGTCTAGAAAGTATCTCAATATTTAATATTAACAGAAAAAATAGCCTACTTATGATAATGGCAACTTGGTCTTCTTCAAAATACTCTTCTTGAGACCTCACACACTTTCAGTTTTCAAAACTATCTGCAAAATCCTCTTTGGGGACTGTTATCAGTTACTCTGTTGGGATTTCCTTAATCCTTAACCTCAACTATATTCTGAGATCTCTTTGAACAGTGATTTTAGCTTTGGGAATAGCAAGAAGTCACTGGTAGCTAAATATGGACCTTTTCGGTCTAATAGACCTGGGTGGTACACTGACAAAAACTTTGCATGTGATGTCATTATGAATACACGGATCACACAGTACACAAACTCACTGAGTAATCCCATTGGAAAATACCTTTTCATGCATGTGCATGTCTAATTGGCTGCTGAGTTATATCAAGGCTTCACAGCTGCTTCTCAAGATATTCAAAATGGTTGGATGATTTCCAGGATGACTGCATACAAAGAAAATGCATTTGCCATTATTATGTTATGTTATATTAAAAAAAGAACATCAACTTAATTGCCTGATTTCTTTTTAGCTTTAAACTGTATCTTCTGCCCATTTTTGTTCATGGTTTTATTAGGTTATCCAAAAAAGTTTCTTCTCAACTTGATAAATTTTTAGGAGTTAAACAAAAAGTAATTCATTGTTTCTCCAAAAATTAAGCTAGGAATCAAAATTCTGTCCTGTCTTCCATCTTTAGACTTTTTCTTTAATCATGTGTTCAAAAACTTTCAAAATGTTTTAAACAAAACACACTTTCTTTCCGATTTTCTGGGATGAAGAGTTATGATTATTTACATGTTGACTATTGTCCTCATCTTTGTTATTGTTATTACAACATTTTTGCTGTTGTTCCCTGTGGCATTCATCAGGTGCTTGTTGATCTGGGCAACTGTTGTGGCCTTGTTAGGGCCAGAAATAAAGACACAAAGAGAAGAATTGAGTTAAATATATTAACAGAAATAGTAATACAAACAAGAGTGTTACAGCAAGAATGTTAGGTCCAACTGTCCCTCTTCAAAAGGCAGTACCTGCTCCTATTTATAGCTGGGAGACTCCATGCATGCATGGGTAAATTACCATATCAGTAACCTACAATGAATTGCAAATTGAATCCCTTATTTAATGTATTAGAGTAAACTATTTTCACATTTAGATTTTATTTTTAGCACTGCTCAGTTATTGCTTGCCCTGTTGTGGGAAATTTAACAACTCCCCAATTTGAGTTGTGGCAAATATGGCGCCAGTTTGTTTACATTGTGCAGATCAGTACAAAAATTTCAGTGATTGCGTAAGTCAGTATTGCCAACATTGTGTGAAAATTTTGTGTGAATTGATTGGACGGTTTTTGAAATATTTGAAAAAAAGTTATCTCGATAATAATTTGGCACACAGTGTACATCTGCATCCTGGGTAAGACAATAAATTACAGCGAACAGCAAGGTTTCTGATCAGGAGGTTATGAGGAGTATGGAAGCACCTCTTAATTGCTGGTGTTCCCAGGTTCACTCTGATCTGGGGTGGTAGCACCTGTTAGGGTCCCGGCTATGGGCAAATAGTTAACCCCCAAACTGGGGTCAAAAACTATGAAAGTGTAAAAATGGATTTTAATACCAGAAATACTTTGCAAAAAATTATTACCAGCAATAAATCTTTAAAGGAAAAATTATTAACAGCAATACTTTTAAAAAAAAAAATATTACCAGCAATATATTTTTGAAAAAAAATATTACCAGCAATAAACTTTTGAAGAAAATAATATTACCAGAAATAGATTTTTGAAGGAAAAAATATTACCAGCAATAGATTTTTTTGAAAAAAAAATATTACCAGCAATAAAAATTTTGTCAGCATTAAATAACCCATAGAGGTTGATATGCTGTAAAACAAAACAAACCAGACCAAATCCTGTGGTGAACAGCCCCGTAGAAGGAAGGGAGCTAGAATGGCTTGCATCTGGTGCATAAGAAAATAAGGGTCTTACCTTAACGGGCAGCACGTGACATCGGCAAGTTTGCCCCGTGAAAATGGCATTAAACTCCCGTCTAGCAGTTCCAGCAGTATGTGTGGTAACGAGAGTTTTTGTACAGTTTGGCATGCTTCTACCAATAGCAAGTCGTGTGCTGATTGGTCGAACTGGAGGATGCTATTTACCTGGGTAACTGAGAATAAAAGCGAAGAACACTGATTGGTTGGTCGACCGCAGTGTTGGCCTGATAAAAGAGGGCTGAAGCAGTGAAAAGGGCAGAAGGAAAGATGGATATATGTTGTGACATGTTCAGAAAGCAAGAATGACAAATTGAACCAGCGGTATCTTGATTTGTACAAGTGACGTCGTAGTAATACAGACTTATTTAAACTACAAACATGCTGTAAAACAAACCAGACCAAATCCATACTGCATACTCACAATCCCCAATGATTCAACTCCAATAGAATGGCTCCCTACCTCCACAATCTCCCAAATAAGAATAAATATTAGATACTAAAGGGACATTAAAAGAAGGGTGCTAAAATATGTTTACCATTTTTATTAAATGCCTCAATGTAAAACAACAACGTAACATGACATAAATATGGTACTTACAATAGATGAGATTTACACTCTACAAGATTACTACCTTTTGAGCTAAGGTGAAGTGATGTGGTCAGCTACCATCTATGAACATCTTTGTTTTCACATGGTGTGAGTCTGGTTGTGTAGCTCTAGGCTCTTCTCTGGACTGGACTTGTACCTAAATGTTACAAGCACCTTAATCCATCTCAATTGTCCCTACTGTGGCATTAACTCCCATCACTTGTCTGTTTGCTTGATAGAGTCTTCTGTCTAAAACCCTACAATTATAACAGTCATTCAGTCTTCTTGTCATTGACTTAATTAAAACAGCACAAGTTAATATTTCACAATAGTAAACAGTTCTGGTCCTGTACACAGATGACTTTATAAGAGTTCTTGCTATTTTCTGTTTTTGTTGCAATTTTCCACACTGGCAGGGTTCTTCAGACTGACAAAGGTTCATCACACCTCACTTGTGGAATTTCCTGCTCTCTACACATGTTCTGTCAGCAAGACTGCAATGACAGCTCACATTTGCTGTTCTACTTATACTCATCCCATGGATCCAAGACATGCAAATTAGTCGGCACAGTGTGTATAGCTGGCCACTCGTATTCAAGGATACCCGTCTACTAGGGCAGCTAGCTAATTGCAGCCACTTGCTCACGCACATTTGTGTTTATTCAGCACCCACAAAACCCACCTGTGGTTTATACTGCAACTATGCTGAGAAGACCTTAGTTACAGTTTCTGGGAAAGAATGTGCTATCTAATGTGATCAACAATTTGAACAAGACCAGTGTGCTCAAGCCCTCAGCCATGATGACTTGTGACTTCATGCTAGCACAGCTAACAGCAGCTCCCAAGGGTTCCATCTACCCAATATCACTCACAAGGCTTGGGTCAACCTGTGTTATGGTTTTCAGACACTTTCCAAAGTTGCCACACACTGGTATCAACCCCTCCAGTCCAATAACATCAGGAAGTCTCCTTCCTGACAAATTGACCATGATGAGATTTGAACCCGGGTCTCATGGTCGGAATGCAAATGCTCTAATCACTTGGCCACATGCCCATATAGTCGGCACAGTAACTACTATCCAAATTTGTCCCTTGTGCTGCTCTGTCATAGTTAATTCATCAAAAGAACACATCAGCACACTCAGGTCTGAGGGAAGGAACTAGGGAAGAAATTCTCTCACATACCACCAGGTGCTCTCTATCCAGAGTTTCTTGCTATGTTGACTCATTTCTTTTCTACATTGTCATCGTCTTATTATAACCATTTTTCTTCTTTTGGCCCAATTGAGAAACACATTGCAGACTACGTATGTATTTGCAATTCTTATTGAAACTTTCTTATTCCATTGCTTTTATTATTTCTTTCTCTTTCTCCAGGCCAGTCTTGGAACAAGTGATACACTATTCCTATGGCTAACTGAACCTGAGCCTGCTCTGGAAGGTCATATTTTCATCAATCCTGTGAACAGTGATGCATACATGGCCCTTCTCTGGTTAGTGACTTTACCATAAATTTTCTACACTTATAGAGTGTTTTTTTTTGGTTTTTTTTTTACTATTGTTCACCAATGCAAGACCCAAGAGCAACTCAAGTTAGAGGGCTACTTACTGAGGTTGTTCTAGGAAGATAAGAACAAGAGGCAAGAAGTTAGGATATATATATATATATATATATATATATATATATATATATATATATATATATATATAAAAAATTAATGGATTTTATTATTTTACCCAACATGTTTTTATCACTTCAAACATTATTTTTAGTGGACACCCATATTTGAGTAGATGCTCCATTTATTTTAAACAGTATTTAATCTACTGGCCAACATACTTGAGAAAACTTACTAAAGAAAATGTGCCCTCTGGCATGTTTGAACCTGCATCCTCATTTGCAGGAAGTACCACCATTTGATCTGGCATGCTTTTACCATTTGGCTACAGAGAGTGTCACAATAAAGCAAGGTTCTTGAGTACACAGTCCATGAGATGAAATAAATACTGTTCAAAATAAAAAGAAAATGAAGCATCTACTCAAATACAGGTATCTACTAAAAATACCATTTGAAGTAAGAGAAATATGTTGGATTAAAAAATAAAATCCATTAATTCTTTAGAAATAACTTTGTTTACATTTCAGATACGAAATTGTGCAGATATGTGTTTTGGGAAATCTGAACAAGTCAGTGTACATTAAAGGCAAAATAGAACCATGTTTTATTGTAATGATCTTCATAGCCGAGCAGTAAAACCATGGTGGATAAATTTTCTTCAGTACACAGGCTGTTCCCAAGTTTATATTGTGCATGCAAATTACTACATTGCACATGCAAATTACTATATTTTGTTTGAAAGCAGAACCTCCTTATCTCACTGAACACAACAATGCTTTCTGGGGGTTTTTTTGTTTTGTTTTCTAATGATGTTCACCCAAAACAAGGCTCAAAAGGCAATCATGATAAAGGGTTATAGTCAACAAAATGGTAATAACATTTACTGCTCAGTGCCTCTTTCACTGGATCAAAGCAATAGAAGTCTGAGGGTTCTAAGTCAGGTGGCGATGAAGAAGTGAAAACTGCTGTAAGGAATTGGCTACATCAGCATCCATCTGAGTTTTACAGAGCTGGGATACATGCTCTCATTTGTAGGTGGAACACTGCCATTGAAAGAAGTGGTGACTATGTTGAGAAGTAGGGATGTGAACCTGTGATGTACACCTATATTTTGATGTGTGATATGTAGGATTGTGTTCCTTATTCCTTATATAATAAAACAAATTGCATTACTTTTTTACTCACCCTTGTATATCAAGTACAAAAATAAACTACATTATTAAATGTATGAATTAAATAAAATGTATAAAATCTTACTGCTTGTTAATACATTTTTCATACTGGTTTTTGTCTATTTTCTTAATCTTTTTAAAATTAAATTGCAATTTTTTTATATAACAGCTTCAAAAATGGCTCTCTTACTCGAGAAAATATCCGTGATGAATGTGCAGAGGGATCATGGGATAAATTTACTAATCATCTGATGACCACACCCCCTGGTAATAATGGCAAAATTGGTGAGGATCTTGTATGATTTTCTTTAATCTCTACTTTTTACTCTTCACAAAACATTGTAGAATCCCAGTATATTTATTTCATATATAAAACAAATTATTCAAAAACATATTATTTCAAAATTTATTCAGACTAGTATCCTCATCCATGACATTTTCTAACTTAATATTTTGGTTGATGAATTCTTCAACACACCTGAAATATATATTTGCAATCAATTGGGTTTTTCACTTTTTTTATTGATATGTTCCAGAAAGGGATATATCTGTTCGAAGTAGCAAAGTGGTTTTGGGCTACTGTAACTGGGTAGGACAATCTAGCATGTAACCTTAATGGACTGGTCCTTGTCGTAGTGGTAGGCAATAGGCGTAGGCAATAGGTGTCGTCTTTGTACCTCCACATCAGTCTGTATTTATGGCTGACACCAGCCAATCATATTACTGTGAGGAGGAACCCAGGTGTATGCATATTCATTACATCATTTATCTAAAAAGTTCAGGGTCTTGATCTTACAAAGAGGAGCAATTTGATAGTCAGTCAGTCTTAAAAAGAATTGCTTGGCCGCATGCATTGAATATATATGTCAATTCTTTCACTACATTCACCAGACACAATGATATGTTGTTTTACTCTACTGAATACAAATCTCTTCATAGTGTTGAATTCTACACTAGATTTGCTTATGTAGCTTTTTGTTACTTGAAGAAGACCAAAGAATGTATAATGGTAAGGAGGAACTAATTTTAACAAGAATTGGGGGAATACTTTCAAAATAAATTTAATACAGAGGATTTTTATTAATTTATACTACTGAACAACATAGCTTACAAAAGGTTGTGTTGTGTGTGTGTGTGTGACAGAGTTTGGTTGAAACTAAGTTGGTTTGATCAGAGAAAGAAATCTCCACTGTAGGGAAAATGTCTTGTCACTTCTGCATTCTAAGGTTGAAGAGGACAAAACAGAGGAAAGTGAATTTATAGTCTTTCCTTTTATACAGCTGTTGTGGTAAACCCTCCTACAGTAGAATGAACTCTTCCTCCTCTCATAAATACTAACTGTGAGACTTCCTAGGGTAGAGTCGTGAGCAGCCGAGATGCAGTGTAACCTGACCATTCGGATGGACACTTCTAACACTCTTGCTTTGTATATATCTGTTATTTCAATACACTTATTCAACCTACCTTTGTCTTCTGTGTCTTTCTTTCTGGCCTCTAAAAAGACCACAACAACAGCTTTATACATCATCACCTAGTGGGCATTAAGAAAATGTTGTAATGTAAGAAAAGGGTCTGTTGAGATTAGTAGGAAACACCTAACTGATTACTCTCCCAACAACTACAGGGGTGAGAGGGGAAAGAGACGAGAGGTAACAAAAAATAACAGCCTCAGAAACCACAGGAACAAAATGGCCATAGGACTAACTTCACAAGAAATCATATCTTGCCAAGTGCCTACTGCTGTTTTCCCCCTGCTTTTATAGGCATGAGGCATCTTACAAAGAACCAGATCTTGACCAATTCCAGAGAGGCTTGTATCTAGCTAGACATTCCAAACTGTCCTGCTGCTAACAGGAAAAATCAGGATGTAACTGGTGTTGACAAACATGTTCACATCCAATCCAAGGCCTAGTTTGCATTTGTACTGATGCATTTTTGCCATAGAAAAGTCTCCTGGTAGATAAGGTGGGATAAGCGCACAATGCATAAGTTGAAATGTGATAAAACCAGCAAAGACAAGGATATTACACTGAGTAACTTATGAGATAATGACAATAATTCAATTTAAAATTTCTTATAATATTTAGAATCAGTTTCATGCAAAATGAAAACCACTAGTATATTTTTTAATGAATGAAATTTAAATTTAGATTTTCCATACAGAATAGAAACAGACCCAGTTTCTGAGCAATACTAGTAGACCTATTATAGTCAAATATTGCAATACTAACCATCATCCTGGACGTATTTTATAGCAAATAAATAGTCTTCATTCTTCTTTATACAATGCTACTCCAAAATGATGAGAAAAAAACAGTTACCATAAAATATCAGACATTTAGATACTGCATTTTGTTTTCATTCATGCCTGATTTTTAACCTCTTCAAAAAAAAACTTACCTGTGTATGGCATGACGCCCTCTCCCTATTTTTTGCATTAAAAAATGTGTCATAAAAACTCACCCTATACTTGAGTATATATGGTAAGTAAATTTTATGGTTTCAAAATATTTTTTGCTCTTTAATGTAATCACAAAAATCAAAAATATTTAAAAAATTAAATCAAATGATTAAAAATTAATCTCTTTTAACTAACTTTTTAATCATGGATTGTGGTTTAGATTTTTGGTTTTTATTATAATAATTTCTGATTAAATCTGTTTAAGCCACTCAAAGCACACTGGTACATTACAGCCAATAAAACACACACTTGTAACTTATAGTATATCACTACAAATTTTATATTACTTGTTTATCAATTATACTATATGCCTAAGTCATCCTATTGTTACTAATCCTGTAGAGTACTGGGCCACAGCCTTACCCCAGTGAGCAAAATAAAGGGTCCAGTTTGACATTCCAACCACCTGAAAAAGGCTGGAGCATACAACAGCTGAAACATTGTAATAAATATTGCGACAAAGATGAGGACAATAGTCGAAATAATCTAAATAGTGCACATAATATCTCATCTCAGAAATATAGACAGATACAAAAATATTTGTAGAAAATGAGAAATAGCAAGATGTGGAAATAATAAAATAAATATTATTTATTATCTGGTTGTTATGGGGTGTTGTAGATACAAGAGACAGTGATACTGAGCAAAATTGTGAGTTTGGGGTCAAATCCGCGAGAATGATAAAATAAAGAATAAGAAAAGTGTATACAATCTTTCTTGTATGTTTTTTTTTTTTATAGATGTGTGCAATGAGTGTCCAGATGATTTAGTTGGAAAATACAAGAAGTTTCTAAGGTTTTCTTACCTCAAATTTTTGTTGAGTGCTAAAAAATAAATGTTACTATTATGGCCTGAAAAAGAAAAAGGAGATTAAATTTTTGTTGATGCATGTGTTAACAATCTGTCTGTGTGAACTGCTTGCCTGATAAAATGTCACATGTTTGTGCGTGAAGAGGAGAAAAGTGGGGTCGATTCTCATTGGTCTGGATTGTGTGAATTAAGGATAATTATTTATAATTGTGATAATTATTTATAATTATTTTTTTGACACTATAATTCATTTTTATTTATTTATTTTTATGGACATGACAAGATGTTAAAAATGGGAAACTGACTCAGATGTCAAAAGTGGGGGAGATTCCTGATTCTTTATCTGATCATCTCATAAAGGGTATATTTTTAATCTGATCCTCTCACAAAGGGAATATTTTTAACCCTATTAACATACTGTAAACATTTTTTAGGGAGTGGGGGGATTTTAATTAGAATTTTTTTTGCTGTTTGTACATATTTTCTGGAATGAGACCTATAGGTTCTCTCCATGTATAAGACTTATATAGGATTTTTGAATATTAGTCCTTAAAAAAATGAAAGATGAAGTTTTATTATTTATTTTGAAAATTAATACCAGTATTGATTTTAAAGAAACAATACAGCTTAGCTTGATAGCATTGTCATAGATTGAAGCCAAGAGGTTAAAGTTAATAGTCTTCTGTTTAATCTTTATTTCCAGCCAAAAGATAAGGGGCTGAAGTCATTACCTCAACCCTCTCTATAGCACCCTGGATGCATAAGTATATTTCAGAAAGTTATTTTTGTTCCCTTTCAGGTATTTACTTTGATGTGATGGAAATTCAGCCATTACTGAAAGGAAGATTTCGGATTGATGAAGAAGATCAGTGTGTGAGTTGACTTAAAAAATATAAACTTCACTGGATTTTTTTTATTTTGGTTTTCAAAAGATTGTGTTTGTGATTAAAAAATAATCATTTGTATATCAGCATGCACTTTCTTGATATATTTAATAAGCTTAGTGTTATGTCGTGTATACTGCCAAGTAAGCATTCTACCTCTGTTCTAGTTGGCGTCCATTTATCATATGAGCTACCTGCTCATATGCAAATTATACTAATTTGCATCTCACTACACTTAGCTTAATCTAGCAGAAGATCAAATGGAGAAAACAGGAGATTGTCTTGCACCATTCTTTCAAATGTAAATGGGCTTAAAAATCAGTATTTGAAATCCTAATTTTTGTTTAAGTTTACACACGTAACTCTAATAAGAAATATATAACTATTTTAGTCCCAAGACAACCTCTCTTATACACACAATATATATGTGTGTGTGTGTGTGTGGTTTATACTGCAACTATGCAGATTTTAGTTACAGTTTGTGGGAGAGAGTGTGTTATCTAGCATGATCAGCAATCTGAACAAGGCCAGTACACTCAAACCCTCAGTCATGATGACTTGTAACTTGATGCTTGCACAGCTATTGACGGCCTCCAAGGTTTCTGTCTACCCAGTTTCACTCACAAGGCTTGGGTCAACCCGTGGTATGGTTTTCAGGCACTTTCCAAAAGTGCCACATGCTGGGATTGTCCACACTCCAGACTGATAACATCAAGAAGTCTCCTTCCTAACAAATCGACCATGGTGAGATTAGAACCAGGGCCTCATGGTCAAAAATATATATATAATGTCTGGGAGAGGTAAAAATGACCCAGACGTACCACATGATGAGCACAGCAAGAAACAACTTTATACCAGATCAGTTGCAGCTCAGGTTACCATACATGACCATGACAGATGGAGGAGACTGGTGGATATCCATATAGAAAATCTAATGACAAACTATTCTATATACACACATCTTCCAACCATCTACCATCAATAATCAAGCACAATGAATTAGCTGCAGATTATCAGATAATTCTTCCAATGAAAGACAAGAAAGATTATGAAACAGCCTTAAAAGATAGTGATTTTTCAGCAACACTCACATACACACAGCACAAAAATGCCAACAGGAAAAGAAACATCATATGGTTCAACCGATTGTACAACCAAAATGTAAAATTAAATATAGGAAAAATATTTATTAAATTCAGAAACATTTCCCTCTATCAAACACTCTCCACAAGATATTCAATAAAAAACACAGTACAAATCAACTACGGAGAACATGACAAATAATAAATAAAAACACAACAAAAAAAACATCCACAAAAATCAAACCCATATTTAACTGCAGAACAAAGAATGAATGTCCCTTAAACAGCAATTGCTTACAGAACAATGCAATATACCAAGCCACTGAAAAATCAGAAGATAACAAAAAATACATAAGAGTAACTGAAGGAACCTGGAAATAAAGTAACTATGCACATAAAACATTCTTTACAAATAGTAAATACGTGAACAGCACAATGCTTTCTAAACATGTATGGGAAATTAAAAAAAATTCAAATCACACCAAAAATATAGAAAATAAGGAAAACAGCATCAACCTACAACAATAAATCTAAAAACTGTAAACTCTGTCTGGATGAGAAAAGGGGTCTTTCCAAGACCAAGACAATGCAAACATGAAAACAAATCTTAAAAATCTAAAAAAAAAAAAAAATAAAAATAAATAAATGAAGAATAAATAAATAAGTATAATAAATTAATCCAAAACAATGAATAAGTAAATAAATTAAGTAAATAATAGACAAATTAACAAACTGCAAATGCACACATAAACACAAGAAAACATATTAATAAAAAGCAGCAACAAAGCAATCAACAATAAAGTTAACAAACATTAATAAATACAAAACTGCATTCAGATACACAATTATTTCCACTTAATAGCCCCTAGAATAATTTGAAACATAGCTATTACTGCCCACTCAATAACTGTTAGAACACTAGACCTACCTATAATGCATCACTAGCTAGCATATATAAATAGTCAAGCTAAAACACAACACATAGAGTGACAATTGCTTTTAAGCATGAAACTGATTGTGGCTGTTTGGTGTTGATCTCAATGTCTAATTATATATATATATATATATATATATATATATAGAGAGAGAGAGAGAGAGAGAGTGTTGGTAATAAAATGGTTATCACTACAGAAAATGGAATCAACTGGCTGAGTTCAAATTCCAGCTATTGTTGTTGCGTTTACTTTGCATTAATGCTCTTAGGAAAGGGACGGACCAGTCTGTTCTTTCCTCTTTCAAGCTCTGAGTAAAATTCTTTTTGAGAAAGGTATGAACCTATCTCTTTTTTTTCTAGCTCTGGGTAAAATAATAGAGCAAACTGGACTCTTTAACCTTGATAGAATTTCCCAGTCTAGGAGAAGAATAATTCTAAATTCAAAACCCTGCCAACATCAGGGCATTGAGAAAATGGCTGATATAAATTAATAACTAAATAAATATTTAATGAGATTGCACACTGGCCAAGTTCTAATCAACATTAAAAGAACTGTCATAAATAGATTTTCTTTGTAATACAGATATTTATCAACTAGGTATGGTAAAAAGCCAAATGAGAGTGAAAAGAATTTATGTTGATGCTATGTAGAGGTGTTGCCTGCCTTTATCATAAACATTCCAAATCCAACCTCTGGCTCCAATGAACAATATTCAGCTATCTCAGCCACAAGGCAGGCAGAATTAAATTATATTCATTAACAACTGGTGACAGGTTGAAATATTGTGACAGAATATTGTGAATAAGAGACTGACTTTGATCATCAAGAAATTGGATTCACTCAAAAAACTCATTTGCATTCTTTTCACAGTCCTCTTCATCATTGGAACAATCAAATGATACCAAGATTGTTTTCTGTAATTTTTGGATTTGCATTTATCCTAAAATCTTTATCTCCCATAGTTCATATTTTGATTTGTCACTGTTGAAACAGAATCTGTTCCTGATAACCTGTAGAGTGAGTAGCCATGGCCAAATGCAAAATAAGTAATGGAAATGTCCAACAAACAGAATTGACAAAGTTTGCAATAAGCAATAACAAGAAAAAGAAAAGAAAAGAACAAAGAAAAATATAATATAAAGCAAGCAAACAATATATACAAGACAAATTAACAATAATAAGGCAAAGCAACAATAATATGGCAAAAAGTTTACATACTAAGAATTGGGGTTGACACACAAAAACAAATTTGGACAAGCAAACATAGTGTTTTGATTTCAAAACAAGACAGACCGGGACTGAGTCAGATGAAACTGAGAACTAATTTTTGTTTAAGTTCACATACATAAGTCTAATAAGAAATATAAAATTGTATTGGCTAGGAAAAAGTCCCAGCATGCATTTGTGTGCTTCTGCTTATAAAATGGAGAGGGGCAAGTATTTTGCAGTCATTCCCAGAGAGATTGAAATCAATAAATATTCTGTTTTTTTTTTTTAAACCTATGTTTAAACATTTTGTCACCTGTGTTTTCAAGATTTATGCTGCTTACCTGAAGACAGCCAAAGACCAACAAGGCAAAGAAAATTATATTATACCAATCTTCCAAGTATGGATGGCCTTTCTGGAAAATCAGTATTTTCAAACCTATCCTGAGTGCTTATTCCTGGTTTTAGTAGGAAGTAAACAAATATTTCATCCACAAGGCAAGCTCATGTTCTTACCAACCTACCTACAGTTTGCATAATTGTTTCAACATTCATACACTATGAGATGACTTACCAGATTATCAGCAGACATGAACTTAACAATATTTTTTTTTAAATCATTTCACCCTATGAAAGACATTAATGCCACTAAGACACAAGTAGTTACTAGGAGTGAAAGCGAATGTGATGACTTTAGTAACAAGAGAGGACAATAAAAGAACAGGATCCAGGAAGACAGAAGATGGCAGTTGATGTTGCATGTAAATTTTTGAAAGTTGTAGGAGGCATGGAAACAAGAAACCAGAAGAGAAACCCACAGGTGAGAAGTGTGAAAAAATACACTATATCACTATACCTACAGGAGAGTTATCTTCTCTTGATGAGACTACATCTGTCAGAGAGAATATCTATCATAACAATATGTCATCACTGATTGGTTACTTAACCGCGATGAAGGATCCTGAATATATTTAAATCTAGCTTAGGTGTTTCACAGCATCGGCAAGAGTGTAAAAGTTAAAGAAACCAAAGCTAGTGGAGGGGAAAATGAAGTTATAGATTTGTTTTTGGCCTTGGCAGGATGTGAGGCCACAAAAAAATCTCCGTCATGGTCTATCCCAAAGTGTTAGAAGATTTAGCCTATGAAGAAATCGCTGCCATTATAAAAACAAATATACAACCAACAAAAAGATTGGTCATAACAGAAAGAACTAAATTTCTCAAAAGTAGACAGAGCAAAATTATTATGCAATATGTACGGCATTTGAAAGAAGCATCAAGATATTGTGAGTTTGAAAGAATGGGTTTGGAACAAATGTCTATCAAAGATGAGCAAATTTTGCTAAGACTGATTGAAGGAATGTTTGATATCTCATACAAACATAAAATTCTAGAGCAGCTTCAATCTTATAATATGAATCTGGAAGCATGTGTGCAGTCCTTACAACAATTGGAATTGATTCAAAAATTTAATGCCTCTGAGGGCAGTATGGAGACTTATAGTGCTTCGAAAAGCTTGTATGCAGATATTGCAATAAGGAACATGAAAAATGTAAAAATAAGTGTCTGGTCTTTCCAAAATGGTGTTTAAGTGTAAAAATAGGAATCATTTCCAGATGGTAAGCACATATGAAAAGTAAGTGGAAAATATAGATCCTCTGATTGAAAATACAGAAGTATTTGAGATAAAAGCACAGGATAAAAGTAGGGAAATGGTGAAGTTGAACAGAGTAACTTTACTCATGCAGGTGGATACTGGAAGTGATGTCATGTTGATAGCAAGGAATTTTTGGGAAAGAATGGGTAGACCAAAGTTAAAGAAAAGTAATATTCAGTTGAAACAATTCAATGGGTCAATCATCAAAATTTTCAAATGCCTTGAAGGCATGTTTGAAACCAAAAACTGATTCAAGATAAGACCCATCATAGTGATTGAAAACATCAAAAACCACGCTCTTTTAGGAAAGGATATGGTAAGAGTGGCTACATCAAAGCTGGTAAATTCCATGAAGTCGAATTGGATATTGGCTTATTAAAGTGATATGAGGTGAGTATTCGGCTTAAAGAAAGCAGTTAACCCATGTATTTTCAAGTGCAAAATGTTCCTGTTCACATGCTACCCTTAGTGGTTGCTAAACTGAACAAAATGGTGGAACAAGGAATATTAGAAAAAGTCAGCCAGGGTGGTAGCAATTGGGCTTCACCCATTATGATGATATGCAAGCCCAATGAAGATTTAAGAATTTGTGTCAATTTTAAGGGTGGGTGTGAATCACCAGATCTGTTTGGATTCATTCCCATTGCCAAACATTCAAACAGCATGCCGTGAGTTGGCTCATATAAAATACTTTGCTAAAGTTGAACAGATGAAAATTATAGCAAATTTCAAGAAGTCACCACAATGAACAACCCTATTGGGTTAATAAGATGGACTTGTCTGCTGTTTGACATAAAAACATAGTCACATTTTCCAAAAAGCCATTGAAAAAATTTTAGAGGATATTAAAAATATAATTGTATATCAGGACACCATTGGCATTGGTGTGTGCAGTAAAGAAGAGCTCAAAAGTAAAACAGTAAGTTTTGAGAGAATTAAATAGCATGGTTATGACAATCAGGATAAATGCGAGTTTAATTGTGAAAAAATTTAATACCTAGGATATCAAATACCCAAAGATGGTATAATAAACTCATTAATAAGATATCAGAGATAGCTGCACCCAGAAATAAAAATAAATTTTCGATCCAGCGAAAGAATTGATGTTAACTAATGCCAGTGACTGTGCTATAACTGCAATATTGTCACAGGAGAATCACCCTGTAATGTACTTACCCAGAAAACTAACATTGGTGGAGGCAAATTATTTGAATTTTGAGTAGGAGACATTGGCAATTGTGTAGAGCACAGAAAGCACTAGAAATTTTTTGCTGGGAAGGAAATTTATATTAAAATCTGGTCATAAGCCTTTGGAATTTATATTCAACCCCAGAAGAGAATTGCCAAAGGTCACATCTGCCAGGATATTAAGATGGGTGATTAAAATTTAGGCGCTTGACTCTGATATTATATATATTAAAAGGAAATACTATTCTGCATGTGGATGCATTATATCGGTTAAATTTTGAGAGAAAAATGTTGAAGCAAGTGAAAATTGTGAGGATATGATTTTGCACTGGATAGAAACAGACTTATTACTCTTAAATCAGCATAGGTTAGGAACTAGGCAGGATCCAGAGTTGAATAGAATTATAAATAGAATAAAGAGAAATACATTGAGTAATTGCTCTATGGCTAAGAGACCTTATAAAGAGTCAAGACACAAATTAACAATAGAAAAAGGAATTAATTGTAATGGAGATATCATAATGCCTCAACAGTCTGTGAGAAAAGAAGTAATTAAAGCCATGCATGATGATATAAATGGAGGTATATTGGTTACACAAATGTTATATTAAGCAGTTGGTAGTGAGAGAAAGGAATAACGACGATTAGATTTGAACAATGGTTATTATTGGCATGTACAGGGATGTTGAGGGATTGGTGGAATATCCATTTCAGTGGTTGGTCTTCAGGATAGCGATCAGGTGCAAGTGTAGCACTGGGTGTTGACTTAATTCTTGTGTGGGTTTTGGTGTGAGATCACAGGATATGGTTGGTGCCTGTGTTGGTTGATCAAGGTCACCGTGGAAGGTTGTATATTGTACAGATATGTTGACGCTAAGTGAATGTCAGTTTCAGTGGGCGATTGTCAGGATAGTGATCTGGTGCAAGTGTAGCACTGGGTGTTGACTTAATTCTTGTGCCTAGACAAGGTCAAAGGATATGGTCGGTGCATGTTTGGTTGATTGGTGTCACATTGGTGGGTTGAGTGGGTTACATGCTTGCAGAGTTGGCATTGCTTCCTTGTGGAGTCGGAGTTGCTCCCTTGCAGAGTTGATGTCGCTTGGTTGCAGCATCAGAATTGCTGCCTGCAGTGGTAGCTTGGTTGCAGAGTTGGAGTCACTGCATGCAGAGTTGAAGTTGCTTAGTTGCAGAGTCAGAGTTGCTGCTTGCAGTGGTAGCTCGGTGGTGTCAATGTTGAGATGTTATCAAGTTGGTATTTGCTGAGGTGACAGCATCATTGACAATGAAGGTTTGTAGCTGGGTGAAGTTGAGATGTTTTCAAGTCAAAGCTGGATAGTCAAGGTGGTTAGTCAGGCCTGGGAGTGGTAACAGTCATTGAGAGATGTGGTCATGTTGAGTCATGGCAGCAAAGGTCACGGCAATTGGGGTGGTGGTGGTGGCAGCAGCGACAACAGCATTGCTCTGTGTGATGGCCAGTGGCATACCGGGCTGCAATTGCTGATGGTTGTTCTCAGAGACCTGCTTTTCAGCAGATCTGGCAGTCACCAGGGGCATCTCTTTTTCTTGCATTTGAATCTTCACGATTGAAGCCTAATGCGCAGAAAACAATTTTTGTTTTTTCGTTCTCTACCTTCGTGGCTTTCACATCTGGCCAGCATGAAGAATGGATCAAAAAGAGATCTAATTGCCATGGAGTATAACACAAATGAGGTTAAAATTGCAACCATAGTGTCCAGGATATTCGAGAGACATGGAAGAGTATGTTAAAAAATGCCCAAAGTGTGTAGAAATAAAAGAAATTTAGGCAAACTAAAATTCACTCATGGCCAAAGGAAATGAAGCTGTGGACATAAGTATATATGGATCATGCCTACATTAAAAGTATAGGACTATTTCTGATATTAGACATATCCATCCTCTTATAGTTTATACTGAAGAGTATCCATTAGAAACCAAAATGGCAGCATCCATGAGAAATTGCCATGAACATCCTTAGTCATTTATTTCTAGTAAATGACAATTTTATATTTTTCCTAAAATGAGCTGGCACAGCCAGGCAACAATGCTATGACAATTAAGCAGCAAAAGTGTTAATCAGTTTTGCAAGTACAAGTTCTCTAATGTAATCTTTTGATTTGACCAAATTTTGATCAAAATGTTTTATTAACATTTAATGTTCCTAGATATAAACAGCAGAACAAGAATAATCTGCTCCATACGTTAAATAAATGGTTCAGTTCCAAATTCCTTAAAGATTCTATAGATTGACAAACACCTGAAGAAAATCAGAGAGCACAATAGTCAAAAGGTTGTGATAATAACAACAAATATAAGGACATTAGTCCAAAGGTAAATAATGTAAATAATACATTTTCTGTTTAACGAGACAATTAGAATGAATCATACCTGATAATATTTGATATGACTCCACAAAGCATTTCTCTGTGCAAGTTTGAACATATCATATCTAACTCAATTGACCTGTCTTTCTCCCTATGATCTCAACTTGGAATTTTTGCCAAATACTCTGAAAAGTAAAAATCTTAAAAGTTAGAAGTTCAGTTAAAACCAAAAATGAACACTAAAGCAAGAAAATTGCACAAAGCAAGCATAAAGGATTTAGCTTGAGAAATTTAAATGCCAAATAGAAAATTAGAAAGAGACATCAAGGAATGAAAATTCTTGAAAAAAATCTTCTTTGTCTATTTTTTTTTACATGCAATAAAGCCAACAGATATGTTCTTCTAAAAGAAAATTAAGATTTCTAGAAAATCAGGAAATTACTTAATTTACAATAGATTCAATAAAATAATTTATCCAATTTTAGCATTTGCATTTCTAAAAATTTGTTCTACTGACCGTCTCATACTAACTGAATCAAATATTTTGGTCAAATGTTAGTTGAATTATTTTTATTCACTTTTACTATGTGTGTTTCTATCAATCCATTCTACTGACCTTCTAATCCTTTAATCCAACTGTCATTTAATCCATTATAAAATATACTAAGCTAATCATTCAATGCCATATTTCTTATTGTTTTTACATAATGCTAGTAGAAAAATAAAATATAAATCTATATGGTTATTTTTTATTTTTTGCAACCTATATAGTTCCTCTTAACTCAATCAACAGAGCAGCGGATACTGTTAACTAGGCTTCCCAAGAGGTACAAGTTCAATTTTCATCAAGGGCTTTTTCTATTTCTACTCTGTTTACTGATGGACATAGATTGCCAGTCAAAATAGTTTCACTGAAAAGCAACTAAAATTAAAAAGCAGAAAATATGAGTCAAAAATTAGCAAGAGATGACAATGTTTCCTCCAATAAAAGTTCAAATCAGAATAATATTACTACTACAACTAATAGGGTTTATAAAGCAACTAAAAGGTATTCATTAATTTCTTTGTCTCCTAACATCCATTGGTGTCAAGAACGTTCTGGATAATTTCTCTCCAATGTAAATATTATTACTGTTGAAATCTGTTATATTTTATTTTACAAACATCTGCACTCCATGTTTAACCATCTTTGTACAGCTTCAGGTGCAGCAACAGCATCTTACCATAACATAGTTTTGAATTCAAAGTTCTTCTTCTTTTAGACTGTTTGCCAACCACAGCTAGAAAGCCCAGTTTGCTCTGCTATTTAACATATAGCTGGTGGGAGAAAAGATGGATTCATGCCTTTCCTAAGGTTATTTTTCTTAAAGTGAACATAACAATCTTGGCTGAAATTTAAACTTAACCTGCTGATTTCTCATTTGAAATTGAAAATCGTTATACTACTCACATCTCGGCTAAAATAAAGATGGAAGATTTTAAATAAATTCATAATGGTTCTCATGTAATAAAAAATAGCATTATGAAAATATGATCACAAGTTAATATGGTTTAAAATGTGAAAAAGGGATGAACATTCTTTATAATTTTTGGAGGAAAAGTGTACCTGGTTAGTGAGTAGTTAGAAAAATTACCTTCTTTGGACACCTGAAGAGCCAAATATGTATTATGTATGTTAACCCTGTAGACTCCACTGTTGAGCTAGGATTTGTTGCTGTGGTTTATGTAATAAGTAGTTTTTTGCAGGGTAGCGTTGTTAGCCCCATACCCAAGTTTGGAATTCAGGGTTATCCTTCTCCTAGATTGGTTGCCAATCAAGGCTAGAGAGCCCTGTCTGTCCTGCTATTAACATCTAGCTGAAGGAACCAGAGATGGGTTCATATCTTTCTGAGGGTATTTTTGCAAAATTGAATACAATGATCTCTGCTGGAAATTGAACTCAGCACTCCAAAATTTTTGCTCTAATAACCATTATGCTACAAACACATCCAAATTTGAACAAAGAGATGTGTGAATATACAGAATGTTTTCTTTTTAATAAATAACCATATAACCATTTAAAAAGAAACTTCTTACTTCAAATTATCAAAAATGAAGTAAATGTCTTGAATTTTCCTTTTCCTTTATGATAATTTCTTGTGACCTACATTTTGAATTGCTTATTGAAAGCTGGACTTGATGATGCAATACATTGATCATTGTTGCCAGAGATTATAGACTGCAGATGTGGCACTTTCAATAATAACTTAACAACTGGATAAAGATCAGAATAAGAACAATGTCATCCTGTTTTGTTCAGTCCCTCCATTTTAATTAGTCCAAAGAAATTAGTGAAAGGCTTTCCTTTTTGAAAGGAGAAATTCACATGTAATATCATTTATCAAGCATTTCTATAAATACGTCTGAAAGAAAAATAGCCCAAATATTAATTAATGTTAGTCATTTCCTTCTTTTAGGTTTTAAAATTACCAGATGGACATTTAAAATAAATTTAACAAAGTTGATTTTTTGTTTTCTGTCTAAATTCCTGAGATGAATAATTTGCATTACACATAGATTACACACTGATTTAAACTGTTGATCTCATCTTGGTTGTCATAGTAACAATGTTTTAACTGAATACGGCAGTTACCTGAAGAAAGGCAGAGGGCATGATAACTGAAACGTTATGACTATAACAACCAAGGTGAATATAAGAGTCCAAATAAATCAGTGTGTAATAATTATTTTTCCTGTTTCTTCATATAGGTTACCTTGAGAGAATAAATAATCCCTAATGAATTAAAAATAGAAAATTAACAACCTTCTTCTATATGTCATGTTCCTTTAGGATGTTGGCAATCATGGCTCTCCACGATATCCTGTCCTTTGTAGCTCTTAATAAATTTTGTCTTTTTGTTATCTCTCCTAAACTTTGTATTCTGCTTACTCAAGCTTGCTAGGTAGGTTATATGTTGTTTCCCTCTGTAGCTCTTTCCTTCAATGTCCTAGCCCTCTTTCCTCATATACCCAAAAAATTTCAACTCTTTCCGATGTTAAGTATAAGTGTCCTTTTAGTTTTCATTTTCTCTAAGCCTTCATTGTTGCACACATGTTCGGTTCATGGTATTTTCAGCATCCTTCACTAGAAGTACATTTCTTTTGCTTCGAGTCTCTTCTTCATCTGTGAGGAGATTATTAAACATTCACTGGAATATTGAAAGTTTAAATAATTAGATTGATTGACTGATTATATTTCTGAGATGAGGTATTATGTATATTATTTACATTATTCGGACTATTGTCCTCATCTTTGTTGCCATATTTATTACAATGTTTCGGCCGTTGTACGCTCCAGCCTTCTTCAGGTGGTTGGAATGTCGGATTGAACCCTTAAGAGTGTGAGTTCAATACCCAGTTAAGGCAGTGGAGAACTTTCAGAGGGAAATTAACAGGAGATAACTGATAACTGACATCCATTAAATATGGCATGTGGAACTAGAACAGTCTACCCCAGTGAGCGAAATAAAGGGTTCAGTTCAATATTCCAACCACCTGAAGAAAGCCAGAGCATACGATGGCCGAAACGTTGTAATAAATATGGCAAGAAAGATGAGAACAATAGTCCGAATAATGTAAATAATGTTGATTGACTGATTTGTTTTTTTATGGCTTATCAACCTTTTGTAGGTTATTTAAAGCTGAAGCTTATTTTGAATTATAAGAATAATTTTATTGTAAGAATAATTCTTTTTTTTTTTGCAAATGAATATGGCATTAACAATTTTTTGAGAATAACTTTGATTTTAACAAATACAAGTCCTCCTATTTAACCTATAGTTTGAGGGAGGAAATGGATTTGTCACAAGAGAAAAAAGTTATCTCCCTTTGACCTAGAAATAGAAATAGAAATAAAAGTTAATTATAAATATTCACAAGAATAAGAGAGTCACGTGATCCACACGAAACATTATGTGGGAAAGTTAATCTTCCTCTTTTTGCTCCTTGAAGTTACTGTAACAAGATGTACCACTTCAGGCTTATGACAACCAAACAGATAAGTACAAAATTTATATTGTTTTTGGTACCCAGTCTTTTGCAAGTAGATATATGCAAACCTTGTATTAAGAATTGCAAATATAAAATATATATACAAGTGTTTTTTATAAGAAGACATTTATGTTTTGTTTGAACTTTTCATATATTTATGTTGTATGTTTCATACACTTTAAATCAGGTCTATGCTACATATTCCCACACAACAGATTCATGCCTTTTCCAATGGTGTTTGTGTGTAAATGAATGTAATGAATACAACTTGAATTTGAACTTAGCTCTCTGATTCTTCATTCTGAACCACTGTCCATAATATCATTAAATAAATAAATAGCTATGAAGGACAGGAAATTTTAAAGAACCTGAAGGGACATGGCATATAAAAAGATCAAATAGAAAAAAGTTATTCTTATAAGTAAATATCCATTGCATAGATACCTTATTTTGGAATGGAAATTACACTAATCTCTGATTTACTAAAGCATATTTGCATATAAACAAAAGCATAACATAAATTGTAATGTGTGCAGGTTTAATAATAAAGGTCTGTATTGGTCACTTAGACCAAAAATTCATTTGATTAGTCTATTAACAAAACTACAGTCAATGGTAGGGTGTATTTCATGAGTCTTGGGATAGTCATGTATTTCCTTTCAATGCTAGTAATCTGTGTTCAAGCCAAGGAAAAGAGTGCTGCGTTACCTTCTCTTAATTTTTGAAACCGCTACTAGGGTCACTCTCTGGCACTATAAATATTCTGTGATACTTTTTTCGTTCTTTCCTTAATTTTTCCACTTACACATCAATTTGTAAATCTCTTGCAGAAAAATGTATTTTCCATTGGGAAACACATGAACAATACATACACACACATGTACGTATGCACATTCACTCACTACACATACTTTACACCCAAAAAGTTTTCACATTCATTTGTTACACACATTCTTGTCTTTGTTGCTTGTATATCTTTGTTGTTAATATATTATCATTTTTTTTGTATATATATATATATTGGTTCTTGTTGTTTCTTTGCATTTATTTACGTAGACTCACATTCCAAGTCTGCCATGTTTGTTGTGAGCATTTCAGGAGACACACATGTTTATGTCTCAATGCATACATCGACCTACAAGATTGTGGGATTGGCAAATGGGTAAAATCCTAAAAAGTTGTTTATAGGATAAATAAAATGTATAGTAAAGAGTCAGGTAGTAGGCAGTTGACTATTGATCACATGTCGTAAAACAACACTATACAACAATATGGCATCGTCGATAGGATGTTTAAGTCACTTGGATGAACCAGAATTTGTCAAGACTTGAATCCACTGTTTTGCAGCCCAGGTGAAGGTTAAAAAAAATGAAAGACAGCAAGGCAAAAGGGGGAGAAAATGAAATAACTGACTTCTTCCGAGCTTTGGCAGGTTGTGAAGCTATAATGAAAATTTCTGTTATGGCATACCCCAAAGAATTGGAGGATTTGATTTTCATCAAAATTTCAGAATCTGTCTATATTTCTGAGATGAGGTATTATGTACATTATTTACATTATTTGGACTATTGTCCTCATCTTTGTCGCCATATTTATCGCAACGTTTCGGTCATTGTACACTCCGGCCTTCTTCAGGTGGTTGGAATGTCAAACTGAACCCTTCATTTTTCGCTCACTGGGTTAGACTGTTCTAGTTCTAATTGCTATGTTTTATCCATTAAACATGGCAAGTGGAACTAGAACAGTCTACCCCAGTGAGCAAAATAAAGGGTTCAGTTTGACATTCCAACCACCTGAAGAAGGCCGGAGCGTACAACGGCTGAAACATTGTGATAAATATGGCAACAAAGATGAGGACAATAGTTCGAATAATGTAAATAATGAAAATTTCAGAAATTATGAAAAAAAATTTATGACTTAAAAAGAAACTTGTCATAGTGGAAAGAACCAAATTTCTGTCCATTAAGCATAAACAAGATGAATAAATTTACAATATCTTCACTGATTGAGAGAAGGGAGCAGATTCTGCAAGTTTGAGAAACTGGGAACTCGAGATTTGACTATAGGGGATGAATTGATTTGATTACAGTTGATTGAAGGTATTGCTGATATGTCTCATAGGATATTGAAACAATTACAATTGAATAATTTGTCTAACTGCATGTGTGGAAGTTATACAACAACTGGAATTGATTAAAAATTATAATTCTACTGAGAACAATGTAGAAATATAAAGTATCAAAAAGGAATGCAGCAAGTGCAAATACTATAAAATTGACAGAAAAAAAAGGTGTCCTGCTTTTGGAAAAATTTGCCATAAGTGCAGAAGAAAAAAATCATTTTCTGTCTGTATGCAGAGTTAAAATTAAAATGGACAGTATAGAAAAATTTGAAAAAGAAAGACTTGATGACATCTTTTCAATACAAAGATCTAAGGAAAATAATTCTTTAAAAAAAAAATTAAATTAAATGGCATGACTTTTCCACTGCAAGTGGATATGGAGAGTGAGGTCACTCTAATCCCAAAAAAATTCTAGGAACAAATGGGTAAAGCAATATTTAGAAAAAAAATCATGTGAAACTGAGACAATTTGATGGATATTTTTATAAAAACTTTGGGTTACTTCAATGGAACTTTTGAAACCTGTGACTGATTTGAAATTATTCCCATTACAGTAGTGGAATGTAAAAAAAAAAAAAGTCATGGACTAGTGGGAATAGATGTTCTAAAGGTGGATACATCAAAATTAATCAATAAATAAAAAAAATATGGTATAAAAAAGACAAAGTAGCAAGTCCTGAGAAAGCTAATTTCATCATACAAATGGTACATAATACAGCCAATATATCAAAGAAGGAGAAAAACTAATGGCTCATTCTGACCAAATAAGACCCAGAATTGAAGAGGAAGATGTTGTGATTGAGGAAGATCTTAACAAAGAAGAAAAGATGAGTTCTTCAGATCAGGATGATTTAATAGAAAACGTGCCTATGAATGATAGTGAGAGTGACAGACATGGAAGACAATGAAATGAGACCAAGATCTTCATTAAAAAAACAGAACATAGACCTCAAAGGGGAGAGGAGGAAAGAGGTTGGAGAAGAAGATTCAGAACAGCAAAAGGTATTAAACCTATTCAGTTCAGGGAGGTGTGGTGGGATTGGCAAATAGGATTGTGTATATGTTGGATATAGGATAAATAAAGTGTAGAGTAAAGAGTCAGATGGGAGGAAGTTGACAACTGATCACATGTCGTAAAACAACACTTTTCAAGCAAGATGTTCTCTCTTGGTGAATTGGTGCAACACAATCTTCCTACCCCTGTTCTATCTTTAAATTTGGCCTTGTACTGAACTTACAGATTGGGTGGGTAGCATAATAGCTTTTAGCAAGGACAATGGAATTGGCATGCAGAGTTCAAATTTTTGTTTAGTCTGTTGTGTTCACTTTTACTCAAATATCTTTGGTTAAAGCATGAATCCCTCTCTTCTCCCTACAGCTACAGGTTAAATAGCAAGGTAGTCTGAGCTCTCTAGCCTTGGGTGACAGCTGTCTAGGAAAATGGGAATTCAAAAGAATTTAAGAAGTAATGGAAATTCATAAATAGGGAAGAAATGAAATCTGCAGTGTGCTGTGATCACCTACGTCTTGAAAGGACATGGTATTAAAAAAATAAAACTAAAGGAAGCATTTCTCACACCCCTGAGGACCAAAAAAGAGGTACATGTAATATTTATTGAGATTATTTGCAATCCTGTCAGTTAACTGATGGGATTTACCTTAAATAATAACAATCATTGAATAACAGACTGAGAGATGTGACAAAAAGTAACAGAAATTAGATGAAAGATATACTAGTCAAAAATGAATACTAACAATACTTCATTAAAGAGATTCAAACAATATCACTAAAAATATTAAATGCGTATATAAACAAACAAGATGACAATCTATTGGGGAAAATAAAGAATGAAATCTTTATGGGTACATTTGAATTTTTCTAAGCAGTTGATCTTTGTAGCCTAATCAGTAAAGCAGCTGCTCTGAACAGACAGGGTTTGTGAAGATTAAGGATGTTAATCTGAATTTTTTTTTTCTTTATGTGACATATCCCTTTAGGATGTGGGCAATCATAGCTCTCCACAATTTTCCGTTACTTGTAATTCTAAGCAACATTTAATTCTTCACCTCCTTATCCCTCTTGTGCAATCCACTCATAGAAACTCATTAGGTAAATTACTAATTCCTTCTACACTTCAATTCCTTCAACAATCATTACCAATCCTCCATATCCTCATGATCTTTGCTTCCTATTCTTACGTTCATATCACACACACCCATTCAGTAAATCTCTATCTTAAGTGGCTCTCAAGCCTTGTCTTGAATGAACATTATTGAATAAAACCTCTAACCATCAGTATGTCCTGTGAGTGTCAAATTCTCCAAGCCCTCTTTCTTTATTATTCACTAGCAGCATGGCCCGGCATTGCCCGTGCTTGATTCAAAAATCGTACGACTCATACAGCAATCGCTATCACTTGACTTAAAATATTTTTGCCCTTCCTTGCCTTTAAAGGAGTGCCCTTTTCCGTGCTAATGTTGTTACATGCCTTACTTCTTGCCTATCTCACACTGCAAATTTTTTCTAAGCTCTATACTAAACATTAAATCTGTTACGGAAAAAGAACTAAACAAAATGAACACAAAACGATCAGATTTAAAAAAGGACTCGTAACTGGAAAAACCGAATGAAAAAAGAATGTTAACAACAAATACTTTTTCAGAATCCAACCCAGTTCTTCAGAATCAGGATCAACATTGAGTTTAAGCAAGTGAATGAGCCAATTGGAGTAAAGTGCCATGCAGATTTAAATTTTTCCCACTTGTGATGAATGCAGCAATCGATTTTTTTTGCATGCTAGCATGCTAGTTAACATTCGTGTCAGTCAGCTGTTGCCTCTCACGCTGGCCAATAGAATCTTCCTGCCTATTCGTGGCAGCTAGCTATAGGCTCTCACTCTGGCCAGTAGAAAATGGCCGCAAACTACATGAAAACTGCCATAGAAGCATGAAAAAATCGATTATTTCCACTATTGATGGGAGTTGGGAAATGCAAAGTCAGTCTTGGCCTTCCTGCTAACTTGGAGCATGTACATATAAATTTTGGTGTAAATCCATTGAAAATTGCGGCCATGCATTCATTACACACACACACACACACACACACACACACACATCCTGCCTTTTATAGATAGAGATTCCAGTGTTCTTTTAGTTCCTATTTTCTGTAAGATTTTCATTGTTCACATGTTCAGTCCATACATCCCTCTGCAGAATCACATTTCTGTTGATTCAAGTCTCCTCCAACATTCACTGACATATACAAGATTAGATATCTGATTTGTACTGTTTACTAATAACTGTAGGATAAGTGTGAGAGTTAAAATAAAAAGTTACAGAAATAAGATGGAAGAAATGCTGGTGAAAAATTAACAAGAACTACTAATTTTATTTTACAATTAACAAATTCTATTCCATTGATTTACCATTTTACAGCTATTTAACTTCAAACAAGAAAGAAAAGAACATTTTGTGGAAGGCATTTAATGTAATTAAAACATAACAATCTATTTTTCTTTGCATTTTAAAGGTTTCCTCTTCATTTAAAAATGAGGAAGAAGTACGAGCTGTTATCGAAGGTCAAGTAATGTCTCGAAGGGTTCATGCAGAAACATTAGGATTCAAGATTTGTAAGTAATGTTTCAAATTTTCATTAGTTTTATTATTTTATTTGCTTCTAGTGTATCAAATCTACATTATTAGTTTCATATAAAAAATGGATGAATTTTTTTTTCCCACCTGAAGATAGAAAATAGAAAAGATGATATCCAATATTTTGGAGGTATTTGGTGAATACTTTGCAGAAAGATTGCAAACAAATTCAATCTGAAAGTTATCAGTATTATTGTTTCTCTATAGAATAGAATGTTAAGAAAATATTTTCTTTATGAAGAGAGTCATATATTTCTGACACTCATATATAAAAGACTGTCACAGATGGTCTGTATTAAAAACAATGTTATTTACCTGTCGTACCCTCTCAAAATGTTTGCTGCAACTGTATTTGTTTTTAATCATTCCACCCCAAGCAAGGCGATAATGCTACTAAGATGCAAGGGGTTACTGGGACTGAAAGAGAATGAGAAGACTTTAATGAGATTGGTTGGTTTGTTGTGTTTTACAGCATATCAACTTCAATGGGTTATTTAATGCCGACAAGATTTTTTTTTTTTTCCGGTAATATTTTGTTTTGTCAAAAATCTATTTCTGGTGATATTTTTTTCCTCAAAAATGTATAGC
This sequence comes from Acanthosepion pharaonis, assembly GCA_903632075.3. Lineage (NCBI taxonomy): Eukaryota > Metazoa > Mollusca > Cephalopoda > Sepiida > Sepiidae > Acanthosepion > Acanthosepion pharaonis. The sequence goes on from CAHIKZ030001112.1 coordinate 3,103,348, forward strand.
TGGTAATATTATTTTATAACATGTATTCCTGGTAATATTATTTTATAACATGTATTCCTGGTAATATTTTTTTTTTTTTTTTTTTTTTTCAAGAAAATATTGCTGGTAATATTTTTTTTCAAAAATATATTGCTGATAAGTTTTTTTGAAAAATATATTGCTGGTAATAGTTTTTTTTTTTTTCAAAAATTTATTTCTGCTAATAATTTTTTACAATGTATTTCTGGTATTAAAACCTATTTTTACACTTTTATAATGCTTTTTACCACAGTTTCGGGGTTAACTATTTGCCCATAGCTGGGACCCTAACAGGTGCTACCACCCTGGGTCAGGGTGGACCTGGGAATGCCAGCAATTAAGAGGTGGTTCTATACTCCTCAAAACCTCCTGATCAGAGGCCTTGATGTTGGACGTAGTATATCGTCTTACTCAGGATGTGGATGCAGTTTATTGTCATACCCAGGATGGACTTTAATGAGGAGAAAGGACAATAAAAGAATGCGGTTCGGGAAGACAGAAAATAGTGATTGACGTTGCATTTAAATTTTTAAAAAATATAAATGCCACTAACAGAACGTATTAAAGTTAAAACAAAAAAAAATGTATCCAGAAAAAGTACAATAAAACCAAACAATGAATAAAAGCCTGGAAGCCACAAATAAACTCTGGCTTTCCTGTCATATATTTATGATAATTATAGACTAGCAAAAAATCACCCACAACCATTTACAAGTTTCGATGATACCAACAGAGTTTAACTAAAAGTGTTTGACTTTAAGCAGAACTAATATAATATCTGAATTCAAGGAACTGTCTTGAGAATATGAATTTTGATCAAAAAATATTGTTAAATTATGCTAAGTGAATCTGCTTGGCACAGATTGACCTTGAACTCTGTTGCACATACACACTATGTTATAACATTCTCACTTACTTCTGTTGTTTATAGCTGTGCTTGGAAGGAAAGTGTGTAGAGTGTGGTCAGCTCACAACACAACAGAGGTTTCATCAGTGATCACATCTTATGCAGCAGTTTTTTGTTAAGTACAACATTTCCCAAGTTGTGCAACCACTATATACCTCAGCTCTTGCCCCTTACAATTTTTTCTCTTCAAAAACCAAATCCTACTTGAAAGGAACAAGATTTCAAGATGTCAAAAAAATTCAAGGGAATACGATGGGGCAGCTGCTTGCTATCCCAAAAATGGAGTTCCAGGAATACTTCCATCAACAGAAATGATTCTGGATAAAGTGTGTGGCTTCAGAAGGGAACTAATTTGAAGTAGATTAAATGCTGAATTGATGTGTGTTGTAGTTTTACTTTTTGATCAGATGTTGTATATTACGACATTCTGGTCCATTGTATACAGTGAGGAAAATAAGTATTCAATACATGTCACAAAACCAGTGTATTGTATTACTTACCTACCTGTACACTAAATATTTTCCTCAAGATTACACATATAGATTTCATCTTTACATTATAAGAGATTCATTTAAGAAAAGACATGGCAAAAAAGTGAAAATACAAAGATGTAACAGGCTGAGCCTAATATTTTGTGGAATAGGCTCTGCTTGTAATGATGAACTCCGCTTGCCAGAAGCTTCATTTGTCTGCTGGTATTTTGGGCCACTTTTTCCTGGCAGATCTTCTTCAGTTCATTCAAATTACTTGGCTGATGAGACACATGGGTACAGATTTTCAATCAAGTTCAAGATGTCTTCAATAGGTTAGTTTTCAAACCACTGTTTAATTGCATTGACAACATGATTAGAATCATTGATCTTCTAAAATACCCTATTGTACTTCATTTTTGAAGACTTGACTATTAAGAGGAGTTTCTTGTTCAATATATCTTGATGCATATCTCTATTATTCCTTAAAAAAATGGTTTATGGGATCAATATTTAATTAACAGAAAATCTCCTATCCACATTATTTTGATGATAAAAAAATACTGAGATATGGACAAATTTTAACAAAAATTTGTTTATTAATGGCTAAGAAATACAATTCTTAGAATTACTAACTCATCTATTTTATATTTAGAGATATTTGTAAAGATGAATCATTTCTTGTGTTTCTTTCTAGTACCAAAAACCAGAGTTTTAGCCACAGGTGGTGCATCTCAAAACAAAATCATCTTGAAGGTAAATATATAATAAAAAATATATGTATATATAAATAAAAAGAAAGAACAGTAAGATATATAATCTGGTGTTCTTATAGATATTTTTATTTTTACAAAATAGTGCTCAATGTAAATTTACAGAGCATTAATATTATAAATTAATTGATTTAAAATAATGTTTTTTTTCACTACACAGTTCTAACCATATTTCAAAAATGGAAGCTAAAAGCTTTGAATTTAATTTTGTAATTAAAGACATTAGTTCCATTTCATCCTCAAGAGAATTTTGGAGTAACTTATTTAAGTTACTCCAAAATTCGATTGTAGCAAAAAAAACGTATTTTAAATCAATTAATTTATAATATAAAAAATATATGTATTTTTTTTTGCCTTTTTCATGCATACATATATATCTATAATAGGTTGGAATTTGCTGTATCATTAATTTTATACATATTTATTTTGTGGACTCCTATCTCCACAAGGTGTATATATGATGTAATTATCAGGAGGGACTGGCCAGAAGTAACTTTTGAAGTTTGTCTCTGTGACTACTCTTGGCAATACATAGCTATGTTTTCCGTTGAGGCAGAACCGGGCTTAATCTGGCTCAAAATAGGGTGGCTCCTACCTGACAAAGGATCTTTTATCAATGAACTGAGGCAAAGCTTTACAAGACTGGATGCTCTTCCTGATGCCAAACTCATTTTTAATCCTGTGGGGGTGACATATCACCCACCTCACAAACAGAAAATCTAGTGGGAGAGCTGGTTTAGACACCAATCACCCATCCATGTCACAGGTTGCATTGTGTTATATGTTACCAGGAGCAGGCCTAAGCCTGACCTGACAAGTTGGTAATTAATCTTAACTGCCAATTATTATGTTTAATTCAAACTTTATTTGTTTCTAGTTAAAGTAACTGACATTTTTGTTTGTGAAATTTGTATTGACATATATAATGTATTTACCATAGTCTTTGCTACAATCTTGTATTGACATATATATTTACCATAGTCTTTGCTAAAATCTTTTTTATAAAACAAAATGCTATCTTGATTAGAAAAGTTTTTCTTAAAACTGTCAAAATATCGTCAAGATAATGCATGTCTCTTATTAATAAAATCTCTGCTTTCCTATTCAGATTATGTCGGATATCTTAAATGCTCCTGTTTATACACAAGATGTTGCTAACTCTGCAAGTCTTGGTGCAGCCTATCAAGCAGCTCGAGGTAAGACCTGATTTTCAGTTTTATATACAGAAAGAACAGAAGGAATAAATGTGATTTTAATGATTTACTTATTTTCTAACAACCTTTTCTGTTTCATTGACAAAATTAAGCAATGGTTTGTGTGATTGGAGAACCGAAGAAAAAAAAAGCAAATAAAGCAAAAAATGACTTACTACATCAAATATAAAGAAACCAAAAGAAAAAAAAAGATGGCTACTCATAAGGTGAATATTTAAGAATGTTACATTCTTGCAAATACGAAATTTTGCTGGTAATATGCAAATTTCCAACCATGAGAAAGAATATAAAAATCACATTACCAATGTGGGAAGGGGAAAATTGTTTATATCCTATAATTTTCGCATAGTCGAGAGTGATTTTTTTTTTTTTTTACAGTGGATGAATGGTAAGAGCACAAGAGATAGAGAAGAGAATATGACAAAAGAAGAGATTTATTGTTGCCAAAGCAAACATGAAAGAACCAACGAGAAAAGACAGTGAAATTGATTCTTTTACAAGTGAACACAAAGTAGTTTGCTTGGAGATTGTTAAATCAGTAACTAATTTTAAATTTTATTTTTAAGAACTGCGAGGTAACCTTGACATATTTGGGAAGGATAATAGAATAATCCAGGACCTATACTGGGGGAAAACTGCCTGAATACAGATAGAAAATGAATTCAGTAAATATACAAAAATAGAAAGAGGATGTGTCTTCTCACTGGACTTATTCAATCTATACAGTGAGGTGGTTCTAAGAGAATTAGAAATGCTACCAGAATTCATTCAGTCTTAGCAACATAAGATATGCAGATGACATAGAAAGGAAACTATAAGAACTCCTACAGAAGGTAGTGAAGGAAAGCAAGATGAAAGAACTAAACCTCAATTGCAAGAAGATAAAATGCATAGTTGTCAGCAAAAGGGACACATCCCAACATACAAATTACAAATTGGAGATACCAAAATCAAGCAAGTACAACAATTTAAATATCTGGGAAGCATTTTAACAGTGGACAGAAAGTGTGACATTGAAATGCGAAGGTGCAATGGGTTAGCGAAAGATGCCTTCCAAAAGCTAAGCAAAGTATTAAGAAATAGGAAAATTTTGGTAGAAACAAGGAAAAAAGTACTGAACTGTTATGCAATATCAGTCCTCCTATATGGCAATAAATGCTTGACAATCTCCTCACAGATAATGAAGAGACTTTAAGCAACAGAAATGTAGTTCTACAAAAGGATGCTGAGAAAATCATGGACTGAACATGTGAGTAATGACAAAGTTTTAGAGAAAATGGAAACAAAAAGGACACTTATACTTAGAATCAGAAATAGAGAACTTAAATTTCTAGGGCACATAATGAGGAAAGAGAGCTTGGAAATTTTGATACTCCCAGGACAATATTGAAGGTAAGAGGACCAGTTGCACATAACCTACCTGACAAACTTGGGTAAATATTTGATAGAACAGAGAGATAGTGAAAAGACAAAATTTACTAAGAACTGCAAAAAGACAAAAAGGAAATTATGGAGAGTCATGATCGTCAATGTTCTGAACGGACATAGCAAATAGAAGTCGTAGTACTTGATTCCAAATCAGAGCACTGGATCCATCTCTTTTGCGGTTAGTCTTATTATTTATAAAATTTATGATTTTTCTTGGGTAGAAACTTTTGCTTTATAATAATGTAAATATTTCTCGATATCAATGAAGGCATCACCCATAAAATAATGAATTCTTCAAGTTCAGTTTAACATCTGCAGGATTGAACAGCTAATAACATAATAAAAAGAAAAATACAACAAAGTAACAAACCAATGTTTTAATCCATTTAATTTTGGAGGATCAAGTGTGGAATTTTTTTTGAGTATCCTTCTTTTCATAAACAGAGATTGTATTTATCTCAAACTAGGTCTACTGAGCAGGTGCCAGTGTCTAACATGTGCACTGATTCTTTTAGTTGTGCTATAATTATTCAGTGCTGTTTTATATTATTTTGACGTAATTCCACAGGGCTTGATAACCATCCTTTTTTCTCCATATATGATCAAACATTCCTCATTTCAGTCTCTCTGTCTCAAGACTATAGCCTTTTGAAATTCATCCTATTTTACTTTTAAGGTGTAGCTCTTCTCACCATTGTATATCTTGCAGTAACTACATTGGATGGAATACACAGTTCTTGATTCACAGGTGACATATTTCTGAAGAGTTGAACAACTTTTGAATACCATTACAATGTATGGATTGCAGACCTTTTGAAACTTTTCAGATATACTCCTTACATATAGTACACAAAACGAGCAGATTTTTTACTTTTTTGTTACTTTTGTGATTAGTAGTTACATTGAAAGGTATTTTGAATGCTAATCACCTGTAGGTGTGTGTCTAAATGACCATTTATAGGTTTTGACAGATTTTGTAGGCAACAAACAATTCTTTTCTTAACACTATGGATAATGGGAATTGAAGTTCAGGTATTGTCCAGAGGCTTACAATATACAATGTCATGAATTGTTTAGCACATTGACTGCCAGAGGTCCATTATGAAATTTGACTTCAAACACCGACTTTATATTAGCCAACAAAATATTTTTAGGATTTAATTTACAGCTTCAACTGAAGTCTTAACATTGTTTTCATATGGAAAGTATCAATACGAATAAACTTGTTGCTTGCACCTGCAGATGAAAATGCATCAGAAAATGAAAAGCATGATATAACTAAGTGGGCAATTTTTGTTATAACTAGAATTTTTTTGTCTGTCGATATTTCTGAGATGAGGTATTATGTACATTATTTGGACTATTGTCCTCATCTTTGTCACCATATTTATTGCAACGTTTCAGCTGTTGTACACTCCGGCCTTCTTCAGGTGGTTGGAATGTCAAACTTAACCCTTTATTTCACTTACTGGGGTAGACTGTTCTAGTTCCATGTGCCATGTCTAATGGATGCCAGTTATCAATTATCTCCTGTTAATTTCCCTCTGAAAGTTATCCACTGCCTTAACCTTATATTGAACTCACACTCTTTGGGTCCTCTCACTGGATCTAATCAACACCTTTATCCACTGTGCCATGTGTTCATGGTTGGAAATCAATGTGTTAAAATATAAGTACATCCATGAAGACCAATTGATTTTCTACTTTGTTATCTATTGTGAACTATATCTAAGGTCATATCATGTTCACATAGCCCAGCATGTACTTACACATTTTCCTGGTGAAGTTTGAACTCTTAAGAACACATGGCACAGTGGATAAAGGCGTTAGTTGGATCCAGTGACAGGACCCAAAGACTTGTGAGTTCAATACCTGGTTAAGGCAGTTGAGAACTTGGAGAGGTGAATTAACAGGAGATAACTGATAACTGACATCCATTAGACATGGCACCTTGAAGTAGAACAATCTACCCCAGCAAGTGAAATAAAGGGTTCAGTTTGGCATTCCAATCACCTGAAGGAGGCCAAAGTATACAACAGCTTGAAACGTTGGGATAAATATGGCAATAAATATTTTCATCTATGGAACAGTGAACAATCTCACAACATTGTGTTCGTATAAATGGGAGTTATCTCTGATGGGCTCCACAAAGTCAACAAAGTCAACAGTTTTTTCGTTGATTTATTTTTTTTTACATTGAATGGAGATTTACCTGTTAATAGGTTGATTATACCTGCAAACATTGTTTGACCATGTGAACTAATATAAAATCTCTCCTAAGCATGGAAAGTGAAATAAGAATTATCTACCTGTGTATTGAATAAAGGATTTGGTTCAAAATTCTGACAGACCTTGAAGGCTGGAGAGCACACTGGCCAAAATGTTATGAGTATAACAACCAAGATGAGTAGAATAGTCCTAATATAAAAGCATTTGTTTTTAAATAATGAAATGCACCCGATATATTACTCTTACCTATATCCTAAAATTTTGTCAATGTGATTGGTTCATACAAATTTTATTGCAAAAATAAACTTTCATTATAAAATCTGACACATACTGTTTTAAAATGATTTCTTTTTAATGTAATTTCCAATGTATAATATGCATTTTTTTCTAAAAAAATAATAAGCAAAATTAGGGGTGCATATTATGCACAGCTACAAAAAAAATCTTCAAAAAATTGCCATTTCATAGGCCGATTTCAGTTGTAAAATAACTACTCACCACAAACATACAACAATTTGATACTAACATTCGGCGATTGTGACCCCATAAGGATACTATCATATGTACCTAAATTACAATAATAGTATTTTATGTTCCAAATCATTTTTTGTGAAAAACTACATACAGATCCAGTAGACTTTACATTTTATCAAACAAAAACAGGTTAATGAGTCTACACAGTAGGCACAATATAGGTATTTCTGTTTCCTTTTAGAATCGTGATGATCAGAAATTTTGATAAATATCTTCAATTACAGCTTGAATAAGAGTAGGAAACATGGGCCATAATGAAATTGGAGAGGTACAATTTATAGGGTTTGATTACCAAACAAAGGGTGCATGTTATGTGTGAGTAGAAGCATGTTCCCACACTTTCAGCACAATTTTAGGTGTGTGTATTATGGATGAAGGCGTATTATACATGGGGAATTACGGTAAGTCTCCCCTTTTGGGTGTTAGCTTTTGATTACATTTATAGTTTTATTTTATAAGGTATCAAATCAAAAGATGCTATTTTTGTATCATACTCTACAAGTTCAAACTAAACCATTGCCACCTGTAATGTCAACAGTGCTTGAGGCCGTCTTAGAGTAGGGTAATGGTTAATGAGCTTATTTATGGTTACCAATGAGTTTGATACTCATCAAGTGCCTGTTTCTGGCAATCTGGATCTCCAAGGTAATTTTTTAAAAAAAATACTATTCTTCATCGAATACAATGCTCAAGAGCCACTCAAAGTAGAGGGTTACTGAATGAGGTTGTTGTAAGGGTGTAAAGGGAGGAGGTAAGAAGTTCATATTTTGTAAGATAGATAATGCTTGAGGACATTAAGATTATAGTGGCCAGGGAAGCATTCTCACAGGAGTGTTCCACAATATGAGAGTTTTGGGAAGAAGTTATCCAAGTGGTGCTTCCTCCTTACTAATGATATACAAAGGGAATGAGGATGACTTGGCACCATGTATGTGACATGGCAGGTCCTAGCTCTAAAAGTTTGAAATGGTGGAACTAAGGAATGGAACTCATTTGAACATTTATCATGAAAATGATGACTGAATAGCAAGAAGATGGCAATATTTCATCTGTGAGGAAAGGAGTTGCAGGGTGGAAAATAATTGCCCAAAGGCTGCATAATCGCTTTTGAACTCCCATCAAAGTTGAAAAGTGAACACTGGGTAGCACCAGTCCAGACATGACAAGAATTTCTGGTTTGATCTGGCTCTTGTAGAGATAGAGCATGCCAGATGGTGTCAGGCACTTTCCAGAGTGGTACAAGGAACTGACTATTCTTCCAGAATCTTTAGCAATGGTACAAATATACAAATTACAATGTTTTATCCGTTGTACACTCCGGCCTTCTTCAGGTGGTTGGAATGTCAAACTGAACCCTTTATTTCACTCACTGGGGTAGGCTGTTCTAGTTCCACGTGCCATGTTTAATGGATTTCAGTTGTCAGTTATCTCCTGTTAATTCCCCTCTCCAAGTTCTCCACTGCCTTAACCAGGTATAGAACTCACAACTCTTTGAGTCCTTTGGATCTAACTAACGCCGTTATCCACTGCGCCATGTGTCCTTGAGATAACTGACAACTTACATCCATTAAACATGGCATGTGGAATTAGAACAGTCTACCCCAGTGAGCAAAATAAAGGGTTCAGTTCGACATTCCAACCACCTGAAGAAGGCTGGAGCATACAACAGCCAAAACGTTGTAATAGTAATAAATATGGTAACAAAGATGAGGACAATAGTCTGAATAATGTAAATAGTGTACATAATACCTCATCTCAGAAATATAGACACATACAAATTCCAATTGAGGTCTGCAATGTGCTTTAGAGTCATAATAGACAGTAGAGGCAAAGAACATCATTAAGAGGACAACCACATAACAGGACTGGAGTAAATTTAGGGTCTGCCTCATAATGGTGAAATGTTATTAACTTGATTTAATGTGCATTTAATGATATCTTCACCCTAAAACCATCATGACTATTGGTTGATACTGTAATGGAGTAATTCAATACAGCCTCTAACAACTTGGACCAACCATCAAGGCAGTGTTTTGCTTTAATTTGGAATTGATGCATTAAAAATTGCTAATACTTTGGCCAGCAGTAGTGAATCAAATGCTTATCTTATTACATGCCACTGAAAGGTCATGTGCATCCAAAGACCACCCAGCAAAAGTTGTTATTCTCCCTATTCACTGTGCTCCACTTTTGCTGATGCAAACTAAGTTCAAAATGCTTGACAGCATGATCCCAGTTTTTATTTTGATGGCAGAAATTCACTGCTAGATTGCTGGCAATATGGTGTCAGTTCTAATCTTGCTTACTTTCACTAATGAATGGTTTCAGCTGTAACATTACGGCAGGTTGATTTTGGAACTGTGGTATTGCACTCAATTTGAAAGCTGGGGTTTGACATGATAAATAATGACACAAAACATTTTTTCAAAATCATTACTGTTTCTTGAGAAAACGAGTTTAAAAGATTAGGTTTAGGTTCAAATTTGTAGCATTGGAATTTCATTTTGGTGATCAATGATAATTTTATATACAAATTATAATTTAGGGCACCTTGAGGTGGTGTAATGATTATTTACTGGCTGCCCCATGCAGCAAGATGTGGCACAAGGCCAAGTTTAAAGTGGGGAATCCGAGCCTGTAGGCTCAGGCAAAAATTCCCTATAGACCACGTAAAAAACGGAATCAGCTTCCCAAGACAAGACTCTTCCCAAAGGCCATAGCCTCATCTGGAGGGTACCCTCTGACATAAACCAGTAGTGAGGTGGTATAATGGTTAACGAACATGTCTCGCTACAACAATTATGACTGAGAAGTGAGTTCAATCCTCATGGGGTGCCTCCCAATTTCAGCCTTGTGCCACATCTAAGCTACATTTGGAAAATCACTATACAAATTATAAGCAGTATTAGGGTGCTATATACTCTTACCTATTATTTGTTTTTATTATGATCTATCCAATGATAAAAAAAATGATAAATCTTATTCATTGAGTAGCCTTTTTTGCAATCTTTTACATTTTTTTTTTTTAGTTTTTACTTATCAAATACAGCAAAATAAAAAAACTGCATATTTTGTTTGTGGTGATTCACAATTAGATTTCTGGTTTGAATATATTTTCCATTCAGTGTATCTAATACAAAAGATATCAACTTTATTTGAATTTATTTTTGAAATAGTAAAATTCTGAAGTCAGTTTGTAAGCGAAAACCTGTGGAAATTAGGCATTTCTGTACATTTTTTCAGATGATCTTTAAAATTAAGTGCCCATAAATTTGTAAAAGTTATGAATCTAATTTCTAATGTCAGTACTTATAACATCAAACTCCAGCTTTTACACTAAGTGTAATGTGTATTTTCTTTAAAAAAAAAAAAAAAAAAAAAGGTGAAAAATCAATCTGCCCTCCTGTGACATCTTAAATATTTATGGTTAAAAATGGCCAATCATTTTGTTAACAACCAGATAATCATGTTAAGAACTGGTCTACACTTGAAAACAAAATATCTCGTATATAGGTTGAAAAGTGAAAGGAGAATTTTTAAATTTTTAAAATCAATAAATTTCAGCAAATCTCAATAGCGGACATGAAGAAGAAAGTTTCAATAAATATATCAGGGAATTAAATAAATTTAGAGACAAGTTTATAAGTGTAGAATATGCAGTAAGAATAAAACTTGTTACAAATCGTTATCAGTATGTAATCATTACCCCATGATGAGATTTACTATGAATTTTATCAAGAGTTGATTTCAGTTTTTTAATATAGACAGCTTCAAGAATATTTAGTTTATGTTTATTATTTTCATGAAAAAGTTTGTCAAAAATACTCGGAATAAAATGCATATTCATCAACATGGTGATTTTCATTCTTCCTTTAATAACAACAAGAGGATCCTATTAAAAATAAGTAGACAAAATTAAAAATTTAAATAAGATGTATGGCCTGATTATTTAGCCACTGCCCTACACAGCAATATGTGGCACAAGACCGAGTTTTAAAGTGGGGGTATCTGAGCCCGTAGGCTTGGGCAAAAATCCCCTATAGACCATGTAAAAATGGAGTCAATTTCCTGAGACGAGACTCTGCCCTTTGGGCATAGCCTTGTCTGGGGGGATACCCTCTGACATATGCTAGGTAAACCTGATGATTGCATTTAGCATGAAATAATCTGTTGCCTCTGAGTGTTCACTTATATATAAAATCTCAAGATCAGTATTGGGGAAATTGTATAACAAAGTGGAAAAAGTTTATTTGTGAGACGCGTTTCATCCTTCAGGACTTCATTGAACTAAATTTGTTATATTGGTAGGATCTGCACAACAGAAGGGTGGTGAGAATTCCACCAAATTCATTAAGTCTTTAATTTACTGTAGATAAAAAATAAAATTCCCAGCACCCCTGTCATGTGCATGTGTTGTTCTACCAACATAACAAATTTAGTTTGATGAAGGATGAAATGTGTCACAAGTAAACTTTTTCCACTTTGTCATACAATTTCCCCATATATATATATATATATATATATATATATATATATATATATATATATATATATATAGAGGGGGTGTATCAAAAATATATTTACAAACTTTGAGGGCAGGGTCCTCACACCAAAACAAGGATAAAAAGTCCATATAAACATACCCACAAAAAGAAATTTTATGGTAGATGGTGCTGTTGCCATGTAGACTAGGTTACATTTGTCATTCATGTACATCTATGGCTAGTCTGTCTTCAATGTTTAACGTGTATAGCATCGAGTTAACTGAGAAGTGTTTCGTTTAACAGTGGCAGGATATTCATATCATGAACATGCAGATATGATTTTTACATAAGGCTGCACAAATGTTAATGGACGTGAGGCTGCACTGTTTTATGAGATTGTGTTTCCCAACTGAATGTAGCCGAGTCATCCAACCTTTGCTGCTGTTTATTGTCACATTGCCGAGACAGGATCTGTGGCACAACAAACTATGGATAGGGATCTGTTCATATGTCTGACCACAAAGGACACATTTTATAGACTGTCGGAGATGAACCAGGTATCATCCCATGTCAAGTGGTCCTAGCATGTTGTGAATCTCATAGTACCACATGCAGGGTACTTCAAGAGCAGCTCCTGTATCTGTGTCATTTGCAACATGTGCAGGGTCTTTCATGCTCTGATCACTCACTACGGGAGAACTTTTGCCGATGGTTTATTGCACAAACTGCTGATCTGTTGTTTGTCTCTTCAGTCTTGTTTATGGATGAGGCAACATTTGGAAGAGATGGAATAATAAATTTACAGAACCAAGATTTGTGGGTGGATCCAAATCACCATGACACAATACAGGCTAGACACCAGCATCAGTTTACTGATTAATGTGGGCTGGTAGGTCAATATGTTCTCCAAACATGTCTTACAGGTGATTTATTTTGAATACATTTCCTTCCAGACCTGCTAGAGGATGTACCCCTGCAAATATGAAGATGCATGTTTCTTGCAAGATGGTGCTCCAGCACATTGTGATGCACTGGTTGACATCTATCATGAAAGCTGGATAGGTAGGGGAGGACTGGTTCTATGGCCAGCACGTTCCCCTGACTTCAATCCTCTGGATTTTTATCTGTTGGGCCACCCAAAAGAGGTGGTTCATGCAGCAAACATTAATAATGCAGAGATGGTACATTAATGTATCATAGGGGCCTGTGAAATCATTTGACACAGTGTGGGAGTACTGGAAAGGGTCTGCACGTCAATGATCTAAAATGTGCATGCATGTGTAGAAGCAAGCAGAGGACATTTTAAACATTTGTTGAGTTGCTGTGAGCATAATGATGGTCATTTGGACATATCTTTATATGGACATTTTACCTTGTTTTGATATGGTATCAGGAATACGTCACCAAAATTTGTAAAGTATTTTTAGATTGTTCACATACTATAAATGTTAAACTTAACTCAAAAACATAGTTGTGGACATGTTTATATGGACTTTTGTCCTTGTTTTGTTGCCCCTAAAGTTTGTAAAAGTATTTTTGATACATTAGGTGTGTATATTTTATATATATGTATATATCACATCCGAGCTCCTACCTATTACTCCATCGTGCCTCCTCAGATTGAGGAATCAGAGAACCGAGTTTGAATTCCAGTCAAATCCATTACATTCACTTATGTGCTAATACCCTTGGGAACAGTATGAATCCTCCTCTTCTCCCCCCAACCATGGGTAAATAGTAGGAAAGACTGGGTTCTATAGCCTTGGATAGCAACTGGTCTAGAAGGACAACTCTGAATTCAAAACCTGCAGAGAGTCATTTGGGGATCATTGTCGCCTACAGTACACCAGGTCTCTGTATTCGGCCCTTCAAAAAGTGTGGTTGGCTCTGCACAAAGCCTTCAACACTATAATCAAATATGTGCAGGTTGCCTGGCTGTCAGTTCCTAGGAACTGAGTTGTCTGATCCTCATATGTCATAAAAGGGTCCCCAGTAGGTGTGGGTTAACAGCCCACATCGATCAACAAGCGAGTCTATTATATATATATATATATATATATATATATATATATATATATTTCCCTCCTCATTATTTTCACCATGGTAATGGTGCAATTAGTAGATGTTCCCTTTATGGAAATGGCCGACTAGTGTTAATGTTAATCAAAATTCCTAAAATCTTTTTCTTAAAATAGGTTTTCAGGAAATTAAACTTCTCAAGCTCACTGTTATCACTTTTTCTTGTATTGATGTGAGTTTATTTTAAACAAAAGGATTTGGAAGGAGTGTGGAAAGTTAATATCATGGACTTGTCGCAAGAACCATTTCTGCTGAGAATCATTATTGGAGAGTGATTTGCCCAAGTGTTTGCACCTCACCACTCTTTTCTCAAACAATTATCATGCCATTGGGAAAGTATTAATGCAAACTAAACAGCATCAGCTGAACTTTTAAAATAGGATTGTCACCCATCCCCCACAAGTGTCTGCACTTCTAGTAAATATTTACTATAAATCTTTTTCAACATTTTCATTTTTAGGATTGATGGGCAATGGAAAGTTCAATGAACTGCTTGAAAATCTTTCAGCCATGACTTGTATTGCTGAACCGGATCCAAAGTCAAAAGATGTAAGTTATAATAAAAAGACTTTTTGTGTGTAGATGGAAATTTCTAAAAAGTTATTTATTATGAGTGTTGAAAAAAGTTCCCAACTCAAGCCAATGAGGGGGGGGGAGAGGAAAAAAAAAGGACAAAGTATTCTGGTGTTTCTTAGGGGAAATGGGTTGAGTTGAGAACTTTTCAGCATCTCATATATTAGTAACATCTTAAACCATTTTTCTTTTAAAATAACTTGTTAAAAGGAAGCTGAATGTTGTAGATTTTCTTTTTTCCATTTCATACACAAGAGCTGCTCTGAAAGCAATACCATCTATTTCCATAGTTTAAATTATTATTATATTATTATCCAGTTAAATTTATATAATTAATAATTATTAATATTATAATATAATTAACATATCTGTGAAAAGAATCTGAAAATGTAATCAATATCTATAATTCTCAAAATGTGTGTGTAATTGGATGTTGTTTATGTATTTCCAGTTTTCATCAGATTTCAATGAAATTGTTTTTGTCTGATAGATAATTCTTCAGTGTTGGTTTTGAGTTCAAATTGGCTGGAAAAAATTGCAACCTTAAAGGTGAAAAAAACTAAAAAAAACTGATTTTTTACACTTTGTGCAAAAATCAAAGTCAAAATTTAATGTCTGTAAAAAACAGTGTACAATCAAATTAGAGAGTTGAAATTTATCAAAAAAGATGCACAATGAAAGGATGGTCATGTAGCATCTGAAGGTGTGTTCAATGTGAAGCTGTAACAGGCATGCAAAATAACTTCTTTTTTTTTTGAGGAGTGGTTGATGATGCCTCAAGCAAGATAACACTTGTCAGGGACATCCTATATTTGTTATTTTTCCTGTGAAACAATCACTCAATTGTAGTGAACTCAAAATAAGTTTTACAGGTACAAGACATCAGTCATATGCCTAGTCACCACAATTCTGCCTGCATACAAATAAACCTACTTATTCTGCAACTCTGTGTGTCCATTCACCAAGTTTTGTTTGTTCATGTTCTCTCAGTTTCATTTGCCTAATATTACTTTTCACACTTAACCTTCCAATCCTAGCTCATGCTGTGTGGGTGTGATTCACACCTCGACATGTTGCTATTGACCTTGATAATTAGCATGTGCAGCAATGCATGGCCATGCAACACACGATGTCTCACATGCATATGTATGATCTGCAGAACACAACACCTGTTTGAAGCCCCTTTATATGTTCACTCAAATGTTGCAGTGTCATGCTGACTGTCTATACAGTCCTTAACTCATTGTTACCATTTAATTCTACTTCTGTATGTCCATCTCTGCTTACACATTCCCCTCCTCTTGGCCAAGGTTTCAATCTCTCTCAAGTGAGGTTACCTTTTCCGTTGCATAAAGACTTACAGTTTTAAGGTTTTGCTTTCATTGTCGTTTATAGCTGTTCCCAATTTAATTTTTATTGTACTCCCAGTTTTTGCATTGCATTCACAATAGTAATAAACTTGCTTGCTTTTTTTTTAATTAACATTTATTTTTTCCAACCTTTCTTAAAGTTATTCAAGCTTAGTGATTCCTGTAGCTTTACAGCATTCTCTTCTGGTTTTTGCTCGTACATTCCATTTGACAATTCATACTAAGACATACCACCAAAGAGAAGAATTTGCCTAGGTTGCAAAAACGCTGCCGCCAGGTCTGCCATGCGAATAAGGGATAACAAATCGTCTTTAGAAAATTCAGTTTGTTTGCCTCAACCAGAGTCACTTAATCCGAAGATCAACATAGCCATTGGCTTTCCAGAAGAGCATACCTGAAAACAATGATCAAAGGATGCAACGGCTGAGGATAAACACTTCTACTGCTGAAACAAGATTTAGAACACAAAAACAGCCTATTTGAGGACATGCTTCAGTTGCACCCAATTGTTGTTACTAATATTGATTTTTTGGGTGGGCTGACTTTAAACTTCAACTGAACAGTAAAAATTCCTCTTAGTGAAACATCTGGTCGAAGATGGGTCATACTGCTAGTAAGCCAATATAAAACAAGAGACAGGCATTACTTTTCAAGCAATTATATCCTCTTTCAATGTAAAATGATCCTAAAAACCCCATAATCAAACTTTCCATAAGGTTATGGCATACTAACATTAGACACCCAGAGATCAGCTCATTGTGGTAAGAGTATTTTAGGCTAATTCCAACATTTTTAGCCACAAGTATATGTAAGATGAAAAAAAAAAAAAAAAAAAAAGCTTTCAGCATTTTTTCTGTTGCAGAAAATCCTATATGAATTTTCTTTGAAATGCTTTGACATTTTTTTGGTAGATAATTAAACAAGTTTTGACTGATATTTTTTTTTTCAGATGTATACACAACTGTGTGCTAGATACAAGATGTTGGAGAAAAAAATTTCTAAAACAGAAGACAGTGCATAAGATTCAACTGAAGAGAAAAAAAAAGAATGGAAATTTTAAGCTTCCAAATTTGGATGATAGCCAAGATTTTGATTTTTGAAGTTTTTAACAAATGATTTGCTGAATGGATTTTTGATTTAATTTTTCATTTAAAAGAAAAGGAAAAAAGTTTGAGAACTAACAATTTACCATTGAAAATTTTATCAAATTGGAAGTAAAATAATTTTTTTTTTTTCAAGCATATTTTTTTTCTGTTTTCCTCAACAAAAATTGATTCCAATCCCAAAATTCCCTTATTTAGGGAGAAAAACAAAACAAACTTCAATACTGTTCCATTTCTTTCATAACAATGAACATTAATTTTGGGTAACATATGCAGTGATATTTTTCTATAGTATTTAAAACAAGTATCCTACAATTCAGAATTCTTGTTTTCCACAAATAATCAAAGCTTCTAAGAGGAATGTAGAGGGGATGATGGCTGATCAAGCCTAAAATTATTGTGCCAAATTGGATGATGTACCAGGAGAGAAAGAAAAAGTAATCATTTTAATGCTCCTGCTTGTTCTTGAGTTGACATTTAAATGTTATCCAAATGAATTTGTAGCTATGACATGAACTCTTGAATTTTAAAAGCCTGACCAATTTGCCATTCTTAGTTTTAGCTGAGAGCAACATTTAACTTCTTTTCCTAAGTTATACTAAGCTGAAATTTGTAATATTTTATACATTAGATCATTGCAAATGTCTTCTTTTTTTGGATATCTCGATTCCTTTTAGTAATTAAACTCTCCAGATTTTGGACAGGTATTGAACTCAACTCTTTGAGTTAAGTATTGGTGGAAGTAATCCAAAAAGTAACTTATCTACTAGGGACATCAGAAAGTAAATTTTTGGGACTTATAGGCCTAATGTCTCAGTAACCAGTTTTTTTTTTAACCACAGCACATGGAATTAGAACAATCTACCCCTCTCCTTGATGGTTTGGTTTGAAATTCTAATGTATACCAGCTGAAACGTCATGAATATGGCAATAAAGATGAGGACAACAACCCAAATGATGTAAATAGTGTAAATGATTTTACAGGTCGAATCAAATTAAATTTTTGGTTTCACTAGTACAGTTGTATTTTGACTTGGTGAAATTGAGTGGAGAAGGAAAAAAAAAAAAAAAAAAAAAACCCCAATAACTGCTATAAGTAACAACTTTTTTAGCTTTGATATCAATCACCCACCCTAAATGTATTTTCTGCAACTCAACATAATAGAAATACCATTTCCAACTTTTTCCGGTTATTTGTTATATTAGACATTTCTTTCCAACAGAATTCAAAATTTTCTTCATAAACAGTTCCAATTGGGTTATGGTTACAAATGAAAACTTTATTCTATTAAAAATAAGGAAAGTTGTTTCCTTGTATCTGATAGGACATGGTTTAATGCATCACCTAACATTAAAAATTGATTTTCTTAGTGTAGGGATACAAAAGGCAATTATTTCCCTTTGGTTGAAATTAACTCATGTGACTCCTGCTTAGCAACATCACTTCATAGAATAACGAAAGTGGATAAGTCAGTTAGCCAACTTCCAAGTGTCAAGCTGAGCCTTTGCTTTTTTTTTTTTAAAGTTTCAAGCTGAGTCTAAAGCTGCCTCTCCCTAGCCAACTACCACACAATGCAGGTAACAAGCCCATGACCCAATTTTCCTTTCAGAAAATATTTCCCCAGTTATAGAAACCATCTCTGGCTTGCCTTTTCCTCATTTGAGAGAAATATATCTTCACTAGTGATATAGCAAACAAATCCAGCCTACTGGAATCCTAAATACAGCTTCCCCACTAACACAGTAAGAACTTTCTGTGCTATTAAATGGACATTGTTTAAACTAGTACTTTTTAATATATATTGCATGCACATTTTTACATTGTAGTTTGATAAAGTATGTTCCTACATTTCTATTATATCAAGAACAATCAGAATACAAGTAACCCCTTATGGCAACTTCTAAAACCTGTTTAAGGAGGGAGTACTGTAGGCATACAAAAATCAATTATCTCCCTTTGATGGAGAGGAAGTCATATAATGACTGCTTAGTGACATCACTTCATAGTGACAAAGGGGCTACTCAGTTATTTTTCAGGAGTCAAGCCTAGCAGTTGTTTTTTTTTAGTCTGGGCTGAGGTTAAATATTCCTCCCATGTGCTGCAGCTTACAAGGTGCTATTTTCCTTTGGAATATAATTTTCCTAGATATAGAAACTAATTCTCCAGCATGCAGTTCATGTTGGGAAAAGCCAATGATTTGTGATTTCTTTTTTTGAGAGGAATATGTCCTTGCTAATGATATATCAGTCTGCTCAACTCTGGAGTCCTAAATATGGTTTCTCCAGTTCCTGTTGGGAATTATTACAAGTAAGACCCTACTTTTTGTTACATTTACACAATAAGCAGTGTGAAAAGGTATCAGTTTCTGTGTGAGACAAGTGTAAATATATGTATATAATTTTCTGTATGATGCAGCGGTATAAAACTGAGCAGCAGGTTTGTCATTCCTTTTGTGAAATAAGGTGTTATATCATGAATATAATAATGCCCATAATGGGGTAAATGCAACTAGGAGACTATTCCTCTCTTTCATAGCTCACCTATTACTAGGATGGTAGGATTTTGTGATAATATTCATACTAGACTCATCCTAAGGTAAAATTTCATTCCGGTTTCAATTTGTAGCCTCCAATCTCAAACGAGGAAAATGTTCTCCATTGATTAAAATGAGATTCACCCATTAAAAATGCTAGTTTCAAGTTGGAATGAAGTGCTCAGTCCAAAACATGTCTATTTCACCGTAGAGAACAGTTTTCCTGTAGATTTTCATCAAAAATTCAACAAAAACAGAAATGCAATCCTTCCTGTATACTTAAACACTGATAGCTGTGGATGTCAATCTATCAGGGAGTATGACAGTATTATGAGCCAATATGGCTTTTTTTTTATTAACTATTGCTCTTTTCATAATATTGGTCAGTATTGTAAATTGAACTTTGCCTTTTTACTTGTGATCAGAAAGAGAAGTGTAGTATGAGAAGTAGTGAAATAAAATGGCCTTGTACTAAAAACAAGGCAGCGAAATAGTTTTTCTTAAACTATCAACTGTGGATGATAAGCAAAGAGAAAACCAGGATTGAAGTAGATAGCAAAAACATTCTGGCTCAGATCTTGAAATACAGTCACCAGAATAACTGCACTTGAAAGGGGGAGGGGGAAATAAAACAAACCAACCAACAAAAAAAAAAAAAAAAAAAATAAAATAAATAAATAAATAATAAAAAAATCATTTTACAAAAAATATTTACATTTTTATTGTTTTAGTTGCCGATCTTTCCTTCCTTTTAAGGGATGGAAATCTTACACACGCATACAAAAAAACAAAACACACACACACACACATTACAGTGTAGTAGCAGCAGGAGGAGAAGGAGGAGGGTGGTGGTGGTAGTAACCTGGAGAAGAGTGAAAGAAGAGGTTTTTGCAGAGGTGGAGGATTGATAGTCCCTGTTCCCCTTCCCCACCAATTCTGAGGTATTTTAACTTGGCACCAGTGGCTGTCCAAATACAATGAAGGCTGGCCAGGTCCGTTTTGGACTACTTGAAACATGTACCACCTTTTCATGTCTAACCCGACATACAACTATTTTATGTTGACCAGCACAAATCCTCTGACAGAGAAAAGAGAGAATGGAAAACTCCACTTAAAATTTTCTTTATAGAGATTGGAGAAAGATAGAAGTGGGGGAGGGAGGGTTAAATTCTTGTTCTATTGGTACCACCCTCTGAGATGAACTTTTTAATGTTTTTCTTTTTCTTTCCCACCTTGTTAAGAAAAGTGTGTTTTTTTTTTTTTTCTTTTTTTGGAAGAGGAAAAATATCAAGGAATGACAACATATGCTGGTTTCCATATATCATCTATAACTTCTGAAAATTGCTGAACATCAGAACATGTTCTGTATTGTAAGGCCCAATGAAAGAATAGAGTTTAGGGAAAAAAAAAAAAAAAAAAAAAAAAAGAAAAAAAAAAAAAAAAAACCCTGAGTTTTGCCATCCATCCACCCACCCTCCTATCTGCCACTGGAACAAGGCTGAACTTGGTGATGACTCATCAGCCTGTGTGCAGCCTCTTTGTATATGGAGGTAATGGAGGGGGTGGGGGGAGAGAAAAAAAAAAAAAAAAAAAAAAAAAAATTGTGGAGATGAGCTCTTGGCTTAGAATGGCCGGGTCAGAATGTCATTGACATCTTTCCTCTTATCCAGTCTTTTGTAGCTGGTCTGAAACACACGATAGACCCGTGTGAAAGTGTCCTCATCAAATACTGCACGTGCTGTATTGGAGAGGTCAAATGGCTCTGAAAATAATAAACCATACCAATCAGCAGAGAGAACCAAAACCAAGTGATTTTTAAACAAAATATTTGTTTCCTATTTATAATTGTTCTGCAACCAATCAAATCTCAAAGAGGAAAAAAAAAAAAAAAAAGAAAGAAAAATCTTTGCTTTCCTAAAACAAACTTCAATAATGAAAGTTACAGTGTTTATTGCATACAACTAGGTAGGCTTCATATTATATAAAAATTATTAGTAAGATTTTGTCAGTAGCAGCAAGAATTACATCATCTACAATGTAAACAAATGTTAGAGAAAGAAAGAATAAAAAAAATATTCCAATTTTTTTCTATGAAAATTCATGTTTTCCTAAATAGTGTATGTATGTATGTATGGCTTCAATGAATCAAATTTATGCTTCTGGAATATTAACATTTGAGAGAAACTTTAAAAGTGGAAGTGAGTGAATAGATCAAACGCGTTTAATTTACATTCTACATACAACAGGAACATATGATAATAGATAATCTTTAAGATATTATGATCTAACATAATACAATTTTGACAGACGTCAAAAAATGGTACACCAAAGATTTACTGGCTTTGTTGGCCTACAGCTAGATTTGTGGTTTTGAGAATGGAATTTAATGTGAAAGGTATTGACTTACCTTCAATACAGAGGCACTTCCATTGACCAGGAGTGCCTACCTTGTGTTTCACTATTTCAATTGGTAACTTGGTCCCAGTGCGTATAGAAATAGCAGAGCGTTTGAAACTGAAAGGCAGTAACAAAAGAACCAAACCAATGCTGTGTGATATTACAGAGATGTCTGTCAATATTAGAAATGGGTTTTTATTCTGGCAATAAGACAGAACAATGCAGTGAAGTTGTAATACTCACTCAAAATTTGTAGCATAGTACTTGAGAAATCCTAGAAAAAGGTCACCTAGACTTTCTTCATTTTCTGATTTGTATGGAGGCAGTTCCTCATCCAAACGCAGAGAGCTGATGTCATTGCTGATACTGAAAACGTCCTTAAGTAGAAAAAGATATGATATAAGACAAAGAACAAGCAAAACCAAAAGGGAGTAACAAATTAACTAATTTTAAAGTGATTTATATCTTTGCACAAATGAAAATATGGCTTGACATCAAATAGAAAGGAAATCTATTGTATTTAAGAATAGGCTTTAAATCACAACCATATCACATTCTTTTAGACATAAGCCATGAATTCTAGAATCCTCATGGAAAAAATATTGTTTTCAAAATCAAATTGTATGGGACAATTTTCTGCTCAGCATATTTTATCTAAGAAAATTCAAGATCAGTACATTAGATACTTTTATTCATAGAGTGGGAGAGGAAAGAAAAATTACCGGGTAGAGTTTTTGGAGGGACGGTAAAACTGGAGGTTTGGTGCCACCTGAAAATAAATGATTAAAAATGTTAATACATATAGGATCTCTCAGAAACAGTCTTTAGTAGAGTCATCAGTTAATTACGAAATTGTTTTTAAAATCATACAACCATTAACCTATTTCATTAATGATTCAAAGTTCAGTTAATTAACAATTTGTTCAGATAAAGCCAATAATTCCATTTTCCAAACAATACAAGACATCACATTAGTAGTGTACAAATTTAGGGTCGGAAAAGAAAAGATTCTGGTTTTAACAGAATTTATTCATTAACGTAAATTTCATCACCATTAATAATGCCCAAAACAATTTACAAGCTTCCTAAAGCTGTTTTTAAAAGTCATTTGGTTTGGAGAAAAAAAAAAAAAAAAAAAAAAAAAAAAAAAAAAAAAAAATAAAAAATAAGAGTTAGCAAATAGATAAAGAGTTGAAGAAAAACAATATGAAATTTATACTGAGTAGAGGTCTTCATTCTTTTCAAATGTGATCTTTGATGTATCCAACCAGACATTATGATGGAAGACAGCACTTTCACAGTTGATCAAACTGGATATCCCTCCCTTCAAAGCAATGTTTAAATGCCTATTGTGATCATAACATTAACTGGTAGCAACTCAAACTGAGTCATATCAACATAATCACCAAAACATTCCTTGAGAAATGCATGAAAAGTTGCACTTCTATTAAGCTATTGTTTTGTTTGCACTGGTATATATTGTAAAAAGATACATTTTTCATTACCAGTTATTAATCTGTCTATATAAAAAAAAAAACAAAAGAAAAAAAAGCAGCTAGATGTAGCCATAAGAGTACATATATCCATTCACTTTATGGTTGCTATTTGTCAAATCATCGGGAACCCATT
Source organism: Acanthosepion pharaonis (assembly GCA_903632075.3). Taxonomy (NCBI): domain Eukaryota; kingdom Metazoa; phylum Mollusca; class Cephalopoda; order Sepiida; family Sepiidae; genus Acanthosepion; species Acanthosepion pharaonis. The sequence goes on from CAHIKZ030001112.1 coordinate 3,127,090, forward strand.
CCCCAAGTTTAGTCACTTTCTCAGTTGTTGCCAATGAATAAACTGTTGAATGGCTTGAATTTTGAGCCTGTCCAATTATTTCTTTAGAGTTTAGACAAAAAAAATCATCATTGAAATCAACAGATGAAACTTTGTAGTGCATCACTTAAGCTGATATCTTTTTTAAACACTTTAAATTGTCTATATTTCTGAGATGAGGTATTATGTACACCATTTACATTATTCGGACTATTGTCCTCATCTTTGTTGCCATATTTATCACAACGTTTCGGCCGTTGTACGCTCCAGCCTTGAACTGAACCTTTTATTTCGCTCGCTTTAGGACACATGGCACAGTGGATAAAGACGTTGGTTAAATTCAGTGACAGGACCCAAAGAGTGTGAGTTCAATACCTGGTTAAGGTGGTGGAGAACTTGGGGAGGGGAATTAATAGGAGATAAATGTCATCCAGTAGACATGGCACATGGAACTAGAACAGTCTACCCCAGCGAGCTAAATAAAGAGTTCAGTTTGACATTCCAACCACCTGAAGAAGGCCAGAGCGTACAATGGCTGAAACGTTGTGATAAATATGGCAACAAAGATGAGGACAATAGTACAAATAATGTAAATAGTGTACTTTAAATTATCTTTGGTAATATTATTTAAAGAATGTATCCCATGACTAACAGTGATTCTGCAGCATTATCTTATCTAAACTCAGACACACCTGTCTTTAGGGTCAACTTGATATGTGGCACTTTAAGGGTTGAATAGATAGCTCAATGGTTATACAGAGAGAGATGTGACACTTTAATGATCGAAAGATAGATCGATAAATATACAGAGTCGAGACCAGATTTTATTAAATTCAGGGGGTTTGTCTTTTTTCCCCTTAGTTGGGTAAATCAAGAAATTTAAACCTGGGGTTGTTAGGGAAGAGGCAATGTAAAAGCTGAAATGAAGACACTATTGTGTTTAAAATCCAGGTTATGGAATTACCTACTTGCCAAAACCTGGCAGGGAAAAGTCATTCAAGATAAAAATTAAGGTGTTCTGGAAACAAAGACATGCATAAAAAAAAATTGTTTTTCTTTCCTTATCACTTGTCAAAAGAAGAAAAAGAGAGAGGTGATGTAAAAACCAAAATGGAGACACTATTGTTTTTAAAATGCGTGTTATGGAATTATCTGCTGGCCATAATCTGGTAAGGAAAGTCGGTCGAAAGGTGATATTTAGGTTTTTTTGGAAGCAAAGGCAAAGATGGAGAAATGTTTTTTTTTTTTTTTTTTATAAAAAATCACTTGTCAAAAAAAAGGGGGGGGGCATAAATCAGTGGAGCAGTGAAATTTCTTTAGATAAGAGTTGAAATGCTACAAGAGGAGGCTGCCGAGGGAGCTGCTGGTGATTGTCCGATTGGGAAGGTGAAAGTGGCTGTGGAATTACATTGATAAAAATTTTGGACATTAATTAAAATTAATAATTGGAGCTAAGCCATGCCTGTGTGCCCATGCAGTCTAGAGATCAGATTGGTCAATGTGACAACCAAAGTAAAAGGTCTAGAGAGAACCAAGGGAGGTGAAGGAATTGGGCAGTATTGGTACGAGGTACAAATACGAGAAGGAAGGAGTTAGGGTGGATTGATATTCTACTGCCACTACTCCCTGGAAGGAGCCTCTCCAAAATTGGGCATGCAATTAATTTCCCAGAGTCAAACAAAGGAATTAGGGAAGTCAACAAAAAGATTTCCCTAAAAGACCCCAAACCATGTCAGACCCCATGCTAGTTTTGAACAAAAATCCATATGAACAGAAACTCAAAGCGATAACAAGAAGACTCCTGACTGTGCTGTGTTCCAGAACCTTGTTCAGACTTAGTAACAATGAACAAAGTGTCATGAAATTTTTGGAGGAGGGAAGGGTCAAATAACTTTGCATGACAAATCTATTCCTACATGAAGAACACATTTCTACCTGAAGAACTGATATTGTATCATCAGCTTTGTACAAGAAACATTATATAAAACATTTTCTTTATTACAATTTATCCTATGACTTGTAGCTTCACTTTGTTCAGACCAGACCAATTCAACAATTCCTGTTGACAATTGATCCTTGCCAGCCTTGTGATCTAAATCAAACACATTGTGGGACAAGGCAAGGCTTGGATTGAAGTGATCCATTCAACGGTCAGCAACAGGGATCAAACATTAAATGGACTGGCTGGGCATATGTCATAGGTAAAGGTAATATTAGCCATTTCCATAAGAAAACATTTGGCACTCATTGACTAAACAGCCAAATTTATTGTCAGTTAAAATTTATCTTTCAGCTTAAAACAATTCCAGGAAAATAATTTTAGTCAAGCCCACTAGCTGTTCTCACTCCTTCCACTATTAATGGGGGCTTTCCTTTCTAACCTTTTCTTTGGAGTAAGGTGGAACATCAAGATCTTGATTTTTTTTTTTTTACTTAATGTGCCATAACATTTGGCTTGATATCAATAAACACTTAAGGTTAACTAGGGAAGTAGGGGGAAAACAAAAAGCCTATTCTGATCAACAACTAAACCACCATTAGCAATTTTTTGGTAAATTGACTTTACTCAATGATTTATAAAGATTGCAAAAAAAGAAAATTCCTTAGTTTGTAATTACCAAGATAAAAATAAAAAATTGGAGGAAAAATATACTCACATTGAAGATAATGAATAGCCATGAGGCCTAATGAATAACTTGAGATGGTTTGTTTCCGTGCATCGTTGATGTCATGAAAACGAGACCAGTATTTGATGAACAGAACCAAGGGCATAACTCTCCAATCCACTACAGAGAAATAAATAAAAACAAGCAACTTTGTCACAAATACGTTATTATGCTATGATCGTCACTTCTGCTAACTTGCAGTTATTTCATAAGAACTTCAGCCAAAAGGTCATCGAGGGGAAAAAAAAAAAAAAAAAAAAAAAACTTTGAGGAGTTTTGTAAAATTATATAAATCCAAGTAACAAAAACAATTCCTTACATCTAGCATAGGCTTTCAGTAAGTGGGTATTCCTGATTCCAACTGAATTATTGATGTTCAGATCACACTCAACCCGGCTGAAAAAGTGAAAAGTTTATTAAACAATTTTCATAACAGCTATAAAAAGTACATAAGTTGAATTTCAAGACACACACACACACAAAGTGGACATGTTACCTGATGTCATCCCAGAATTTAAGGATTGGAACTTTTGCTTTAATCACTTGTGAGGTTTTGATAAAAGCTGAAAAATAAAATACAAGAAATATTAAGCAATTTTGATCAACTGCCATCAAACACCATATTACAAGAATTTGGGACTCAATTCATCCATACAGCTGCTACAACCCTGACAGAATTCATCTAAAATAAAAAAAACAAAAAACTATCAATATTTTTGATAATGTGAAAGTATTACTTCAATTTTGACACACTGCAAAGCCAACTACTCCCACATAAGATTAGAAGAGTTCAATGTTTTTTTTTTTGTTAAATAATTACCAGTCATTTTTCTTTCATATTTAGTCATTTCATGTTCTCTCCTGATCTAAAGATACCCCATGGTGGAAGTATTATTAAGTAATTCATCGAGTCTAGAAGAAGCCTCAACAGAATACAAAAAACACTGGACGGCCGTTTCATCCTATATTTGGCACTTATCAGCAGCGTGCATCCACTACTGAGAATTGAAACCCGGACAGTTACGTTATCAGGCAAATGTCATACCAACTGTACCAACGGGCATCGGTAATGAAGAGGCAGCGAATTAGACTCGATATAGTGTCGCTCGATCACATATTCAGCGGTGGAACTCGGAGTTTCTCTTACTCAGAGGACTGTGCCCCTACAAGCCATGATCACTATCCCCAAGCTGCTCCATCCAGAGCGCACATACACACACACACAATTAACTAATTCAGCTTAATCTTACCTATACCTTCCCAGTGTCACCTGTTTGTTTATGTGGATATTGTCCCGTGATATTTGTAGGATTACAGCACTTGTTTCACAAGCTTTTTGTCTGGCACACTACTCTTCTCAATAACTAACATATCTATAAATTAATGAGCCACACCAACATTATTTTGGAAATAAAAATGCCACGTATCCTTGCCTATTGGGACATACAGTGTAGACTTGCAAGATTTATAGACACCTCATCCTAAAGAGCCATGAATACTGTGCATGGAGGGGGGAGGATTTTTGATGTATAGCATTCTTTATCAAACCCAATCTAGATGATATTGATCCAAAAAACAGCACCTATATTGGGGATATGTCCCCTTTAGGTTATGATTGTTTGGTGGTATATCTACAATTAAGTCACCACTTGGTCTACATGTGGCCCTAAAGAAGTGCATGATATTCTATCTGTCAAGAAATGCAATAACTTCAAGGAAAAAGGCAGCAGTATTATTCATTAACATTTCATCTATTTGGCTCATCTTCTAAACATCCTGTTTGTTACCTCAACAATTTCAACTGCAGTCCCTGCCCTGATCCCTTCCAATTTGACCATCCTTCCAGACCTAAAATCCCTGCCAAATGTGCCATACCAACAATCAATCCTTTTAAATCATTTTTCACCTGAAGAAGGTTCTTTTGCAATTTGCCTTAACCATTTTCGGTTTGATTTGAAGTACGTGCTCAGCTCCAGGAGGTTGTCCCTAAATATTGCACTTCTTCCATGACACTAAGAAAGGGAAAATTAAGGTCAATGCTGGAGGTATGAACCAATAGGGAAATGCTAAGGGAACTGAGCAATGTCCATTACCAATCCCATGCACATATGGGATTCTCACAGCCCTTTTGCAATCTTCTGGTAAACCTATGCCACTGTGAAATAGAAATTATCAAATTGCCTTACCACGGATTGAGTATTAAAGACTCAGAAGGCTACCGGCAAAAAAAAAAAAAAAAAAAAAAAAAAAAAAAAAAAAATATTGATAGCCTGCTGAATCTTTTACACTCCATCTTAATAAGATTTACCAAGGTTAATCCTTTTTTCATTCTTAATGCCTCACCATAATTATCCTTTCACTTTCTTGAATTTTCTAGCTACTGTATAGCTAGCTCTATAGAAAATATTCTGACAAGGTACATTCATTAGTTCTATCCACTCTCAGAGCTAAGACCTGCTATACCACGCAGAGGTGAACCATCCTCATTCCCTTTGTATTCCATCAGTAAGAAGTTCTACTACTTTGTGGAACAGACTCCCAAGAGGATGTTTTGCTTTCCTGACCATGACAATCTTAACCCAATCAAGCCTAGAATTAACCATGATCTTTCCCATATATCTTCATTAACTGTGTCTCTTAACACTCGAACCTTTTTCAGTAACCATCTACCTTGAGTGGCTCCTGGGCCTTGTATTGGGCTGGCTCTGGGTGTTGACCTCAATATCCATTTATATATTTACATATGCCCTATCCATGATATTGAGCACTTAAACCATAAATATAACATACCATAAAACACACACACACACACACACACGTTTACTGCCACTCATAAGTGGCATATGCAGTTCAAAGCCATTTGATAGAGTAGTGACTTACCAGCCTTCCACATATAGAGAACCTTTTTATGCCTCATCAAATGGGATTTCAATTCAGGGATCTTATTTACCCACCCCAAAGCTGCTCTTCCCAATGATCTCAGCTATTTTACATTCAACCCAAATTACCTGTTCTATCTACAAATAAACCATCTATGTTGGAGATGGTGGCTCCCTTTTCATTATATATCTTTCCCAATATAGTCTTGCGGATAGTTACCATGATTTTCTATGCAAAATTCTATCCAAATCCCAACCTATTTAATTGTGTTTTTGGTTCTTGTAATTCACCTGCTAGCAATCCTCTCCCTACCAATACCAGTTTCTCATGTAAGGCTGTTTGCAAATCAAAAAGTCAAAGCCCATGGCATTTGTTCCTCCTCTTATGCCACACAGCTATTCAATTCTTGAAAGTTCAACGCTAGCTCAACCTCATTTTCATTGATTGAGGCAATGACAACTCCCACCACCACTCTCAGGCATGAGGACACCTTTAATCCTTTCGCTTTCTCAAATTTAACTTTTCTGTACTAGAGAACAGCTGACCTTCCATAGGAAACTTTCCCCTTACAAAACCCATTCTGCTTCTGGCCATTGCCTGATATTAAAATCTGTTCATTCCACTCCTGCTGTTCACCAGCTTTGAAGATAGTCATGCAACTAGTATCAACACTGGTTTTTGTCTTGCTCCCTACAAACAGGTTTTGAATGAATGTAAGGGTGCCTGGCTAACTAGATAACCCACACAGATAAGTTATCAAGTCAAAGCAGGATTGGGCTTTTTACAGTCCTTGACCATATGCAGTCACAGACAAATATAGCACAACCCATTGAATATTCTTTTTTTTTTTTTTTTTAATTATATATCCCGTGACCTGTAGACTTGTAGGGGCACCATATGTAGTACTACAGCCACAGTAGAAGTGGTGTTTCTTGGGCAGGACAGTTTTGAATTCAGAGTTTTTCCTTCTAGACCAGCTGCTATCCAAGGTTATAGAACCCAGTCTGTCCTGCTATTTACCCATAGCTGGGGGTAGAAGAAGAGGAGTCATACCTTTCCCAAGGATATTAGCATGTAAGTGAATGTAATGGATCCAACTGGAATTCAATTCTCAGATTCCTCAATCCAAGCTGCTACCCATTACTCCACTGTACCACCCATTCATATTCATTAGCCCCCACTATAAATTCCCTACTGATAAATTATGGGTTTGGTCAATGTCAACACCCACTGGCCCCAGCTACCAAATCCACTATAGTTTTGTGATGTCAACAAACACTCGTCACTTTCATAATGCTCGTTGTAGTAGAGACTTTGTAATCGCAGATACAACTATAGTAATGCCATTGAACAATACTGGTGTCGGACACCTTTGAATAACACTCGCCTGTGTTTGCTCTCTAGTGATCCATGTTCAAACTCCAGTGTTGGCAGCGACACTTTATTTCTATATAACATATATACACTTTCAATGTCTGACAACAAAAATATGGCCAGGGAAACCAATCATAAATGAGAGCTTGATTGTTCTTACCATCATCATCTCTCTCCAGTAAATTCAACCAATTACCTCATCCCATTAGCTTATATATCCACTCGTTCACCAGTCCATTTCATCCCCCCTTCTGTAAAATGCCTCTTTTGATTTAATCTACTTCCCCCTCATTTGAGCAACATTGTCCCATTTCAAATACCCCACCTCAAGATACAAAGGTTACCATATTGTGTATCTTTAGTCACATGACAAAGCCTATTTTGCCACAAAGCTATCTTCCTACTAATCCTCCAAGTTATAGCACTTACAGAGCTTTTAGTTAAATAGAAAAACCCAAATCCTGGTTATAAGCAGTTTGCCTCTACAGAGTCAGAATCATTCAAATTGTGCACGCAATAAATAGACAACAAAAGACATTTTTAAAGCCAACAGATTTTTGTCAACAACAATTTCACTAAAAGATAAGAGAAAGGGAAACAATTTTGATACACTGTAAAAACAACCATACTGTATCAGAGTTTGTATTGGTTTTTAAGTTTGATGCCGTTTCACTTATATATTTACCACTGTCCCTACTTACTTTTTCCTCCATATGCACTGCATTGACCAAATCATTTCACAATATGTAAACTCAACCATAAATACCATATAATAAATTAAACCCAAGTTATCCCAATTCATTTTCAATATTTGTCATCCAAATTTGTGATTTTAACTTAACATATTTCATCTTAATTTGTTAATAATTTTCTACCATTCACAAATGTTTTTATTTCAAATTTACATGTTCAATTTATATTCCCCTCAAGTTTGATAAATGAAAGAATTCAGTTTTGATGTTTGACTGACCAAAACAATGATCAGAGTATTTAATATGTACAAATATCTATCATATATATATATATATATATATATATATATATATATATATATATATATATATATATATATATATATATATATAAGGCATTAAAAACTAGAAATGTTGTATTGCAGGCCATGATAAGTTTAAAATAAAACACACACCAGTCGACGGTTTCGTCCCCTCTCGTCAGAACTGTTAACGGGGAATTTAGATTATGAGGAAAAAAAAAAAGTCTGTCATGGGTGACATGAATGAATGGACAGGGAAGGTAGGAAAGATAAAATTATACCAAATAAAAGCTGCTAGAAGCGAAGAACAGCAAGTCCAAGCAAACAATCTCTCTTTGTTTGCAAAGAGAAGGCCGCTTGGACCTGATGTAAAGCGATTCCAACACCTTTGAGATGGAAAAGTGAGTGCGAACTTGCCAAGACGGAAAACCAGTTCACACTGAAATCCATCGCACAAGTTGGATTCTTTATAAAATGATCCGCAATCGAAGACCCATAAGTGTTACGAATGGTATCGCCCAAAGAAAATTTTTTGTTTAGTATTATCGCAGGTACGTGTTGTTTAATTCTCACGTCCAACCGCTGTGTCGTTCTACCTATGTAGTCGCATCCACAACTACATTTGAAAGCTTCTAGCAGCTTGGTTGGTATAATTTTATCTTTCCTTCCTTCCCTGTCCATTCATTCATGTCACCCATGACAGACTTTTTTTTTTTTTTCCTCATAATCTAAATTCCCGTTAACAGTTCTGACGAGAGGGGTAAACTGGTCGACTGGTGTGTGTTTTATTTTAAACTTATCATGGCCTGCAATACAACATTTCTAGTTTTTAATGCCTTAATACACTTTTTTTGTACTGTTTCTAACCTATTTATATATATATATATATATATATATATATATATATATATATATATATATATATATATATATATATATATAAATAAAAAATTAAGATATAAATTTGGTGTTCTTATAGATATTTTTATTTTTACAAAATAGTGCTCAATGTAAATTTACAGAGCATTAACATTATAAATTAATTGATTTAAAATATGTTTTTTTTTTCGCTACACAGTTCCAACTATGTTCCAAAAATAGAAGCTAAAACCCCGAATTTAATTTTGCAATTAAATTAAAAGCATTAGTTCCATTTCATCTTCAAAATTTTAATATAATATATATATATATATATATATATATATATATATATATATATATATATAAATAAAAGGGTCAACCTTTGCACAGCAAAAGCTTAAAGCCATCTACAAAAAAACCCAAAAAAAAACATTGTTTTTAAGCTTCCCTTCATGTTTAGGTAAAAATATCAATATATTCTTTTCATTTAGGGTTTCAGGCCTCTGTTCAAATCTTTCTTTATTCACTATTTGAAATTAGCAATGATTTCAAATACTAAAGCCTATAAAAGCAATAAACAAATCAGAGATGCAGAATTTTATTTTTGTAATGAAAAAATATATAGTCTTACTTACAGCACTTTTTCAAACCTCTGTGTACAAGATTTAGTATTTCTGTGGCTTCTCGTTTTTGGTCAATCTAAAGAGTACAAAATCCAGATACGTTAATAGACAAAGCAACATTAAATAATTGCAAAGCCTATAATAATAAAGTGAGAAGTCAACCTTTGTGATTACAGAAACTTCTCAAATGAACCCAAAACGACCTTGTAATTTTAAGAGAATTAAATAAAAAAAAAAAAAAAAAAAGAAAAAAAAAAGAAAAACAAAGAAGCAAAATACATCTATTAGAAACCTGGTTAATGGCAATAAAGTGCTCAATTATTTTATAACTTGCTAGCCAGTTGCCAATTTTAACTTTTTTTAAACAGACTAACATTAAGAAACTGAAGTTTTTAGTAATCTTATATTTATCAATTATTTTGATCCAATCAGATGATTGATTGAACTATTTTTTTTTTTTTTTATGGCTTAACCCTTTGTGGGTTAAAGCTGAAACATATTTGGGATTATAATTTGCAATCAAATATTGCATTATCAATTTTTTGAGAATAAGCCCCCCCCCGTCATACTATTTAACCCTTAGCGGAGGGAAGGAGACCGATTCATATTTTCCCCCAAGGGTACTAATTAAATGAAAGAAAGAAAGAAAGAAAAAAAAAAAAAAAAATTACTAAAAAGATAGAGAGAGAAAGGTTTTTTAATGCTAGAAATGAAAGTGATATCAGGATATTTTGGATGAAAAAGGAGGAGAGAAAAAAAAAAAAAAAAAAGTGTTAGGAGCATTTAACTTTAATTCATTCAAGATTATTTTTGAGTGTGTTGTGATCCATTTAAATAAATAAAAATTGTTAGAAATTAGAAACAAGTATGCACTAACAAGTGGAAATTGAAAAAAAAAAAAAAAGAAAAAAAATTTTTAGTACTTTAGTTAAAAATTTGATAAATGCAAAAAAAAATAAAAAATAAAATAAAAAAAAAACCAAAAAACTGTCTTCCCAGTTTAAGGAGACAGTATTGTAAATGATCAAACACATCAAAAGTGACTTGTAAAGTTTCATATTGGACATTGTGAAACATTTTACTTCCAGTTCCTAGTGTTATCTTTATTGAGATATTTATTAATAATCCTGGCCATATCAAGTAGTAAAATTTCCATTGACATCTTAAATTACAGGTCAAAGTTGGTTTCAAACTATCTGCTGAACAAACTGCACTCTTGTTTTTTGACAAATGTACAAACATTTGCTCTATCATAGTGATTTGAAATAAGAACATCACTGCAGTAACAAGATTACTTAACACTGTCAATACCCTTCTGAAAAAAAATAAGGGTCCCAATTTATTTTCTCTTGGACCTGAAACCAAGCTTTTTATTTCAAGTACTGGTGCAACTATTTGAAATGAGCCATACAGGAAATCTAGCAACAAGACTGCTCACTTGTTTTCCAATTCCACATACACTCTTTGATGAATTTCTTGTATAAGTAGCCTACTTTTATTATGTAGATCACCTTTTTGTATCTTTTATATATAAGACTAGCCACTTTTGTCTTACAAGTTTGTCTCACACACACAAGAAAAAAGTTTTTACAAAATTTCAGTGATGCCTACACCCCCACCCACCCCTAACATTCTAATTGCCCTGCTCATCCAGGATAATTTTATTATCCTAATTTTCAATAATGTTTGTTGTGATTCTCCCATTAATGCATGGGGATTTGGTTGGTTGGGTTTTATGGCATATCAACCACTGTAGGCCATTTAATGCCAAATTTAGTTATATATATTAAATATATAGTACTATTAAATGTATAGCTGGCAACATTATTTTTTTTCAAAAACATTAACAGAGGCCTTGCTGTTGGACGTAGTTTATCGCCATACCCAGGACGTGGGTAAGGTCTGGGAGTTCACTATTTGCCCATAGCTGGGACCCTAACAGGTGCTACCACCCCGGGTCAGGGTGGACCTGGGAACACCAGCAATTAAGAGGTGGTTCCACGCTCCTCAAAACCTTCTAATCAGATGCCTTGCTGTTGGATGCAGTTCAACATCATACCCAGGACGGATGAGGATTTGGGGTGGTCCTATAAACCATGTCACTTTTAATGGTCTACCAAATTAAAAACTGACTATATAGAAAGTATCACACAAGACATAAGGTTAAGCCTAGTCTGTGTCTAGAAGATTTAATGTTTACTTTAATAAAATGTGACTTATTTTATGAAAATAAATCATACATTCAAATTTCATCAAGTTTTGTGTTGGAAGGGGCCACATTTTCTTTGACATGATTGCTTATATACATTTCAGGTGTTGAAGATTTTCTTCTTTTACAGTCTCATGCTTTCCAGTTGCTTTAGCTGAATCGATTGCTGACTGGTTGTCAGTTATCTCACTGATATAGCAGTGTTATGCTTTAAGTATAGCAATCTCTGGCATTTATTCAGTCAACCATTGTAGATTGACTAAGATTGTGTTCAGATATCAGTGCACTTGGTTAATTTAAGTACTAATACAAAGCTGAAACAGTTGAACACATTTTCTGCCACTTTTTTTTCTGTTTAAATCTTTCACCTTCACTTACATAAGAGTGAATAATAAAGATGCCATCAATTTTCCTGATTTCTTTTATGGAATTGTATGTGGTCAGGCATTAATCAGCCTTGAGAGACTAGGGACATGTGCTGCCATGATGAGGCAACAAGACCAGAATGGCCTCTCCAGGGTAATGCACAGGCAGGATTCTACAAGAAATTGATAGACAAAATTGGTTGAGAGAATGCATAATTTTGTATTAGGATAATAATAGATTGCCCATTTCTTTGATTAGGAAAAAATTTTCACTCGTCTGTCACATAGGTGATTATATCTTTGATCCTAATCTCTGTATTTAGTTCAATAAAAAGTTCACTTGCAAAATATTTCCTGTTACAATATTCACTACTTAGAAATGCTTTTAGTTTCGATTGACATTAAATTTTATCTAAATTTCTAACAACTATTTCACCAGGAAGTCATTAATTATTACAAATATTCAATCTGTTGGTAAAGTACATAGTGAGAATATTGGATTAAAGAAAAAAAAAAAAAAAAGAAGCCACATCATTCATCACAATTGAAATTTAATCATACAATCAAAAATTCAAATGCCATATTAACAAATTTTTAATTCATACAGGAATATCAATTTAAAAATTATTTTACCTGTTCATGAGTAAGCATCAAACACAGGTCCATATCACTTTTGTTGGTACCAAAACCACTCATGGAAGATCCCACAGCATACAGACCACAGTCTAGAAAAAAAAAAAAAAAAAAAAAAAAAAACATTTAGGTATTTTTAACATAAAAAAAATACTTTATCGCATACACTGGTTCTATGATAAAACAAAATTAGGTGTATTTTATTTAGTACAATACACCAAGTACCAAAATCTAAATCTTAACCTCTAAAGAGTAGAAGAGATTAATATGGTAATTTATTTATTCTTGGTTTTCCTACTCAAGCTGTAATTTATGAAGTTATTAAAAATAGCCTATAGATAGTTTACAAGATAAAAAACAATCATTGGCCTGAAATGGGTGTTAAAATTCTGGCCATGTGATGCCACAAATATACCCTGGTTCCACATAGCAAGAGATTAAAAAAGTTAACCTCTTCAGCAGCAGATTTTTCTATAATCACTGTAGCAATTAGTTATTAAAATTGTATGTACAGTCATTGCTCTTGAATTTTAGTATTTTCAATATGAAATAACATCAGTTTCAAACATATTGTAACATGCTTATATGAATTGTTTATTTTGTTAACCTAGAAACCGGCTGTAAATACCAGCCAATCTTATGACACTTAGTACAATGGCAGAACAAATTTTATAAATGGAAGAGGAAAATGTCAAGTATATTGAAATAAAAATACAACTAAAACAGTTTCAGATTTCTGGAATTTAGGAGTGGCACCAACCAATGAGAGAGAGAGAGAGAGAAAAAAAAAAAAAAAAAAAAGAAAAAAAAAGGAAGCATTGATAAGGGTGGGACCAAGATGTACCATTTGCGACAATGATTCCTGTTTTGTCTAAACAATGAATGCATGTCTAAAAATAAGACTACGTCCTGGCTATGAGCAGAAATAATAATAAAAAAAAGAAAAAGAAATGAAATGAGTGGTTTATTTAAAAAGAAAGTCAACTCACAAGGAAAGACACCTTGAATAATACCATAAAGAGCATCTCTCAGTTTCATCTTTTTTCTGTATACTTCCTCTGCTTGGTGATGTTTAGAGAAATAATTCATCATGGCAGTAGATATCTGCAGAGGGGAGAAAAGAAAAAAAAAAAAAAAAGAAAAAAGAAAAAAAAAGTAAAATAAATAAATAAAATAAAAAAGCTCAGCACAAATAACTTAAAATGTACCCAGTTCCTGATTTTTTTTTTTTTTTTAAACAGATTAGATATTTATTTTGTTTAATGAAAATAAATGCAAAAAAAAAAAAAAAAAAAAAAACTCTTAGATGGTTACATTGAGGATCTAGAAGCCAAAATGTACCCAAGTAGATAACCTCAACACGAGTGCATCTTCATAGGGGAGAGAGAGGGATCTTCTGCCTGCATTACTCCCGTGTTGGTGCCCATAGGATCTCACTCATTCACAGTCTCCTCACAATCATTGTCATCATTACCCGATGTCTGTTACATTTCTAGGTCTGTAGGCAAATTGCCAGATTCTGCTTCAAGAGGCAGTAGAGTTCCAAAGTCACTCTCAGATGACGCACTACTTCCTTCATCTACCTCTGGAGTGGTCAATCCATAACAAGGGCAAAGATCTTTCACATGGCGTGGTATACCATTAAGCAGTACAGTCTGAGGGCTATTTTATCGACTTGTCCCTTGCCGAATCTGCTAGTGTGTTGGCTGTTCAGTGTTTTAACTCAGACACTGTCTTCCACTCGATACAGAGCAACTACACTTTCAATAGGCAATGGTGCCACATCTATCCCTTTTATCTGCCCCTTGTATCAGTAGATTCTGTTGGCTGGTGCAGTTGGTGTTGTATTGTCCTTGTACCAGTACACTGCCTCTTGAATGCAATACTGGTGTGCCTACATCCCACAGAGTAATGGTATAGCGGAGTGGTGCCACCACACTGTCAAAAGAATTGCTGCCAGAACATGATAGTGATATCAGGGAGGAGTGTAGCAAGAGAATACACTTAACTTGCCGGGCAACAGATCTTAGTTGTCATATGATAGTGAATGCATCCTGACACACCAATGGGCATCATATAGTGAAACATGTCAGGCCACAATCTGTTAATGTCAAAAAGTGACTGTCATCACAATGTGTTACACCCATACCCAACTGGCACCAGTTGCTGTCCCCACTAAGCTTTCATTTTTGTCAACGGGCTGGGTTCACCATCTGACACTCTTCACAAGCTTGTATGGCTGATTTGATGATTGCCTTCACAGTTGAGGGACACTTTTCAGGCAGTAGGTGGGGCACCAAATGCCAGGATGACCACTTTGTCAGTGTATGGCACAGATCTGCTCCAGTGTTAATCAGTCTGCCATGACAGCACATGTCAGTGGTGAGGGATTGGATCCTTGTCTCATCATATCAAGCCACCTTTTTGACACTCAGGTCAGCTTATCTGCCAGATTCAACTCTGATGCAATCAGTGTAATGTCAACTCATAAGCTGCATTCATCAACTAGTTGGTTTACAATTGCCAATCTTCTCCACACCAACATCTCACTCATGGTTTTGGTCTCAACTCACACCTTGCCCCTCAAAGTGTCGGTCAGTCAGTGGTAAACACATAGTGAGTATGTAGAGATGCACAGACTCAGCCTGCCACCGTAGAGTGAAATTAAGGCCCTACAGCGTAGTATCAAACCCAGCCAAATTAATATGCTGTGCACAGTTTGTATCATCTAGAATAGCACCACATCTTTCCAATACCACAAACGTTTCCAAGGGCCTTGTACCAACCCATATGTTTAATTTGTGTCCGCCCACACACCAACTGCCTTGGGCAGGGTCATCTTGACATACTTTGGTCACTACCCCAGCCATCATTTGCTTTAGAGAATTGTCATTCAATGTGTCGGACCACCCCTTCGTTCTCACGTTCTTACTCTGGTTGAGGCCAAACCCCAAGTGTGCCAAGCAATATCTCGTTCCTTTAATTAATACTGTCTGAAACGGCCACAGTGACTCATGAACTCTTATCTGCATATAGGCCTTCTGCAAGTCCAGCAGGGCTACATTAACCTCTTGCTGGCACCACTCCTTCAATTTGTCAGCGCACGTCTGCATTTGCGGTGAAGGCATCCACATGTTGGTTCAGTTCTCTGTGATCCATTACCAGTTTCACTTTGTCTTTGGTGGGCTACACAATGGCTATCATCATGTATATCAGCCAACCATCAGTAATCCACAGTTGCAGCTTCTCATATGCGGCCCTGTTCTTATTGGACACTGCATACTCTGGAATTACATTACACAGCTGATCTAGTGCTTTGTTCATGGCCCATGTTCACCTCGCAGTCCAGACCCTCTCTTTGTGGTCAAACACGACACAAATGTCTGGTTCCCCAATAGAGATAGCTGGGCACGATTTTTTAGCATTCCCTGGGCCACTATTGCATCGATGCCAATCAATACCAGTGTGTCAACTTCAGCCAAGTTACCATTCTGCATGAAATGGCTTGAAGTCAATCTGGGGGTGGGTGTCAATGATCAAAATGATTTCATTTAATTGAAATAATTTAAGTTGACTGCATGCAACAGTTTCAGATACTAGAGCAAAGAAAAGAGACTAAGCCATAAGTCCTTATTTACAATAATACGAGTTTCTATCAAGCCCTCTAATCTCACAAGTTTGCAATCTCTTTGCATGTTTGAAGCTGAGAACATAGGAATTGTTTTGCTAATTTTTTTTTTTTTAAAAGATTGATGACTTCCCTATTAAATAATTTGGTGAATAGTTTCTGGGTAAATAAGCAGTATTGACACTAAAATAACTGTAACCAGTTCAATTTGAGTACTTTTTGATGAAGAAAATGGAAATACTCTTAAACAGTGAATTTCACGTTGACAATATATGTGTGAAAAAGTTAATTCAAGCAAGCCTAGCTTAATCTTTTAAACGAAATTCCTTAGTCAAAATAAAAGCAGAAGCCAAACATCAGTTTAATTTTTATACTAGCATATCTATATGCTAGCATGAAAATTAAACTGATGTTTGGCGTCTGCTTTTATTTTGACTAAGGAATTTCTAGCACAAAATTCAATAAAAAGAAGCAAATATTATGTAGATATTTACTATGGGTTTAGCCTGGATGCCAGAGACCATGCAAAAACGTCCAGAGATGGCCAAGGTTATCTGCAATGACTTATACATTTCATTGTCTGGGTACCAATAGCAAAATTGTCAAACACAGAAGTAAACAGAAAGTACTACAATGTTCCCAGAATCAAACTATTTTTCAAGCTTTAAAATAATGAAATAACTTGCTAGCAAAATGATCCATTTAAATGTGATGATAAAAGTTAAAAACAACCAACTTATATTTTTGCATAAATATATTTGCTCATTCTAGAGATACTATCAAGAACTGGATTTGAACAACACTTCCAATTGTTATATATATGTATAAATAAAACAGAGCCCAAGGTTATCTCTAAAGGTACCAGTCATATAAGCTGAAGGTTAGTAATTGATAAAATTACTAAATGCAATTTTGCTTTTACCAATTCATTCATGGCAGATTCTGGAGTGATTTTCCAACTATTTTTGTATTTGTTGCAATAAGGTGGCAAATTGTAGTCTTAAACAGATGAAAATCCTTCAATCAGTAACTTACCTTGTCATATCCAGTTATTTCAAGCAACGGGCCCGGTGAAACTGCTTCAGATTGATTAAGCCGTTGCCGCTTGAAATTGCTCATATTCCCTCCGTCTAACTGTCTTCTTTAAATAGACAAGACAAATGGAGAAAGACGAGCGAGAAAAAAAACAAAAAAAACAACAACACTTATAAAGAAATACTGTTTAAAATTTTTTGTCAAATTCTAAATAAAGAGATGAAAGAATACCTAATTTCAAACTAGACAATATGTGCATAATTATAACAGGAAGAAAATCACTTTATTCATTAAATTCATGGTTCATTAAATCATTCAAATCATGTGTGACCTTTCAGCACATGCCCATCCTGCAATACCCAAGGTTGCTACAGTTTTAATAAAATTAAAAGATTTTAAAAATGGTAGAAGCATATATATATATATATATATATATATATATATATATATATATATATAAAAACACAGACTAATGCAAAGTCTTTATATCTATGACGAAAAAAGTTATACAAGACAATCTTCTCACTTGCGTAAGGCAAATCCTACTGCCAAATGTAAAAGGTGCAGTGTGTTCAGAGAACAGGCAGGCAATTTAGAGCTAATTTTTTCACCTGTCAACTTAATGTATGATAGTAATAAGCTTGGTTTCAAAGTAAAGATTAGAATTGGTTTTCAAGGAAAGTAAGGTTAACATTTGATTACAAATTACACAGGATAAAAATAACCTCAAAAAATTAAACTTAAATACACATTCTTCTACAGAACGTTTGCTGTGCGTACATGTACATGCATATTTGAGTGAGTAATCAAGCACAAGAGAAAATCAGATGCCTGCAACATGACAGTAGCAACATAGCGGTTACTGAATTAAAAAAAAAAAAAAAAAAAAAAAAACACCCACAAGTAGGTAATGTATATTACTACAACTGATATATCCTCCCTGTAGATTATGTAGATTTGTGTCTCAGAATTATGCATACTTAAATATAAATAAGTTATATAAAAGGAAACTATTCATTTGTTACCAGAACAATTTCTAAAAACTTCTTAGGTGTTATTTATATATTATCCTTAGTAACAAGATTGGAGATTTTCCTGCTTTTATATCTAAAATAAAATCTGTGTGGAAAATAAACACAGAGCCAATTCATATTGAAGTAATATCATTAGCAAAACAAATCTAAGACACCGGAAACAATGGAGATGCATTAACAGAAGTCAGTTCAAGATGTGTCTTTAATGTAACTTTACAAATAGTAAGAAAGAACGTCCAATAGTTTTGAGAAAAACTGCCAATTTTGGAACTTGTGACAAGTCACAATTATGGTTGACATATTTTTGCTATGTTCACTTACATAATTTCATGAATGCATGTACAGTAAAATTTTGCATATTAACCTGACTCCCAATGAAAACCACAATAGGATTGAAGATTTTTTAAATATTAAAATGTGTGTGTTTTTGTTAAAGTTATTTAAGCCTTGTCACACACACAATTTCCTATCAGTAATTTATGAAAGTCAATCATCAAATCTGCACTAATATTTCCTTGAATCAGGAAAATTAAAAAATCATAAATTACTTTGCAAATAATAGTAAAACTACTATTAGAAATAAATGTTTGAATTTATTAAATTCACACAAAAATTACCAGCATTATTTTTTATTACAGAAACTTTAAAATAGTTTTCAGTTTATTCTGCTTGTCATTGCTAGCTCATGCAAAATGCTCCTGAAGCATTTACATTAATATAAAATTCATGTCAGTTATTCAGGTTTAATCTGGGGAAATTACAGAAGTAAAACAATGAATTATTGAAGTAATGATGCAATCAAGCAGTAGGAACAGTTTTGTCAAGTTTAAACAAAGTCGAATTTAGGAAGTACTAATACACTAGAAGGCTTGAAACTTAATGGCAAATAAGTCAACTAAAGTCAAAATGGCAAATAAGTCAACTAAAGTCAAAATGGCAAATAAGTCAACTAAAGTCAAAATGGCAAATAAGTCAACTAAAGTCAAAAATGGCAAATAAGTCAAAAATCAAAATGGCAAATAAGTCAACTAAAGTCAAAATGGCAAATCAAAATGGCAAATAAGTCAACTAAAGTCAAAATGGCAAATAAGTCAACTAAAGTCAAAATGGCAAATAAGTCAACTAAAGTCAAAATGGCAAATAAGTCAACTAAAGTCAAAATGGCAAATAAGTCAACTAAAGTCAAAATGGCAAATAAGTCAACTAAAGTCAAAATGGCAAATAAGTCAACTAAAGTCAATTCAAGGCTGCATTGCAAAGAAAGAAAAAAATCCTTTAATAATTTCAAAATATCTTAAAAAATTCTTGAAAAATTCAATGAACCAAGAATGGAATCATTCTTTAAAAGGCAGAAAACACAATTTAGCTGAAAGGTGGCATAATGTTTTTGAGAGCCAAGGAAAAGTGTTTAATGACAAGACACTGATGTTAAGAATTTATATGACTAAAAAAACTGAAAAATTCTGGGAACTTTAAAAAAAAAAAAAAAAAAAAAAAAAAAAAAAAAGCCTTCCAGGTGAGAAAAGATGAGATTTAGTGCACACGCAGTAAACCTTTCTTACTTTGGTCTTTTCCCACTCGAATTGTCTTGGGCTGGATCTGGACCTTTCGGAATTTGATGGAGAATTTCAACACCGGCTCCAACATTGTAAAAGTTTTCTGGTGTCCTCAACTGAGGTGATATGTGAACTGCATGGTTATATTGATTTGACATTGGGGATATAGCACCACCACCAACAGCCCCAACATTACCCCTACCACGACCAGCAAATCTCATCACGGAGTTGGCCATATTCCATGGAACCTGAGGGGAAGCTTGATTGCCAACATGAACAGCTAAATGCCGCTGTGGGTAAGGTGTGGCATAAGGTAACATAGGGCTAGGTGGAGCACTTCCCCGTGGGTGCTGCATATTTAGCCAGAAGGCACCATTCATGGAATTAGACATTGCAGCAATCATATGCTGACCTGCCTCATAGTGTGATGGATAATCCTTTTCTTGTCTAATCCAGAGAGTACACTTGATATCAGTGAGTTTTGTCTAAAAACAAGAGCATCTGAAAAAGAAAAATTAGTTGGTTTATTAATTTTACAAAATCCAAATTAAAAAGATAAAATTGTTGCAATAAAATTACCATACATACCAAAGACTACCAGACACCTTCCGCCTTAATATCTTTACAAGAGCCAAAAGAGACCAAAAAATGGGACAGAGATGCCCAATCCTCACCTTCCAGCCTCAACAGATTTCCAAAACATTTGCACAACCTTGTGGGTGATGAATTGTTTTCATCCCTTCAACTCCTTTCACACAGACAATGTTGCTAATCTCATTATTATTGCTATTTTCATGGTAGCTGTTTGGGTGAACTACATTCTTTGGCTCCACTGATCCAGACCTTCATAGCTTGAACCCGTCTTATATACATCAAGTAAACTAATCCTCATTCCTTTCATATTCCATTGGTGATGAGCAAGTTCCACCCAGACACCCCCCCAGAACTATTCCAATGAAGAATGGATTCAAGTGTTACATTCCTAGTGTCAACCCACTCCTGAATCTGAGACACTGTCAGAATTCTTTCTCTCTCTTGAGTTAAATGTTTATTTCATTCGGAAATCAAGGTTCCTATGACTGCAAAAACATGATCAAAACCCAATCACCTCCATTTCAGCGTAAAAAAAATAAACATAAAACAGAGCCAATTTGACCGACCGGCGCCAGCTTCAAAGGGACAATGTTGTCTCAGTCGGCTTTCTATTTCATTCCTCCAACAGCGACCACCCATCGCTTACCCCTGCCGACCTTCAAATGAAATGAGGAAAAGTAATTTTTGTTAGGTGTTTTTTAATTTTAGATTTTCTTTTGTTTTTCTGATTTCTCGATGTTTATTTTCAGTATGGTTTTAAATATTTAGGTTGACAGGGGTCTGCATATGTAATTTTCCTTAATTTTTCATTAATGGCCTTCGTCCGGCCCGCAACCCGTCATTATAACATGATCCAGCCCACGGTCGAACGAGTTGCCAACCCCTGCTCTAAATTACTGCTGGAAATAATTTTCCTGCTTTCTAGATTAATAATTCTTTAATCTTTATATACTTTTAAGTTCTTCAATTTGTTATTACACCTGTTGTTAAAACACCAACAGAGTTTGTTGATCTGTACCTTGGAATTAGTTTTCAGCAAAAATGTTACAACTGCAAGGATTCCTGTAAATTCTAGTTACCCCCACCCCCATTGAGCTTGCTGATGTAGACTTTTTTTTAATCATTTCTCCCAAACAAGACAATAAAGCCACTAAGACACAAGGACTTACTGAGTGTGAAAGAATATGAAAACAAGAACAACATTATCAAGGAGAGAGAACAATAATAGAGCAAGAATTAAAAAGAATGATTGACATTGATCTTCAAAAATTTAAATGCAAAGTTAACTAGAAGCCAATAAGCTGGAAGAGAGTTCCACAAGTGAGGAGTGCAAGAGAAGAAACTCAGCATAGAACTTATGGTTATATCTAGCAATTTCAACTGTAAAATGAGACCTAGCTGCTAATTTAGTACTGTGTTTAAATGTGTAAAAAGAAAGCTCATCAGAACAGAACAATTACCATGAAAATATTTCTAGAAAAGGCACAGGGAAGCTATATTATGGTGACAGGAAAGTGACTGAAGCCGAGATACCAGATCAAGACTGATAACATTGAAGATTCTTTGGATTTTATCAATCTCTAGATACAAAATATAAATAAAAACACTACTGTGACAGATTGATGAAATGATAACTAGTAACGGTGTACCAGCAGGATGGGGTGTTATACCCCTGCTTTTTGCATTAAAAAATTTGTAAATTCTGCCAAGACTTAAAAAAAAAAAAAAAAAATCAAACCAAAAGTGGAGTTAATTTTTATAAATAGTATCTGTAACAAAGTGTGAAAATTGTTTGAATCATTAAAATTGTTCCTATTAAAGTAATAAAATGATATTTCCACAATTTTAAGTACAGTTTTAAAGTAAGATAGCAAGCAAAAAAAAAAAAAAAAAAAAAAAAGGAGAGAGAGAAAAAAAATCAATCCTGAACTATTGGTGCCCAGAACAAAAGGGACCAAAGCTGATGAGGTCTTCAAATCCTCACTCAAGATTTATATCACCTAATACTTGAGCATGGAGCTAAACTGGCATGTAACTTTCAATAATTTACAACACCACAAACAGCAAGCTTGCATTGTTTTAGATCAGACCCAAAGTTTTTTTCCATGGTGTCACTTTTAATGATGTTCTCTGCTTTTAATGTATACGGGTTCTCAAATTCAGTCTGTACCACAAGCATACATATGATCCATATACTGGAAAAATGGTTGACTCATTCTGTTGCTCCGGGAAGTACCGACTCCTGCCAGACTATCTTTACACGTGATTAGGCCAAAAATGGAGTATTGTTAATGCTTTTAAGCCTTGATAAGAGTTCAAAAACACGACTGAGTGGGGAAGATTTATTCTCCACTCTGCAGCCTCTTTCCCACAGCAATTATTCAGATGAGCTCTATTCCTTAGTTCCAACAATTCAGTCTTTTACAGATGTGATACACCATGATGTTTCACAGAGTCAAATGATCCCTATCTCCTCTGTATTTGTGCTACCTTTCAAATAAAATACTCAACTACAAGATGCCATTCCTGGCACTCATGCTCAGCAATATGACTCAAGAAAAGCAGTGAACAAGTGGAGCAGTAGTGGTTGTAGGGCACAGAGAACACAATTCAAAAATTGAATAGATTAAAATAAAAATTTCCTAAACTTTTTTTTTTTATGTTACTAACAACTATGAGATAAAAAAATAAAAATAAAGCAACATTCAAAAGTGGAAAAAAAAAAAAAAAAAAAAAAAAAATTAGTCTAGATCTACAAGGAGAGTGTAAATGGTCTTCTGGACAACTATAAAGTCAGCAGTTTTCCTATGACTGTGGGTACTGAACAAGCGAGAGATTCATAGTATGCATGCTGTATAGAGATTTTTAGTCAAATTCAAAATGGAACTTCAAAATATTTTGAGATACAACTCTTTTTCTATTTTCATCTTTTGAGCTACAGTTTGCAATTCTCATAATCAAAATAAAATGCTTGAGACAGTTTACATGAATTTAGAATACAGATTTCAACTTTTCAAAATAAATGGGGGGAAAAAAAGAAGAAAAAAGTGAACTCAGATTTTTTTTTTTTTGTAATGCATATGTATCACATTGAATGTCAAAATTAAAGGAAGAAAGATTTAGTATATTACAAATCATTGACAATGAACAGAAAGAAATTCCAAGTATAGCATATACTCTAACACTACTGATTGTACATAGTAATAACAAAAAATAAAGCAGTTTTTAAAAAGTGACTAAAATGTCTTGACTGAGATTTGAAGATCACTAGTTACAGGTGACCAGATACTAGCTGGAGATATTTAACTACCTTCTTGGAAGGTAAAGTCAGGAAAAGATTCCGGGGTGAAATGCCCAGATTTTAACTAATACACTTAGGTAGCTCAATGAGATCACTAAAAAAGAGCACAGCATGATGAAAAAGATGCCAAACTTGACAAGAACAAAATTTTATAATCAAAATATTTCTTATTATTAAGAGGAAAGAAAGTATTTTTCAGTTATTTAAAAAAAAATTTTTTTCCTTCTTCCTAGAACATTCTAACTTTTGATTAGAAAAAAAAAAACAAAACAAAAAAAAAAAAAAAACCTTGTTTTTCTTTGTATCAGCGGTACTACCAAATAACAAAATTTTAGCATGCTTTTTTTGTATGACAGATATTAATTTTCAAAATCTTGCAAAAATAAAAATAATTGTCAGATTTTAATGAAACTTCCAGAATCTATTCACAAATGATGGAAATTATTATAAATGTTTTTCTTTTTTTTAAAGTCATGGCAAAACTTTTTTATTTATTACCCCACCCCCACTAATTTTATGTAAACTCTAGAAATTCAAAAGAGTACAATTTAGTGATTATATTAGTTAAAAGCACAAAGCTTTGAGGAAAGCAAATCATGTTTTTTTTTTTTTTTTAAAAAAAAATCAAACCATCTCTAACTGAAAATTAGCTCTGAATTCTAACATACAAAACTCAATAAAACATTAATTTCAAATGCTTTTAGTTGTTTTTTATGAATATGGATAATATTGTTTGAAAGCAAAAAACTTTCGATGAAAAATGAATTTTTAAAACGATTATTTGTTATTTCTTAAATTATTTTATTATTTTTACATTAAAGTTGTTAAATATTCTAAAATTAGGGAATATGGTGTACAGTTTAGTCAATGGTGTTATTAAGTAGATCTATCTTTACAGATAAATTAGAATTTGTTAATCGTTAATTACAATCAATGAACCACCAGCGTATTAAAAGTCCAATTTTGCATGGCTTTTGTATCCATAAAACATCTGTAATTCAAATGTACGGAAGACCGAAAGCAACATGAAATAGCTTCTGGTAGATAAAAATTGTCTGACCATTAATAATGAAGTGATATCTTAAATATAATATGTGATATAAACAAATCTATTTAATTATTTTAATTTTAAAATTAATAATTAAGGAAGGAAATTTGCCCCCCATGTCAATAGTTATTTGAAAAAAAAAAACAAAAACAAAAAAACAACAAAACAAAAAAAAAAACAGAAAATCAGCAAACTTATGCCAGCATATGTGCACCCAACTTAGTGTTTAGCATTGTCAGCATTTATACCAATCTGTACACTTGAAAAGCTCAAATATTTTAAAGCAAACAAACTGAAAAATAAAGCCCGTGAGAATTGAGGTTTTATATATAAAAACAGACAAGGAAGTGATTGCATATCTACAAAAGACTATTTAAATGCATTTTAGTCATCCTTAAAATGGAAAGGTACTTCTGAACAGGATGTTTATTAAATAGTTTTCACTTTTTTTTCAATATATGGAGAAAAAAAAAAAAAAAAAATCACCTCTAGTACTGAAAATGTTTTAAATACATTTCTACTACAGAAGGTAGAACCTAAACAACTTTATATATTCAAATTAGGGCTGCACTAACCTTTTGCCAATTAATTAGTCATCCTTGTTTCTTACATTACTGCCTTAAGAATCAGTTATCTTGGACATAGAAGGATTTAAGTTCACTCTAATAATGATCCATTCATTTTTGTTGGTTAATCTCTGTAATAAAATTAGAGCAAGTACCAACTGAGTAATCAATGCTACACTAAATGTTTTAATTTTTAATTCTTGTGATAAAATTACATCTATTTTTGGCACGACTTTTTTTTTATGTATTATAAAAAAAAAAAAAAAAAAAAAAATGATCTTCAGACTTGAATTTAAGTGGTTCTGAATTAGTACTTTTAAGAAAATTGATGAGATTAACCTAGGAATCTGCTTCTCCCCATTCATTCTATTCTTAGAAGACCAAGGTCTTTCATGAATGTTGACTCTTAAATGATCAGGTGAAATAGAAACCCCCCCACCAAAAAAAAAAAAAAAACAAAAAAACCCTTTTGCAATAGGTACTAAGAACAATATATATATATATATATATATATATATATATATATATATATATAAGAATGCTCATATTTACCAAGCAATCTGAAGATAAAATAACCATCTGAAACAACTAAATAAAAAGTATCCTCCTTGTTGTCTCATTTGGATTGAAAGTTTGGAGGTGAGCAGAGACATTCACAAAATTATATGACAAGCATGTATAATGACTTTTTAGCTCATAAAAGTCTCTGAAATAAAAAAGTGATTTTTTGTGGAATTAGCAATATATAAGAACTGAAAAAAGTCAGTTTTTAAACTTTTTTTCTAACATATAAAAAATATATTAATATTGGAAAAGCAGGGTTTCTGTATAAAAAAAGCAGCTTATAAAACTTACACTTAGAAAGTCAAAATTATTATTTGGAAAAGAATGGGGAGGTTAAAAATAAATTCACTTTTACAATTTAGCAAGCCTTTGTTTTTAGTTTTTTTTAAATACAAAAAAAATGCTTAAAAATAACTGGATTTTTTTAAAGCATTATGTACTAACATGTCTCTAAATGAGAGATAATTTCGATATGAAAATGTAACTATAAAAAAATATACGTGAATGAGTTCATTTTTTAAAATAAATTTTTCAAGTAAATGCCAACTAAAAAGCATGTTTTTATTTCCGTAAAAAAAAAAAAAAAAAAAAATTATATCATATCGGAGAAGAGGATTAACAAGTGCCCAACCGCGTTAACATTTCCAGAGGAAACTTTTCTTCATCTATTCGCATGTTTACAAGACTGTCATTATGCCACAGTTTTGTTGGGTAACCATAGACATTATAATACGAACAGTCTATTATTGAGTCAGGAGTAACTTTACTAAACACTTCTTGCTGTTCAGAGGAAGGAGTGTAAGGGAGAACTTCCTTATATTAGCGGAAGTTTTAAAAGTTTCAATAAACAATTTCAGTGGGGTTTTTTTTTTTTTAATTATAAAAAAGTTTTAGGCTTATAAAAACGCCAACAAGACAGTGTTTTGTTTTTAAACCAGTTGTTAAGAGAATTACAAACTTAAAGATAAATCTGTTAATTTTAAAGATGCCCATGCAGCCCATCCGATGGCACATCAAACCTCCCACACTTCAACTGGAAGTTTCATTTTGTTTGAGAACTTTGTCTTATGAAAAAAAGCACAAAAATGAAGTAACAAACTGTCCTAAGATTTATTTATTTTATCGGAATGAATGGTTCGAGATTAAAAATGCTTTTTTCTAATTGAATTTAAGGAATCGTAGAAAAATAAACAATTAAGTAAGTATAAAAAGCGCCTTTATTCTTTTAAATTTTTCTACTGATTGAAAGGAAAATATAAGTTGTTCCAATACATCATTGTTCGGTAATTTTTTAAAAACTATTTTATTAATTTTTTTTTTATTCAATGCAATGGGACCGTATCAACCACCTTAAAACAATTTAAGATTTTAAGAAGCAGGTGTCATTTAATATCCAGGGTTCCAGATTTAAAATTTGGAATAGAAATAAGAAAGAAATTAAATGCGATGTAATAGAACGAATAAAGATTTTTAGGGACTATACATTGAGTAAAACCCACCAACTAAAAATAATGTTTTTGAAAAAAAAAAAAAAAAAAAAAAATTATCAATTTTTTTTTTTTTTTTTAAATATAAGGACGTGTGGTCATTTCCATTAAAAAGAAAAACAAACAAACAAAAACGTGAATAAGCAAAGATATTTCACTATTTTTAAGCAAAAAACACCAAAACTTTAGTTTCGTTCTCAGACATGCCTTGGGCTTGAAGAAGGTCTCCAGAATAATAATAACCGGTGACAAATTTTTGAAATGTGGAGCAAACGTGCTGAGCCTGTTGCATTATTTTCTTTCGAGTATTTAAACAAAATTAGGCAAGAAAGTTAAACTTATTCTTTGAGTGGAATTTAAAAAGTAAAAACGAATTTATTTCGAATAAGTGTGTGAAACATTTTTTTTAGTAGTTCAATTTATTTTTTAAGGAACCATTTTAAATCCATTGACGTCTAATTGAAAAATAAAACCTCACAACAACTCTACAAAATACTTTTATATTCCAAATATTTCTAAAAATAAAACATGCTTCACATGGAGCCAAACGAAGTAACATTTCATTAACAAATTCCTATTTTTTAAATTGAAAATTGTTCAGGCATTTAAAAATTTTCACTTTTCGCGAAATACCAAAAACGACTTCAGGTTTATGACATTTTCAGTTACCCAAATATATAATATCAATTCTGAATACAAAGTACCTGGAAATAGTAAAAATTCTTGGAATTGGTTTCAATTTTTAACTGGAAAGTAATTTTTGCGTAAGAAGAAAGTTATAAACAGAAACACTAACAGACAGGTAACCTAAAATTTGAAAACCTAAACCGCTACCTATTAAGTTATTTTCTTAATAACGACTATAGAATAATTCACGTGGTTACACTTAATTTTTTAGAGCTTTTTGTCGTTTAATTAAAACTTCTTAATTTTTTTCTTTTTTTTTGTTTTTTCTTTTTTTTTTACTTACATTTCTTTTTTTCTGGCTTGAATTTAGTCGCTCCTGCTGCTGCTTCTTCTTCTTACTGGCCAACCTCGTGGTCAATATCAGCGGAAGTTTGCTTAATTCGTCACCGCTCTGAGCGTACCAAAGTTTTCATACGTCATCAATCTCTGTGCATTATGACGTCAACGTATCCAGCCGTCGAAATGGCGTGTGCAGAAAACACAGTCCTGGCTACTAAACGCTAAGAGATTCGTTTGCAACTGGATTCAATTCAAACAGAAAACGAACCAGTAAAGGCTATTCGAGAAGCTACAACCCGCTGGTGCAGTCCACATTCACCCAAAGCGATCCCCTTTTGGCCAGTGACACCAAAAACCTTGAACAACACTTGTTCTTGTGTTAATAATACAAATCTTTATATACATATACACGCATACACATATCTATCTATCAATTTCTTTTTTTTTTCTTTTTGCATTCGCTCTTTCTTCCCCCCTCGCTTTATTTTATTACGTACTCCCCCTCCTCTTTTTGGTCTATGCCTAACTAGAGACGGCAGTCGCCATGAGTGTTGACACGTACGGACCAAATTCACAAACTCTCTCCTTTCTGGACACCGAAGAGACTGACCACCTAGGTGCGGACACCCAGGGATCAGACTTTTACTTCACCGACTTTACTTTACCGTCTCAAACCCAGTCGCAAACTCAGGCGTCGCAGATTGATGGAGGACAGAGTCAAAGCCAGGTAAGTAATAAAAAAAAAAAAAAAAAAGTATGGAGAAGGAGTGAGAGTAGGTACATGGATTATAGGGAGTAATTTAGGGAGAAGTATGGGTGAGAGTATATACTGATCATAGAGAGGAGTTAAAAATTGTCTAGCCTAAATACAACACATACGTAAAAGTTTTATCTATAATTCTACATGCATAATATACTCAACTGCTTTGTACTGTTAATTTGCTTGCATGTATAATAAAAGCAAGCCACAACAAGCTTTTTCTCTCCCCCATTTTTATAAACATTATTTTCTCTGCTCTTTTTAAATAACTAGGAAAATAAAATTGTGTTTTAAAACTAAAAGTATTTTGTATTTTACCTGAAATTAGATTTGACTTTTTAGTTTTTAATTAATATCCAAGGAAGTCTTTTTGTTAGAAATGCATAGAATCTTTTTTTCCTGCTCTTATGTTTATTTTTTATTTTTATTTTTAAAGGTAAGACAAGAATGAATTTTTTTTTTTTTTTTTTTATAAACGAATTATTTAACAGTGATTAAAAATATTCACTAGTTTCACTACATGGTTAAGCCATTCTTTTTCTCCTTGATTTTAAAAACATTTTTTTCCAAAGTATAAAACAGATTTCCAGTGATTACCTATTAAAGGGCGGGGTAGAAATGCGACATGTTTCGAAAATGTAAGTAATGTAGCACTTCTAGTGTTAAACTTTAAAATAAGCCTTTTTTTTTTTTCTTTCTTAATGATTTTACAGACTGCATAGTGATCAATTTCAAGTGTACTAACCCAAAGGCTAAAACCGTAGACTTCACTTAAACTCATTTGGGATAATATTTTTTTTTTTTTTTACCCATGTGCGTAAATTCCTTTTAAACCTAGGGCCCCAGAACCTGAAATGATGAACCTGATCTAATAATTCCGTATTGACATGAAACAACTAAAGCTTTTTTTTTTTTTTTTTTTTTTTTAAAAAAAAAAAAGGCAGTAAATAAAATGTGTGTGGTGGTGGGGGAGTAAACTTTGCAATAATTAAATGTCCACCTCCACTTTTTCTTCCCAATAATACTTCAATTACGGGTGCATGATTTACTGATCATAGGTAGCTAGTCTCTTCTACGTTTTTTTTTTTTTTTTTTTTTTTTTTTTTTTTTCTTCATAGATCGCATATTCTCTGTCTTGCTGCTAGAAGACTATTCACAATCCTGATCACTTTTTTCTTTGGTTGTGTGTTGGATTCTATCCAAAGAAGCACTAATAAATAATTAAAAAAAAGAACGAAAATAAACAAAAAAACTGGTGATGCCATCAGCAAAGAAAAAGAATCTTTTTTCACTTTTCTCTTACTACTATTTCTCACTCTTCATACAATAATCCATTTCCCCCAAAAAAGCTTAGGTCAAGGCTGGACTTTTGTAATGGTCTCTAAATCTAAAATCAAATATGTTGTGCATCGGTCACTTCCTGTCTTATTTCATCTTTCTCTAGTTATGAGGTGAAGCATGTGAAAAATTTCTTTTTCGTTTTAAGAAATTTTCTGTCGTCATTTCTTGACTTATGCGGAGATGAGTTTTCACCTCTGTACAAAAAGTATTTTTAATAATAAGAAAAGTTACACTCTGAATGTATATTGACTGTCGTAAGAAGCTTGAAGCAGCTTCTTTAACCTAGGACATTTGACCACGTTGTTACATTACTTAACTATGAATGTTAAGTAGATGACTGGATTCCTGTATTTATTTACTTATTTTCTATTAAAGCGTTATTAGACGCATTTACAATTTCTGTACTTACAACACAAAAGGTTGTTGCTTTCGCCATATAACATGTGTACTTATTATTCACTTTAGACTAAGCTTTTCGCTTTTTACTTGCCTATATGGGGTTGGATCTGCTAAATAATTTTAATTTCACCATTGTTGATGAAATAAGGATTGGGACAATGTTTTCAATTTAAAAACGATAAAAATATGAGGAATTATTACTCTTTTTGTTTTTCTGTCTTTTTTTAATCTTCTTCCTTAACCCATCAAAAATTTGCAATTTTCGCTTTTTGGGTTTTTTTTTTTTTATATAATTGAACCCTAACGTGACGTTTAAATTTTATTTAAGAAATGACGTTTAAAAACCGTTAAAATAGGCATGTATTTGAGCCAAGCTATATGTAGCGACGAGTTTAATCTGCTTTTTTAAAATAAGTTGAAGAATATGGAGCAGGTGTCCTCAAGAAGAGTCAGCCATCACTGCACACACAGCGATTGATAACATGTGGCATCAATCAGCCTTTTTTGTTTTTGTTTTAAATTATTTTCTTACACTTAAATTACTGAAAATTAGTAAATAATTTGAGAATTTAAAAGTGAGAAGGTAAATGTAGATCTGTACGATATACATTAGTTTTGATTTTTGAATTGGTTGATTCTCTTTTTTTAACCGAAATTTTATCGCCTTTTTACACGTCTTTTTTTTTTTTTTTTTTTTCCGGAAAAATAAAATTATCTATATCGATTTTTAGACTTGAAAAAAGCAGTACATCAGACAACTAGGAAGTCATTTATTTTTAAAAAAATGAATTGAAAGTAATAACCTTTTATTTTGCCCACAAGAGTTTGTCTGAAAAAGTGGAGATAAATCTTTCTTTAGTAATTCTACATTTTTTTTGTTTTTGTTTTTTTACAAATTATTTTAAAATAAATATATGAATTTGTAAAATATTTGCTCATCATTGGCTAGAGTTGAATAAAAGAATGTAATTTTCATTTCCGCTTCTTATTCGATGTTTTCGTGGAAAAAGAACCAGAAATAATAGTCGTGGTCGTCGTCTCAATATGTCGTCATCACTGAAGAAGAGACTCACTCTGTGTGTGTGTGTGTGTGTATTTATAATTTTAAACTCGTCGTCCGTCATGTTGACTTCGTTTTCAATTTTTTTTTTTTTTCCCTTAGGGAAAGATAGAATTGATTTGTTGAAGGAAACTAGGAAAATTAATCATCATTATTAGCTGTCTAACCATTCGCGTTGATATTTATATAATAATTATGATTATTTTTGGTTTTCTTTTTTTTGATCGTAATAAAAAAAAAAGTTTACAATTTACATTTTTAAATTTAAATATCTTTTGTAGTGTAAAAAATGTTTGGCTTTCGAGATTTTCGTTTTTCACTAATTGTGCTTGAGCTTGACTAGATCAATTATTTTTCAGGTTATTGTGATTTTTTTTTTAAAGTCAGATGTTTAATTTCTGTTAGGCTCCCGGCATTAACTGAATATTTGAGCATTTCTAATATTTGCATCGGAATTGTGATGACTAAGAAAAAATAAACACCTAATCCATGAAAAAATATTCCTACGATTTCACTTTTTATTCAATATTTAAAAAAAAAAATACATAGCATTATTTTTATTTATATCTTGGATTTAAGAGAGGATGAATGATAATTATGGATTCAGTCAGAGTTAATGAATTTAACATCTCATTTAATTGTTTTTATTTTATTTTATTTTTAGCATACATTGAAACCGCGTAAAAATGAAAGTCAAAACATATAAATTTAAATAAAATCCTACTGGTATATAGCTGATCATTATGACCTTGTTTTCCTTTTTTCCCTCGGAAAAATAAATCTTAAGATTTCGCTGAAGCTTTTTTTTTTTTTTTTTTTATCAAAGTATAATGTACAGCTAAAAAATACAATCAGTAGATTTTTTTTCCAACTTGGGGCACTTGTTAGCTTATGAACAAGTTGTTGTTTTTTCTCAGCAGTAAATAATTCGTGAATCGTGATTCTTTGATCAACATACAAAGATTCTATAATAGTGTGCGTAAACACCTTTTCACAGTGCAACAGATACTCTGAAATTGGGTAGATGTGCTGCCGATCAATATGTAAATGTCATTTTTGACGGGTGCTGTGCTAATGTTGATATAACATTTGATGTTTGTTTGATCTTCTAATGAAATATAAAAAAAAGTGTAAGCATTGAATTGAAACAATCAGGAAAATAAGATTCAAAATAAAGTTAAAGAATCTAAATTTGAATTTAGTCTAAGTTTTTAATTTTTTCTTTTGTCTGTACATTTGACAACATGAATTTGTTGACTATATGCGATGCCCTATCAAGATAAGGGACAGCCATGGCTACTTCTTCACGGTTTCTTTCTTGTCTTTTAGTTTTATTATTGCTCTACTACCTATATTCCACGTCAACATTGAATTTTCAATTGTTTGTTTGTAATTTGTAAACGTATTTGAATTTTGTATAAATTATTTATGTCGTATCCCTTCAGGACGTGGGCGATTATAGCTTTCCACGACTTCCTGTCCTTTGTAGCTCTCAATAAGTTTTGTCTTTTTTGTTATCTCTCCTGATCCCTATTCTGCCAACCATAAACAAGCTTATGTAGAGAGATTATTTACGGTTTTCCTGTCTGTCTTGCCTTTAATGTGTGTCAAATTCTCCAAACCCTTTTTCTTCATTATGTGCCCTAGCTAAGAAATTTCAATTGTTTATTTCAGATAGCGTCCTGTTTGTTTCTAAATTCTATCAATACTAAAAAAAAGTAACATTTTTTTTTAAGCTTTTTAAATGACAAGGCTTTATTTCTGTTACTGATAAAACAAAATTGGTCTATTGATCTTTTATCAGCAGTAACTACAAGCAATTGTTGTTCATTGTTTACAATTTGAAGATGCATTTTAAAGTGCATCTGTTATGGATGCACTAGGTAAAAAATACTTGCGAAAGATAGCTTTTAAAATGGCATCCTAAATTAACAATGAAGTCTTGATTTCAAGCAGGAAAAGCTGGAAGAGGGGTGCTGGTTAAGCCATGATATTTTGTAAGGATTCAGTGTGTGTATTTTAATTTCCTTTTTATCTTCCCACAAATTTATAGAATTGTTTCAGCAAAGATGTTTTGGTGATAACATTTTTTACAATGATTGAAAACAATAAGAAATTCTGTAATATTTATTTTTAACCTGTTGATTCCCAACACTTAAAATATTTATCATTGCTCACAATTCATTCTATAAATTTTTAAACTTTTGTTGCCTTAAAACAGAATCGGATAATTATGGGAAGAGGTTTTGTTTTTTTTTGTTTTTTTTTTTTTGTTTTTTTAAGTCAATTGTTAAAATCATTATTTGTGAAAGATAGTAAGTAGACTAATTAATATATTTCTCTTGTCCACAGTTAACAACCAGTTGTCAAGGTGGCACCCTGTCATCTACATACATGTAATTTTTAGTCTTAAATGAAACACTTAGAATAATTCTAAAGGTTTACTGATATGACTTTTGACCATTTTTATTGATATTATTACAAGATGGTTTCCTCACCTTGGCCTAAATTAGCTTAAGTGTTTGATTACAATTTTGTTATTTTGCATAAAAAGTGATAACTTATCACTCTGATAGTGTTTTAACATTTTTGATAGAAAATTTAAGTAATTCTTTTCCATTTATTAAATGCTATTCAATATAGCCTTAAAAATCATTTTATTTTTATAATGGGAAGTATCAAATTAAGTTTGGTTTTTGAATGAATTCTTTTTCCTTCAATAAAAGTGTAGTCTTTTTTTTTTTTTTTTTTTTTTTTTTTTTTGCTAGTGATAGTGACTCATTGATAGCATGAGAAAATTACTTTTCCACATTTCTTAAAGAGAAAAAAAAGTGAATACATAACTTTCATCTGCAAGAAACTTTCCATGTATTTAGATACTTTTGGCATTTACCTGAACTTAAAGTATTAGTCATTGCAATGGAAACCTTTTTAATTCGATTTTGTGACTTTCTGTTCACTTGAAGTTGTTGTACATCTTGCTAATGTTAATAAAACTAATTTTACAGTTATGAAAGACACTAAACCTGATATTTTTTTTTTTCTATATGAACTTATTTCCAAGTTAAGTTTTGAAAATTAAGTTTTGCCAACTGAAATTTTATGAAAGATTAGTATATGACGTTCCAATGGATAAAAATACCTGTCGGATATGAAAAACTACTAAATAGTATGGAAAGATACTCAAAATATGGGAAACTAATAAAAAAAAATCTAAAGTAAGAGCCTTTTGTAGTCTGGCTGGTATTTTTAATCTATTGGAAATGTTTTTAAACTAATCTTTCAATCATCAAAATTCTAATTTGTCAATTGGCAAAAGTTAAATCTTTTATTTTGTGTATTAAATAAAGGTGTTTCATCTTATAATGCTACAATACATATTTTGCATAAGATCCAAATGGTAAAGATGTTGAATAATGATAGGCTGTTTTGCTAAATTCTCCTTGTCAATTGAGCATTGTTGAACGGTAAATAAAACTTAGTAGATATTGATCAGTCCTGAAATAAACGTATGTAGGCTGAAACTTTCTCACTCTGAATATTTAAAATATTAAATCTTTTAATTTACCTGTAAATTTTTTGAATATGTCACTATTATTTATTTGTGATGATAATCTAATGTGGAAATTTGTTCACTTTATTTTTAATGCTTTTAAATGTTATTTGTCAAAAGCTTCTCATTCCATTCATTAACAATATTGTTTTAGTTAATGTTATTTGACTCTTGATCTTTGCATCTTGTTTGAAATTAAACTGGGTCATAATGGTGACTAAGAAATAGAAGTTTTGAACGAAGTTATTGAATGAACAGTAAGATTTCAGTTTGTCATTTGTAAATGGAAATTATCTAGAAAGTCAAATTTAAGGTTAACTTTGTAAATAATTCTAATTGAAAATGACAGGATTTAGCACTTTTTTTTTTTTTTTTTTTTTTTTTTTTTAATCTCAAATTATTAGAAGGCATGCATCAAAGTGTGTAAGTAGTTCCAAACAAGATTCAAAATGGTTTATATGCAGTGCCTGTACTAGATTGTTGTTTACATCCTAAAGCCTCTAATTGTTAGTCAATGCAAATATTTGTTTCTTATCAAATTTGAGTTTACAATAGCTAAATCACAGCTTTCAATTGATGGTTGTTCCTAAACTTGACTCACTTAATTTACAAAGTAATCTTATAAATATATTGTATCATTTGTGAATATGCTAGGAAATTTCTTTCATCTGCAAGAGGTATTTTAGTTCCTATTTTTGGAAAATTTTTTGAATTAAGTTTTTTGTACATCTATGCAATTTTTTGATCAAGAGAATTTATCAAGGTCTTTATTTTTTTGTTTAATAATGTGGATTTTAGTGATGTTTTCATCTTTTCAAGTTTTAATAAATAACTGAGATAGTATACTGTTAAAGTTCACAAAATGATGTAATTGATTCTTTCAAAAACTTGATATTTTGTGGTTTTTCCATGAAATATAGACAGAAAATATCTGTTGGGTTAGCATTTGATTGGCCATGTTTTATTAAAACTTAATTTGTCAATATTTGCTTGCTTTACAGTTGGTATTTTTTTACACATTGTTGAATGAACAAATTTTTGCTGCTCTGGTTTTAGGCTGTTGGTTTTGTTAATGTTGATAAACTTTTATTAATATTCATTGTGATCCTGAATGTTATGCTAATGTTTAAATGGCTTAAAACAATGGATGTTGCTTTGTAATGTACAAAATATTGTTTTTGTTTCTCAGTACAAACCAGGTACACAATTTATACTTTTCAAATAAAATCCCTAAATCTGTTTGAATGAGATAGTACAAAATGAAATTACCTATAGCAGACTGTTTTTAAACTTTATGCAGGAAGTAGGGGATTGTCTTGTTTATGGAATTTTATAAAAAAAAAAATAATAATTTAAATATCTTGAAGTTTTAATTTTGGCTTTAGTTATAAGAAAATAACAGTTATAAGATTTTATTTTAAATTAAGTTTTGTGTTACCTACAGAAATACTTCAACATTGTAATAAAAGCCCCCTGAAATTTATGAGCATCTTGTAGAAGAATTAATATATAAATGACAATCTGATATATGCATAATGCCAAAAACTATATTATAACATTAAAAGTCCAGCATGACATAATTCCAGTAATATTTTCTTTAAAATATATATATCTCAATCTAACATTTTTCACTTTTAGTAAAGCTTTGTCACCGAATTAGATATGGTAGTATTCTTACTTTGGTGTTCCATTTTTCATTGGTTAATCATGTTTCATGTGCATTCAACTTGTTAAATAAACATTAGTATAATTTGTGGCATTCCGGATTCAAGGAGAGGCAATGTGTCCCTTCAAAAGTTCTAAAAAAAAAAAAATTAATGGATTCCAATCCTAACTGAAAAACCGTAAATATTTCTTTACATACATAAATATTTACAGCCTTTTAGTTAGGCTTCAAATGGACATCATGTCTCCTTGAAATTGGAATGCCACAAATTATGTTAACGTTTGTTTAGCAACATGAAACCAGATTAATCAATGAAAATTAAACACAAAAGTAAAAATACTTGAATTTCTTTGCTTTTATCTATCTCATTCTATGACAAAGCTTTACTAAAAGTGAAACCTGTTATGTCAATAAATGTTTTCTATTTGTTCTTTATCTTATCATTGTCAGATTCTGATCTCTGTTTGATCCAAACTTATATATCTTGTGTGTATTTAAATTTCTGTAGAGATATCTATAGTTGAACTTGTGAAACTTCTCTTGTGAATTTAACAGATTTTATAAACATATTTGAGGAAAATGCATTAACAGCCTTTACATATATATTTAGATTTTCAATGTTGTATGGTGTGTTTCCTTTTTTCTGCATTGACTGCCTGTCTTCTGGGAACAGCTTTATATATATATATATATATATATATATGTATATATATATACTTTAAAGCAATATTGTCTGAATCAACTTTTAGTCATTAAACTAGTTTCCATTATATCAAACTGTCAGGTTGTCACCTGGTGGTGGTGGGGGGGTATCCTGAAGTTGTTTTCTGTAGTGTTTGCAGGTGAAGTTTCTGTGACCTTCAAAGATTGTTATATCAAACACTTAGTTCACACAAATTGCCAATGCCTTCTCTTATAAATGTAATTTTATTTTCTCCTATGCACACACACAAATCATATATTAAAAATTTACAATGTAAATTATGGTAAATTTTCTTTAGTCCAATAAATAGCAAATATTTTCCTCATTTAAACTAATTCAAATTCTGCTATATTTCAGTATATGAATACGAAGATGAACAGTTATTTTTACTTTTGTTTATGTTTGGGTATGTCCAAATGTGGATCAGGGCTGATTATAGATCTAAATAGGTTATTTGAATTCTAAGTACCATCATTAATATTTTGATTAGATTTTTCTCCCACTTAATCACAATTATTGTAGCTCTAACTCTTAGCCTCTGATATAATTTAACCCAGAAGCTCATTTTACATGGACAATGTCTCAACTGATTTGGCAATAGTTGGAGGGCATCTAACCTTGAATGTTGTGTGTGTAATATATATATATATATATATATACACACACACACACACAAGCTGAAAAACTAGTTAAACATTTATAATGAACATAATTCATCTAAGAGCTTGTTTGTCTTGAAAATACTTTCTCACGCAACCTCTTGCCCTTGAACAATTTTCACATTGTGTCAATTATTTATTCATTTGTTTCAGAATTTTGTTAGATTCTAAAATGTTTTTGCCTCTCACCAATATGTCATATTTATCATGTTCTGATTGTTTGTTGCTGCATTTTTTTTTTTTTTTTTTTTTTTTTTAAACTAGTTTAAAATTGAAGCCATTTCAAAATAGTACAGTTTGACTGCCTGATTAACTAGGATAGTATTGTGATTCTTAGGCTTGCATGTTTGCCCTAATTTGTCAGTGTCTGTTATCAAATTAGTGCTGCTAGTAAAACCGTGCTTTGTTTGGTGTAACTCCGAGTTTCCTGTGTGTGGCAATCATCAGTTGGACCAAATGGTAAGAAAAAATATATTTATCATTAGTATATAATTTGATTCTTCTTCCTTAAAATGAACAGGCAGAAAGTACCTATTAGGTTAGACTGATCAAAAATGAATTGCTGAGTTTTTTTTGTTCCTGTCACAAAGCTGTATCCTATATTTTCAATAAGCATAAGTCTTCAAAGGCTAAAAACAATTGTCACTGGCAAATTGAACTTTCCACTTACAAATACAATATCAGATATCGACTGGGCATGAAAAACACATGCCCAGGTGTTTTAATGAGAGCATATTGTGCTTCTGTCGTAAATATCCACCTAAAGAATTACATAATCTATCATTCTGTGTGTGCCATAGAAAAGCCAAGATTTGTGAGAGAAGGAGGTAAATTAATCAAAGCTACTCAACCATTTGAAAGATTGAATATCTATTTCAAGGAACTGCTTCCTTCAAATTGAGGAGGAAACAAATATTTGTTTACTTTCATTGATGTATATAGTTGTTTGCCTTTGCGTGTAAGGACATGCTCACTATAACTGTATTGTCTTGCTTAAGTAAATTATTTGGTATGCTAAGTTACATACTCTCATAGAGGACCTAGTTTTATGTCAGGAGTTAAGATCCCCCCCCAAGAGAAAAGGAGTAGTTACTAGTAAATCTACTGCATACAACCCATGGGGAAACTGTCAAGTGGAGAGGCTGAATGGAACCCTGGGGGATTATTAAATTAGATTTAAAATTGAGAGGTTTACCTGGGCATCAATAGGAAACTATTATGTGATGCTCTCCAGTTGATTTGTTCCTTACGGCCATGAATTGTACTCTTCACAAATGGATGTTTTCTTATCTGAGGAAATCAACCTCTGGAAGATCTGTTCTTTTGCACTTGACGATTCCTGGGAAAGTGCTTATGAGAAACTGATTAGAACAAGCACTAGCCTACTGTATGAAAAGTTGGGACGATTCTAGCAAATTCCAATTACAGCCTTGTTAGGTTACAAAAATGGAAAAGAAAGTACTGTTTCTCTGTCGCCTCACTCCTGCTGGAAAAGTACAATCTTTGAACCTCAATCAGTTAAAATAGTCTCAAATAATCCTATACTGGATTTGGATGGAAATAAAATGACAAAATCAGAAGATACTGTACCACAACCAGTGTCCAGTAATTCAACTGAAGGGGCTGAACCAGGAACCTGCAACTCCCCTGTAAATATGCCTAAGGTGCTCTAAACATACCAGCAACAAAGAATCCAATTTTTTTTTTTTTTTTTTTTTTTAAGTGCATTCTTTTGCCGAAATAAAGTACTTCAAATTTACATTGTCAAAAAAAAAAAAAAAAAGTGAGAGAATATTATATTCATATACAAATCTACACCTTTACTAATAGCAGCTGATACTGTTCTCTAATTATAGTTTACTACAGAGAGATGGTGAAATTAGTTGGCAAATTTGGAGTAGGAACTCATAATGAATGCTGAAAAAAAAATGGGTACAGTGATCAGGAAGTGGCCAACACCTGGTTTCAAGAATGCTCAAGACTTGTATTGACATAGAGAAATCCAGGAGAAATGAAAAACCAAATTGACTATATAACTGAACTGAGATTCAGGAATGCATTTTTATGTAAACTTAGCCCCAGCTCATCATAATCACTACTACAATACCTATCACTGGGATTGGTATAGTAGGACATTTGCTACATTCTGAATTGCCTGCAATTGCTGCAAGAGTTCTAGGAAATGCAAAGTGTAGCTATGCTTGAGTGCTCCAGGCCAAGGAAGAAAGCAAACAAATTGGATCCCAAGAATTCTGGAATATCTCTCAACCAAATTCTGAATAGAGTCAAGGTATCAGTAGCTACTATTATAAATGGTCCCAAGGTCATCTCGTCCTAGTCAGACATGGCAACGCTCTTTATCTCGAATTCACTGGCTTACCGTGTCTTACTGAGCACAATCTCGGTAATATTTTCATTGCAACCCAAGAAGTAGCAAGACTTATCAAGTCTTGGCCCTAAGAAGGCCACTGGTCCAGACAAAATCCTAGTGGTTGTCCTTAAGAATATTAACCTGATTTTAGTGAAATTACTTAACCACTGCTTGAAGTGAAATCTTTCCTAAGTCTATGAAAGGTATCAAGTGTATGCTCAATTTTCAAGAATGTAGGTGAGCACTCATCCCCATTCACAGTATAGAACCGTCAGTCATTGGAAAATTCTTTGAAGCTATAATCAACAGGAAGTTTATTGTTGATCACCTCAATATGAAAAGTCTCTTGAGTGTCAAATGGTATGGATTTCTATCTGCCCAATCCACTGCTAAAATCTTAATTGCAATTACTTACAGAATTAGTCAGGCACTTGACAATAAAAACATCTCGGGACATTTGCATTAGATATTTCAAAGGCTTTTGATAAG
This sequence comes from Acanthosepion pharaonis, assembly GCA_903632075.3. Lineage (NCBI taxonomy): Eukaryota > Metazoa > Mollusca > Cephalopoda > Sepiida > Sepiidae > Acanthosepion > Acanthosepion pharaonis. The sequence goes on from CAHIKZ030001112.1 coordinate 3,168,493, forward strand.
GTGTGACATAAAGGGTTACTGCTCCAGCTCTCTTGCTGTGGAATCACTGGAAGAGTTTTCTCGACTATAAAGTCCTTCCTCGCGAGTAGGTTCCTGAAGATCGTTGTTAATTGTTTGTCATCCGAATCTCAAGAAATCAATGCAGGCATCCCCCATGGGACTTCCTACTCTATGTAAATGATCTGCCTAAGAGTATACTCGGATCACTGATGATACCTTTATGACCAGAACCTTGCAACTGATCTCTCCTCTGGCCGAGCTATAACAACTCGGTGGTGGCTGGTCACATTTAATACCTTGAAAACCAAACTAATGACCTTCCACCAATCAGAATTAATGGCTGTTCCCTCAGGGAAACCCTGTTCCTTGAGCACCTATTGAGAATTAAACTTTATCCACGTCAAGTGCAATTCATAGCTAAAGATGCTGAGAAAATCGTTGGTTCCCAGTTCTGCTTCAAGTTGCTGCTATCCTATACTTTTACAAGATCAGGCTAAAAATGAAGCACTGCTGCCATTTATGGGCAGGTGCTGCCCAGTCTTCACTTTCTATTCTAGATAGTCCAAAAGCATCTTCATACCCTTGTAAGTGACGACCTCTTCCCTACAGATGAGAACAAATGCAAGCAGGCTGAAGAGGAATTTCCAGTAAACAGAATGCTCTGGTATATTTCAAACAAATTATATTGATTGGAATGTAACAACATCAGCAGTCATCTATTTTTGAGACATTTGTAAACACAAGTTAGTTCTCAGGTTTTAAAGATCTTGCAAAAATAAAATATTTTTCTGAAACTTTGAGGAATAGTAGTTGATTTTAATGTCTAATTAATAGGTACCTCCAAAAAAAAAAGAGCATAGCATGATGAAAAAGATGCCAAACTTTTATCATCTAAATGTTTGCTATTATTAAGAGGAAAGATCAAAGTATTTGGTATTTTTTACATTTTTTAATCATTCCTAGCACATCCGAAATTTTTGTTAAAAATCTTTTTTTTTTTCTTTTTTTGAGTCAGCAAAATTGGCCTTTTTTTCCATTTATAAAAAAAAACTGGAAATCTCACCTTGAAATTCTTTTAAATATCAATTATCATTTTTTCAAAACTTATTTTAAGAAAATCAGAAATTGTTTATTTAAAATATTTTCAACCAAGCTTAACTTAGCTTCTGCACCGAAAAAATGTAATTTGAAAATAAAACAAAGGTCATAAACTTTCGCATCACTTGAAGGGTGATAAATGATATTGATCGATTCCGTGGGGCTAATTTGTTCTACAGAAGCAGAAAAGTGAAATAATTTACATTTAAATGAACAAATTATTTACCTCATTATTTTTAAGGAAAACTTTCATCACTCTATTTTTTTAAATTTTTTTTTTTTTTTTGTACTTAGCTTTCACCTTTTACGTTTACGATACTTTATGGAAAATATATTATAAAGAAATTAAAATAAAACTGTTAAGAGTGAGATTAAATTTCATATTTCATAAGAAAGGTATCTAATTAATTTATAGGTACCTTTCTTATGAAATTTTATCAGAACTGTACATAAAAAAACTATAATTTTATGTACATTTATTACATTTGACTGTGTTACTTGTATTTCCATTCATCTTATTAATTTTGATATTTCATTTATGGAAAAATGTCATAGCTGAGATTAATATAAAAATAAGATCATGAATTTCATAAGATGATACTGATACTTGTAGGTACCCTTCTCTGTTGAAATTGAAAAATCAACGTTTCGCAAAAGTAAAGGCCTTAATAGTGGAGAACAATGCTTAACTCAAATAACGCAACTTAATTGTATTCTGGTTGGTCTTCTGTACGTTATAATTACAGCCTGATTATAAACACAAAATTAAATTTCTTAATTACTGCAGATCTTCTGATTAGTCAAAATGATACAATTTACAACGCACTAAAAAAAAAAAATCTATCTCATAAGGAGACTTGGGAAACCCGATGCGGCTTTTAACTAATTTTATAATATTTTAAATGTAAAATCTATTATAATTAAATGTAAAATCTATTATAATTAAGAAATAACAAATAATTGTATTAAAAATTCATTTTTCATCAAATTTTTTTGCTTTCAGAAAATATTGTCCATATTCATAAAAACAACTAAAAGTAAATAAAAGCATTTGAAATTAAATAATGTCTGTTTAATTGAGTTTTGTATGTTACAAATCAGAGCTGATTTTTTTTTTTTTTTTTTTCCCCCCAATTAAAAACAAAAAATACATGATTTGTATTCCTCAAAGCCTTGTGCTTTTAAATATTGTAATCACTAAACCCAATACGATCAAATTTCTAGCTTTTCCATAAAATTAGTTATTGGGGGGTAATAAATATAAAAAAAAATATTTCTGCCATGACTTTAATAAAAAAAACAAAAAAAAAACAACATATTTATAATTTCAATCATCTGTGAATTGTTCCTGAAAGTTTCATTAACATCTGACAATTATTTTTATTTTTGCAAGATTTTCCAAATTAATGTGTGTCTTACCAAAATAAACGTGCTAAAAGTTTTCTGTTATTTTACTATTTCTGGTGATACAAAGAGAAACAGGCTTTTTTGTTTTTTTTGTTTTTTTTTCAACCTGACATTGGCCTGATGAGTTAACAGCTCTGTTGTTCTGTGGGGACTTTATCTGTAAAACATCAGTGCCATTTTTATGTATTTCTTTTTTTTAAGTACTCAGTAATCTTAAAAATTTAGTAAAATATTCACCATAATCTAATGTTTTATTGAATTTTAACGATTTCGGCTTTAAATTTAACCTCTTCCCTGCCAATTATTTTAGGAAAAAATGTTTCATTTTCAGATAAATTTATTTGTTTTTAATATAGTAACTAAGAAACTGAGGCACCTTGAAGTACCCGAGTAGTGGCTAACACCTCTATCAGACGGATGAGTTGACAATTGGACTTGTTTCACACTCGGAAAGGCATAAAAAGAATCAAGATTGATGTATAACCACATCTGTAGCTTATACTTGAATGTTTTGGATGTGTTTATTAATCAGTACCTGAAAGACACTTTTAGTAAAAACTATATACACGTCTATGCCAGGTATGATTGCATCCATAAACAAATGTAGTCAAAGATAATGAAAATAATCTTCATTTCTATTTACCTCCATTTATTAACTTGGCCTGATTTTATTTATGCTATCTCATAGCTGCTGGTGTTTTGTTTTTCCTTTCTCTTACAAAGGAGAAATAAAATTCTGAAACAGAAAAACCATCTGATTAGGTGATGTTATGGTGAGATGTGCTCCCCAAACTGTCTTTGGCCGTGGCCCTACTTGAGCAGTTTCATATAATCTTCACCCCCCCCCTTTTTTTTGTGAAATTGATGCTCTTCAATGTTACATCAGAAGCAGCAATTGAAATTGAACCCTTTGCAGTCAATCAACTCCATATCAAAATGGCTTCTAACTAAATAAGAAGAGCAAATAGATCTTATCCATGTTCTTAAACAGGGTGGGCTTCATTTGACAAATCCATGAAGCTAATAAATAAAAAGGAATTCATGGAGGTGTGGTGGTACCAAAATCTGGTTTTGTCCTGTGGTTGTCTCTACTATAATTTTGAAAGTATTTTGGTATGTGTAGTAAAATACCAACATTTCTATATTTTTCGAGATAAAGGGGAGGAAATCAATCAAATAAATAAATAAAAAAGGCAAGGTTTTTCTTTGTGGAGACTATTCTATGTGAAAGTTAAGATGGCACTATAAAAAGCTCCATATTGTGTGAAGAACAATTGTATATTTTAAGCAGCTTCAAGAACTGTTCTGACCACAACTATATGTATACCTGTAGTTGCCTTACTAGGATCAGCCGAAAAGGTGACATGTGACCACACACACAATAGTGAAGCAGTGAGATGTTATTTTTAGTATTTGGTAAGACTGAAAAACTCAACTTGCAGAGACCTATTCACCCAAAAACCCATCAAATAAAGAAATGATGATGGGTACTCAGGTAGATTCTAATTTATGAATCCCCTAACTATTAATCTAAAATTTTACAAGATAAATGTACAAAGGGATGTGTTGTCTGTTAAGTATTTACATGAACTGACAATGGTCAATATTCTGGCTGAAAGTGCTCCTTTGGAAGAAATGAGAATTTGTTGGTGACTAAGTCAAAATAAGTGAAAGACCATTTTGTGCTACTATCATATTATCCAGGTACTTGGTGAAATTTCACCACCAAAGTGACATTGCCCATCAGGCATGTGTCCAGTGCTTGGTATCTCCTTGAGTATAAGCTTAGTGCTGTCCCAAGTACACCAGCTGCATGATTCGTCCCCCAAATACAACCAATTAAAAATGAGTGATGTTTCACTGAAATAGCCTCAAAATATTTGAGTACAGGTGTATACGAGAAAACATTTTCAGACAGTGGTGGTATCATGAAATTCCTCTGGAAATACTATGATAGCTTGGATTTACCTGCCACCATCCCATATTTTCATGGCTTGAAAATGTCATTCAGTTCTAGTGGCCAAGCTGTAGGGAAATAACACCTGTATTTTTCAGTATCAAATTTTTTTTTTTTTTTTTTCCCCCTCCTGCTTATGCATTGTATTCAACAATCATTTCAATATGAAAAATATGAGAATTGAACATGAATTTTTACTATATTTTATACCATCCCTTCCTATTTATCTAAATATTGATAAATATATTCTGGTTAAACAAAATATTGTCTAATTCTTAATTTACTTGTCTCATTTTGGTGATTTGTATGGTATTTAAGATTATGCTCCTGCAATAAAGTGTCCACTGATATTTATTTTTGTTGGCTATTTAGCCAAAAAAGAAAAAAACCTTTTGATAACTTTAAAATTTGTCTAAACTGAAGTCAATGCAGCTGTTTATTAAACTTACATAATTTGTCATGTATGTTTTAATGTTTTATTTGGGAAGGGAGTATTTAAAATCAAGACTTATCAGTGGTTAAAATTAAACTTACGAAACTTGTCAATATTTAATAATCCTTTTAACAGTTTTTTTTTTTTTTTTTTTTTTTGCAGATCCATTATTTAGTAGGTATTATCTGATACTGGATGATGTGTATAGGGCTATTTTTAGGAACGTGATTTGATCTTAAGACATGTCATTCTTGCTTGGCCTTTCCCCCAAATTAGGCTTTCTAATAAAAGTTAGTAGTGCTATAGCTTTGCACACACATGAATGATTAAGATTCTTAATGAATGAGTTAATAAACCTTATCTTGCTGGTTATTGAATGAATCCACCACAATTCTTTACTTCTGTATCTTATCTCTCTTGATAGCTTAGTCAAATAAGTTTTAAGATGAAAACTGGGAACCTTTTAATGTTGTATTTATTCTTGATGGAATACTTAATGCCTTATAAACATGTTCAAATATTTGATACTAAAAATTAGGGATTTGCTAGCTTTAGTGTAATCTTGTACAAGTCAATTTTTGATTGCCGATATTGTCATGCTAAAGTAAACAGATTAAAAATTAAATGTAGTCTTCCTTGATTCAAATCTGGAGGTAAGTAGTAAGTAGACAAACAGATCAAGATGCTAGTGTAGTGCTGCTGCTCTCAAAATAATTTCTTCTTAAATACTGATGCATTAAACTCTCTTGAAATAACCATGATATAAAAAAACAAACTAAATTTGAAAAACAGACCAAGAAATCAATTAACCAGCTACAGATAAACCTTTTTTGTAATATAATTCTTATAGCATATCCACTCGGGAAGCTTATGTTCATTGACACTGTATTTCAATTTATAGATACTACAAAATCATTTAGCTTTTTAGGGCCTTTTTGATCATTTTCTTTTCCAAGACAAGGAAAAATAATAGGAAAATCTTTTTATTGTTATCTGTTATAAAAATGAATGCAGAGTCCAGTGCCTTCACGTTTTGGATGTGAGTGAGTCTTTAAAACATCTGCTGGATTAAAGTTCTTTTATTTCTTAACTTTGAACAAAAACATTCATAAATGAGTCTATTATGGAAAGTTCTAATATCTAGATTAAGTGTGTCTAGCAAATATTGGTGAACATGCAATTTTTAAAATATTTTGTTTTACTATAAACCCTATATATTTATTTTTAATAAACAAGGCTTTTTTTTTTTTTTTTTTTTTTTAATAGTTATAGGAAGAAGTTTATCCAGTCTCATTTTCTATAAGTGCCATTTGTCATGTCATTGACATCTAATTGTTACTTATGTTGCTTCACTTAGGCTTTGTACATTCCTATAAATATTAGTCAATTGTCAGGGAATTGCTGTCATTTGGTTCCTGCTAGGTTGGACATTGCTTGCCAAAGTAAACTCCTTTTTGTTCAGTCATGTTAAACTTTTGCATAACATATGAGGTAATTAGGTAACCTTAGTAATTTCGTTTTAAATGTAAGAGAAGTTTGTGACCCCCCCCCAACCATAAATCTTAACATGATCCTCCACAAGGTAGCTATAAAAAAAAAAATAATTAGCTGTACTTTGAGAAATGTAATGATGAGGGTGCTTAAAAATTTGACCCACTTACCAAAACCATCAGATTTTTGAGAGAAATTGTTTACCTATGATTGATTTATCCCCCCCAAACAAACAAAGTTCTGTTGCATTACTATTAAAAAAAAAAAAAAGTGAGTGCTGGTGAGAATAAAACAGTGCTTGATGTAAAATAACAGCTAAAATTAATTCTTAGAATAAAATTTGTTCTTTGCCATTTGGTAGCAATCATCAAGCACAAATTGACCATTGTTTATATATATATATATATATATATATATATCTTGGTTTATTTATTTTTTTTCATGTTTGTTTGTATCAGTGACCCATTTTCCATCAGTCTTCTTGGCAGTTTCACTTGTGAGCATTTTTATATTTGTTTTGATGTTTGTATCTACAGAAACATTTTTTTGCCAATCTTCTCAGCTTGGTAATATCAATAATTTTACCACCTGCTCTATTTGGCCAGCTCTACATTAGACCTTTTTACATAGACACACACCATCACTTACCTATCCCCTTCAGTAAGTTGGCCTCCAGTTAGCTCTCTCTGTTCTATTTTTATTTTGTTTTGTTCTGATAACTATCTTATGTAAGTTGTTTTTGTAGTAGGCAATGCTTTAGGTAATTGCCGCAAAATACTGGTTAATGGTTTCATCTGTTAAATCTGGATTTGATATTCATTCAAATCTGTTTTCTTAAATTATTTCTAATTTTTTTAAAGAAATTCAGTTGTTGTTTAATCATGACTTTGCTTTTATAGCCAAAGGCTATTTTCCATTATTCCTCTTTTTGGTGCTAAGTTTTATACTTTAATTGTCTAGCAATTATTCGTTGTCAAGATATTAGTATTTGATTGAATTCTAAATATAAGTACATTTTAGCATAGTAGTAGTTTTTTTTTTTTTTTTTTTTTTTTTAGCTTTCAATTTGTATCAAAACAGTTTCTGTTTTACATCTGAACATTTAAACATAAAATGCTCATGGTAACTGCCTTCACTTGAGGCAATCTCCAGTTTGTCTGAAGGGGGATGTGATTGCATAGTGAAAAAGTTCTATGCTTATTTTTTTTGGCCAATAGTATCTGTGTAGTATCAATATTCCTACCACTACTCTTAGCACTGGGCTCTTTGTACTTCGTTTTAACTTTCCATGCTTAGAAAAAAAAAGTAAAAAATTATCTTTTTTGCTTCTGAAGCATTTAGTTTTTATTTTTTTTTATTTTTTTGGTAACTTTCATCTGTTAAAAAAAAAAAAATAACATTGTATCATAAACAAGAAAAATCCCCTATAAGAAATGATCTCATCCTCTAAAATGCCATAGAAACTCGGAATATAAAATTTAAAAAAGCTGTATCAGTGTATTATGTACACTATTTACATTATTCAGACTATTGTCCTCATCTTTGTTGCCATATTTATTACAACATTTCGGCCGTTGTATGCTCCGACCTTCTTCAGGTGGTTGGAATGTCAAACTGGAGTAGGCTGTTCTAGTTCCATGTTTAATGGATGTCAGTTATCTCCTGTTAATTCCCCTCTCCAAGTTTTCTACTGCCTTAACAAGGGTCCTGTCACTGGATCTAACTAAACGCCTTTATCCACTGTGCCATATGTCCTTGAGCACATCTGTGTATAAATTTATGGGTATTATAAACCTAATGTCTTCAACATTTTTTTTTTTTTTTTTTTACCAGTGCTCATATTGCAATTTTTGTTATTAAAAAAGCTGCTTTGATGCCTTACTTCCTAGTTATAATTCCCATTGTATGATGCTACCTAGGATCTTTTTTTTTTTTTTTTTTCTATACAAGACAAGGCCAGAATCACCCAAGGTAGAAAGTTAGTTAAAATGATAGCAAGTTAATTACCAACAGTGGTCTAAAATTTAAAATTGTAACCAGGTTTTAAAACAAGTGAAGAATTAACCTTAAAAAAAAAAAAAATAATCATCCATTGTAATTATTACAAACTCATTTTTGGTGAAAGCCTTTCTGTATGGTTAACTAGTTCTGATAGATTTCATTCACCTGGAAAATAATTACATTGTTTTTGTTTTTACACTAACTTTTTTTTTTTTTTTTCCATTTTCTTAAATTTGAACAAATTTCTTCATTCTTCAAGAATTTGAAGTATTGTCCAGTATTCAGATTTCTTTTTCTTTTTCCCACTTTAGATTGATGTGCTTGATGGACCATTCCAGAATGGGCTTGATAAAAATGTTGGTGCCATTAACCAAGGTGTGGGTGAATTGAATTTCGAAGAAGATGAAGAAGAGCAATTTTACATGAAGGATTTGCCCAAGCATGCATGCGCGTGAGTATTTAACCCCTCCCCACTCTTTTCTCTTTCTTTGGTCTCTTAAAATTCTCTTGATAAATCCTGTTTGAGTTTGTGCCACTTCTCCATTGATGTCCAGTAGTTATAAGTTTGCCTATTACTTATATTTCCAGTATTTATCATTTATTGGCTCAGTTCTATTTGTATTTAATTTCTGTTGAATGTTACATGATTCAAATATTTTTCCCCATTGTATTTGTGCAAACATAAGACTTGTTAGTCAATTAACTGTTGGCTTATGAATTTAGTGACATAATTGATTTAAATCCCTTGGCCAAGCAATAACTGAGCAGTACTAAAATAAGAACTACAGCCTGTCTGAAGTTATTATACAAATCTTAATAACTCAAAGTTCTGAACCAATATTTATCAAATTTAAATTTGTCCATGTCCACCCTTTGTAAAATATTTAACTTAATTTTTTGCCATTTTTAATGGTTAGTTTTTGAGATATTTGGAATTTACAAAAATGGACTAACTGAAGTTATGCAGATTAAATTAATATTAGCTTAATACGACTGAATTCTAATAAAAACTTTTTTCTTTCTTTTTGTCCATAATATATGTTGAGACATGGTTAAAGGGAAGGGTTTAACATGTTATTGGGAAGAAAGGTTCACTATATAAAAATGTAAAGGATTCAAAGACTTGTGTTGTTTGTTCTATTATAGGTGTTGATCAATTTTGGATGATTTTATTAGCTTTTTATTGAAGTAAAATATTTGGTTTTGTCTAATAGCTTCTGAAATACACCCTATTTAATATATATGTATATAATCAGCCTGACGATTACGCCTGGCATGAAACAGCCTGTCGTCTCCGAGTGTTGACTTCAATGTTCACTTATATTGGGAGGATTGATATACAAATTTTTAGATATCAGAACAATTTTAGGAAAATCTATGACAGTTAAAAAATTTTTTTTCTATTTATTTATTTTTTTTATTTTTTATGTATTTAGAATGCCTCAAATAACTTCAGTAAAATGTTGATACTACCTAATTAGTTTTAACACTGGCTTTTTGATATCTAAATTGCCAGTTTAAAATTTGACAAATTTTTTTTTTTTTTTTTTTTTTTTTTTTTCAAAAACCAAATATGAATTATTGAAGCTTATATGATAAGCTTTATAATTTCAGACAGGGTGTAGAAGAGAGATCCCTAGACATGGACAATGGAATGTTAAATAAAAGGTTCAGTTTGAAATTCCCTGCATTTTACCAGGATTGACATCTATCTTATAGATACCGGAGGACACAATGGCTGAAATATTGTGATAAAGCTGAGGACAATAGTCTGCATGTAAATAATGCTAACTCTTCATCCCAGAAATTCAGACAAATATATTTGCACTCTCTTATGAAGATGGGATCCAACTTTTTTGGTGTACATTTTTTCAAAAATGACTCCCAATGTATCTACATTGTGAGACATTTTTCTTTACCTGATTTAAAACCAATACAAATATAACTGCTTACATTTATAGAGATGTGGAAGGGGGTGGGGCTTGTTGGAATCTCATCATATGTTATTGTACATGGGAGTGTTTGCAGTAACATATGAGGTCCTTTATGATAGAGTACATCCACACACAGGAAGAAGCTATATTTGAATAGATTGGTGTTATACTGTTATAAATGTGGATATTATAACTGACAACACTGGATACTGCTACTAACAATATTGGTGTCTTGGTTATTCTGCCATGAAATCTAACAAAATGTCTCAAATCCGAAAGATGAAATAATCCTAGGAATTATGAACTGTTTAAAATTTGGCAGGAAAGAAAAACAAACATGACTGATTCCCAATTATAATCTCACACAAACTTTTACAATCAGAAATAGCAAAACCATACTGGGCACACATGTCAAATGAAGGGCTTAATGAGACACACACACACACACACACACACTGTATGTGTGTGTTATTTATGCACGTCCACATTTCTTGACCAATTCTGTTGAAATTGGTACACAGTTTGCAAATTTACCAAGAAAGGTCAAGACCAACTTTTCGAATGTCCAGACCCCCCACCCCTGTTTGGCAGGAAAAAACGGGTTTTTCATACTACTTAAAAATCAAAACTTTAATAACTTCCTCATTTTTTTTTTTTTTTTTTTACAATTTTCTTCAAAAATTTTGCAATCATACAAGAAATAAGATAGTGTCATTTTAGAGCTGCTCACTTTCCCACATAATAATGAAAAAAAAAAACGAAAAAAATCATGAAAAACTATTAAAAAGCCAGTATTTTAGCCATAACTCCCTGGTTTGTTATCTGATGCTCTGCAAATTTGCCATGTAAATTACATGACACTTGAATTGTAATGCGTAAATGTTTGGCTTCAATTCTTCAAAAGACAGAATACACTTAGAATGTAAAACTGGCTTTATTTCCAATTGTACATGTATAAAAAAAAAAAAAAAAGCTTTTGTTTCAGTACATTAAATGAAATCCTTTGAAATGACCTCAAATCTTACACTTATGCATGAGGCCATGTTATTCATGGGGTGGGGGATGATTTCACTGAATTGCAAATTGATGGCACTTTTATAGAACGAGTTTTTCAAGACAGCATATACAATTATTTTCCAAAATATGAGCATCAATGACTAAAGTATCTGTGGGAGGAGGGACTGCACTTAATTTTACTTGTAATTTTAAGTTTTGTTTCTAAAATTTTCTTTTCCATATTCTGGTACAAATTTCATCTTGTCAAAGTTTTTGAAAATGGAACTTCTCAAAGTGATCTGCTGTTTAGTTTGATCCTTTCACATTCTCTGTTTACTGGACTTGTGTAAGTTGCTCATCACTAGGACACTTGAGCTGCAAATATTTATATTGACTAAATTATTTCTTGTCTAAAACATTGCCTTAACATTAGCCATGTTAAATTCACTAGGCTTTGGAAAGAATATAATTAGAAAATATTTTGTGTTCTGACATGTAATTTCTGGCCCTCATTCCATTTTTTTCAATAATTTTCAAATATATAATTCTAATGTCTACCATGTTCTGAGTCACCTCATTTTCTAGTTTAAGTTTATTTATGAACTTTACACCAGCACATAAAGTTTATAGTCTGGATTTGTTTTGTATGACATTTCATTAATCTTGTTCATGCTGAAGTATTTCATAAACTATTTCCTATTTGAGTCTTCCTAATTGTAAGTCTGAAATTGTCACAAATTAAAATATTTTGAGCTGCCAAATTCTTAATAAATTCTGGTTTACCTATCTGACAATTAGTTCTGTGGCCAGGTCTTATATCTACATCCTCATCTATTGTTTCCACCATTATTATTCTTTGTATCTGATACTAAAATTCTGATCAGTTTCATTTTGTACACTGAATTTGTCATTCATTCTTGATACTTCTTAGTCTGTGTTATGATTGCAAATAGCTGACTTGCATATATCCTATTTTTACAGGATCTAATTCTCATTAGAATGAATGACAAAATAGAACCTTTTAAGACAGGTTAAAACTTGTTTTTATGCACATTAGGATGTGAGATAATGAGGGGTGGGAGTCAGTCAGCAGTGTTAAGTCATAGAGTAGTAACCCAACTTTCTTATAAGTGGAATAATACTGTTAATGACCTTCCCTTTCTGTTATCAGAAGAAAAATACTTGATACTAAATCATAGATCTGGGTGTTCAATATTAAATAAACATGGACCAAAAATTATCTCTTCTTTTCTTATCTGAATTTTATGCAACTATTTTGCTACAGTTGTTTGATATAATCAACTTCTAAGGTGTTAACAAAATTTTCTTTGAAACTTATAGCTTTCTAGCAAAGACAATATCAACTTTGCTGATAATGCAAAAACTGTAAAAAGTATACTGAGGAAATGCACTTGAAGTTTTTTCTCTGTTTTTCTTTTCTCTCCTCTCTGTTTTTCTTTTCTCTCCTCTCTGTTTTTCTTTTCTCTCCTCTCTGTTTTTCTTTTCTCTCCTCTCTGTTTTTCTTTTCTCTCCTCTCTGTTTTTCTTTTCTCTCCTCTCTGTTTTTCTTTTCTCTCCTCTCTGTTTTTCTTTTTCTCTCTTTCTCTCTCTGTTTTTCTTTTTCTCTCTCTTTTTTCTTTTCTCTCCTCTTTTTTTTTTTTTCTCTGTTTTCTTTTCTCCTCAATAATAATTTTTTTTATAATGTGAATTTTTATCTACTATGGCAGTTTTTGTCACTTAAATATTATTTTTAGTGGATATTTGATTAGATGCTCCATTTATTTATTAAACAGTATATTTATTTTTGTTTACTAGACTGAACATTTAAAGAATCTTATTAAAGAAAAGATGCTCCCTCTGCACTCGGGCTGGTAGGTGAAAATAAACATATAGTTTAATAAATAAACAGAGCCTCTACTAAAAAAAAGTTTTTTTTTCATTTTCCTCTGTGTGTGTGTGTTATTGAAGTATTGAATCCAAACAAAAGTTTGATAAATCAAAGTGGTAAACTGTTATAAATAACACAAAACCTAAACAGATTGACAATCTACCTCACAAATTAAAATAACAGCTTTAGAACAAAATCACACTATTTTATTCTATTTTGACTGGAGGACAGCAGCCTAACAAATGGATATTACTGATTTAATATTGTCTCACAGGCACACACACAGATTTTTGTTCTGATTTTAGGATGCCTGCGTAATGAAGGCAAAATAAATTGGTTTTATGCTTTGTCTGATTTGAGATATGTATTTGCTGAATTTGTATAGAAAATGCTACAATTTTTATGAATATTTATTTTTTTTTTCCTTTTAAATATCTAATTCTACTGCTTTTAAAATATCTACCTGTTCTACTGCTTTTACAATTCTAAGTTTTCCTCCTGAGCAGGTGTGAATATATTTTAATGCATTAATAAGTTGTGTTAGGATGACTCTTACAAAACTTAATCAATTTAGATTTGTCTTCTATAATTTGTGAGCATTTTTGATATTGTAGTCTTGTCAGTCCAGATAATTGATTTGTTTAAGATATTGAACTTGACACATTGTCAAAATTTAATTAGCAATAATATCACAATGACATGAACAATTAGTGACTAGAATTTGAGGAAAAATAATTTATTTGTCCATTTTTCTTTCTAATCCTTATAACAACTTAGAAAAATGCACAAGAAAAGGTCTTGATGATTTTTGGATATAATCACTTTGTATTATTAGATATGATTACAGTAAAATATTTTGTGTGTGAATCTAATGATGAAATGTAGCAAGTGTGGGATGTACAATATTGCACTTCCAAATCCCAATAAATTGCAAAGCTTAGACAAGATTTTGCATTCATAAATGTCTTCCTTTTCTAATTGTTTTTTTTTTTTTTTTTTATTCATTGGTTGCTTTGATTTCTGATCTGACCATGGACATTACCAGCAAACCATCAATTATATAGTTATATCAGCTGTTTTTATGGTGTTATGAAATAAAATCTAAAAATAGAATTTTTTTTTCTTTTTTTGTAACATGTTTAAAAAGTAGTTTGAATCAAAATATTTATTTTTCAGAACTTTATTCTGGCCTCAACAAAAGTTTCTTTTCAAAAGGTGTTCTGTTTTAAATAGAGCTTTTTTTATATTGATTCTTGTAATTGATCTTCATTGTTTGAGAATATGCTTTTTCTTCATTCTTCTTAATACCACTGAGAAAATGTGAAAATTATGAAGTCATTTTTTTTTTTTTTTTTTCTTTTTCAATGTTAGTACTTCTACCAAAAAGTGCTCAATAGATAACTAGTTATAATATTCAATAAATTAGACATTCAAGTCAGCTGACTGAAGAGTTTTGTATCAAAGTACTTGGAATATATAACAAAATTACACAAAACTACAAGCCAAAACAGTTGACTGTTGAAATGTGAACTAAATTGAATGAATGTAATGTTTAATGTCTTAGAAATGGATTAACTTCAGCTTTCATTTAGAATGTTTAAAATGGGTTTTATGATAACTGTATGCCATTCTCAGTGTGGTGTGTGTTAGATTTTTTTTATATAAATTATTTGTGATTGACTTTGGCTTAAGATAATTGTAACCTGAATATTACCTAAATACTAAATGGGTGCTGAAAAGTCCTGTCTGATCAAAAATGGTTTCCAAACAAATTTTAATTTTGGGAGTCGGGTTGGGCTGAGAATCTTTAGGACCTGCCTCATATAATGATTATGCTCTTTTCAGATATTGTGGAATTCATGATCCTGCGTGTGTTGTCTATTGCAACACAACTAAGAAATGGTTTTGTAATGGACGTGGTAATACCTCTGGCAGGTGAGTATTTGTAAGATTAAATTCAAGGAACTGAAAATACATCCAATTTTTAAAAACTAGTAAGAAATGAATGCATCTAAAACAAAAAAAAACTGATTTTTTTATTAAATATTTTTTTAAGATGTTAAAATTGTTTCAAAGGTTAGTGATAAAGTGAATATCGGCAATCCTATCATAACATTTAGTTAATACCTAGCAAAATTATTAACGCTTTACCTGTGATTAACTTTTAAAAAATTTGTTGCTTAATGTAAACTTCAAATTTCTATTATAATTCCCCCCCTCCAAAAAAAAAAAATTTAAAAGTATTTCTGAAAAAATTTGTGAAGCTTGTATTTTTTATTCATTTCTTTTTTTTTTTTTTTTTTTTTTTCGTTAAAAAAAAATCGGTTATTTAAATAGGTTGCCATAATTGTATTAACAATTTTCCAGTGTGCATTGAGAGAAGGTGTCCTTAATTATACTTTTTTTTTTTTTTTTTCCTCTCTCACTCCTAACCATATGTAATTATTTCTTTCAGTCATATCATTAATCACTTGGTGCGTGCCAAGGCTAAAGAAGTTACTCTTCACAAAGATGGTCCACTTGGTGAAACAGTCCTTGAGTGCTACAATTGTGGCTGCAGGAATGTCTTTTTGCTTGGCTTTATCCCTGCCAAAGCAGATTCTGTTGTGGTGCTTCTCTGTCGTCAACCCTGTGCTACTTTAAGCAGCTTAAAAGACATGAATTGGTAAGAAAACTATCCAGATTTTTTGATACTTGTCATTAATGAAATTATGGTAAAGTAATTTCTTTACTGTTTTTTTTTTTTTTTTTTTTTTTTTTTTTTTTTTTTTTTCCTTCATTGTTTTTAGTTTGGTGGTTTTAGAACATTCCATTATTTTTAATGAAAGCAATTTATCTAATCATTTTGCCCTACAAACTTTTACAAATTATCACATTGAACAGCCTCAACACTTGCACTTTGTTAAATAAAATAATCAAGCATATAAGCTTTGGCAATACATTGTTTTCAGCTTTTATGTTTGTTCTGATGTGTCTATTTTTAGAAAACCTCTCATTTTGTGTGAATTATTATTCATTTTAATTAAATCTTATCTAAATCCTATTTCTGTTAAGGATTTAACAGTTGATTCTGGATGTGGCATTTTAGTCTGCTGTACATTCTGATTGACACTTTCCAGTTCCACTTGTATTATTCAAAATAAGAAATTGGTTATAAAAGAAACAAAATTACTTGCTCATTGTCTTTTGTGTGGAGCATTTCTAATGTCTACAAATAGGAACTTTATATATAAAGATGGTTTTATCTGTACCTCAACAAACTTATCAAAGCTTTAATACAGTTATTTACTGAGCTTCTGGCACAGTACCTTCTGTAAGGAGGAAACTTTGTACAGGAGCAGTGATCTGTGAAATAGGGTTTTAATTCTTCTGTAGCAAAACCAAGTTGATTGGGCATATTTTTAAAGTGTGGCTGAATTACTGAGGATGGAGAGTATGTGTGCCTGTTGGGGGTTGTGATTATCATAATATTAAACATTAAATACAGGTTTAGTTGCAGCATTCCTAGATCAATTTTTTAAAGGGAAAAGAAAAACTCAATGAAATTAAGACATTTGTCAATTTATATTTTCCCCAACCATTTTTGTTCAATTTTAAAAACTAAAGAAATTGATTCTTCAACTGTTCATATCTTGAGAATTATCCTTTAGAAGTGGACTTGCTCTTCAAGGATTGTTTGTATACTTCCACGGTTAGTCTTTCTTTGCTGTAAGTCTTTAGGAAGAAAGCTGTTTTAAGTTGTTGTTTTATCAATTATGTTGTATTCAGTGCTTTGATAAATACTCTGTTTGGCTCTACCCATTTCTGAAATGGAGAGTTGTTTGGATTACCAAAAGTCATGACTTCAGTTTACTGTAATTTGTCTCCGTTTTCCCTTTAGGGATCCAAGTCAGTGGCAGCCCCTCATCCAAGATCGTCAGTTTCTCTGCTGGTTGGTAAAGATTCCATCTGACCAAGAACAACTTCGAGCTCGCCAGATCTCTGCTCAGCAGATAAATAAACTAGAGGAGCTCTGGAAGGTTTGTATTGTTGATTTAAGATTTTGAATATTAAAATATGTTTGGTAGCACACACACACACACACACACACATATATATATATATAATATCTCCCTCACAATCTTTCTTTGGTTCAGTCAGTTGGAAACTTAAATATAAATCTACATTTATTAAAATATTTGCTTACATAACTTTTCAGCTATTTATCCTATAATTGCATTTTCATGTTTAATTTTTTTTGTTGTGGGGTATTTGATTTCTCTAGCTAGAATTTTGTCGTGCCTTTTTAATTTTATAACTAAAATAATTTTTAAATATTAGATTTAAAAATGATTGTTATATTTTTAAGGAAAACCCTGATGCCAAACTGGAAGATCTTGAAAAACCAGGAGTGGATGAGGAACCCCAACAAGTTTTGTTAAGGTAAAAACTTTCTTCCTCTTATAATTACAAGTGAAAATTGCTTGAAATTGAAGATGAGTTGAAATTTCAAATTATTTTATTCCAGATATGATGATGCATATCAGTATCAAAATATCTTTGGTCCTCTGGTTAAACTGGAAGCAGATTATGACAAAAAACTGAAGGAATCCCAGACCCAAGACAACATTGTTGTCCGTTGGGATGTTGGATTGAACAAGAAGCGAATTGCTTACTTCCGCTTACCGAAGGCCAATGAGGAGATGAAACTGATGCATGGTGATGAGCTGCGATTGCGTTACCTGGGTGAGCTACATAAACCTTGGTCTGGAGTGGGGCATGTCATAAAAATACCTGATAATTACAGTGATGAAGTAGCCATTGAACTGAAGAGCAATGCTGGTGTACCTGTGGAGTGCACGCACAATTTTGTTGTAGACTTTGTATGGAAGTCTACTTCTTTTGATAGGTAAGTGTTAGTACTATTTTTTAAGTAGAGAAAAAAAAACAGCCAATTATCACATAAATATATTACTAGACTTACTGTTATGGTTCCCTCTTTGATAATCTTAAGTGCTCTATTGAACCACTACTTTTCAATTTAGTATATTAATTTCACTTTCATTAGATGTCCATCTGGCAAGACTGTATAAAGGATGGGTCTCTCTATTCTCTTTCTGTCCCCCTTTTATTGAAAATAGTTTTCATTTTGATGAGGATTCTTTAGCTACTAATTTTATTGATGGTTATTGTAAAAAAAAAAAAAAAAAAATCACTAAGAATTAAGGTGAAGTTAATATTAGGACCATTTGCCTCTGCTCCATGGCTTGGTCTCCCTATCAGTTGATCACTTTGTCAACATTGTGTGTATTACATATGTAGAGATCTTTTGGGTAAATTTGGTTGTAATGCCTTAACTAAACAAATCCAGTTAGAAGAAAAAACAACTGATTTTCAAGATAGTAGAAAACAATTGTTCTTAATAAAAATAATTTATTTCTTCAACTATTTTTTACAAGTTTTTTTCATTAATCCTTCTGTGGTAGCATTGTGTTTTTCTAGCTACAACTAGTTGCTCAGTTCTTATAGTCAGCATTCACTGGTTTGTTAGATTGATACTTGGTTTAGTATAATCCAGGAACTATGGTGTTGGCCTCTGCAATCAGTGTTTGATTTTCAACATAATTTTTCTGTGATCAGAAATTCTTAAGTTGGAAAATCTGATCTTACTTTGATATTTTAATAAGTTTGTCTTGCAGGTGACAGAGGAATGTGATTAGTGGTTAGTCTGTAGTTTATAGCTCCTGGCTACTTCTCTCAGTAACAACTGTTCAAAGGTTCAAAACTAATATCTCAATGAGAGCTTAGGGTACCCTTCAAGACATACACAATCATGACTCTCTACAGACTGTTTCTTTATTTGTGAATTTCCATTATTTCTTGTGAACGATAGTGGAGTAATTCCTGTTGTCTTCTCCAATTTTTGAATTTAGACTTATCTTTCTCCTCGACTAGCTGCCAACCAAGGCTCTAGAGCCTTGTCTACCTTGCTGTTTAACCCATAGATGAGATTTATACCTTTCCCAAGTACATTTGTGTGAAAGTGAACACAACATCCTGGGTAGGGATTTGAACACATTACACTTCCTACACATCCAGCTAGAGATAATTAATAAATCCCACACTTTGTTCAAATTTGGCTCTGTCCAGTTCCATCATTGCTATCTCTTACTGGGGAGTGGGGCATGTTTGCTATTACTAAAAAAATCCATATTTGATCAGTTTCTCATGGGTTTGTCTCTCTTTTTCTATTTTTTTTTTTTTTTTTTTTTCTCCTAATGTTAACTTTATTGATATTAACATGTGTGTGTGACTTCTAGATTCTCTTTAAAATTTAGTCTTTCTTCTCTTTCAAAGTTTCATTCAAAATAAGTTTTGTATAAAACCCAAGATAACTATGTCTATTTGTTTATATTCAAATGATCTCAATCTTCCGGGCCTCCTCTCACTGCAAACTTTAATGGTTAACTTCATCCTTACCAGCTTATTGATTTCAATTGCTTGTAAAATCCATGCTTGTAATGGTGTCACAATATACTGAATAAAATAATTCTGATCTCGTGTTGTTTTATATAGAATTAATTTGTTAGTTAACAGACTATTTCTAGACTAGATTAACCGGTGGTAAATTTGCTATTGCGACTGCATTTCCTTTTTAATGGAGTTAGCAAGTGTTGTTTGTTTTGTTTTTTTTTTTTTTTTATTGTAATTCTTGTTTTGTAGAATGCAGGCAGCTTTGAAGACGTTTGCAGTTGATGAAACTTCTGTCTGGGGTTACATCTATCATAAGCTTCTTGGCCATGAAGTAGAGGATACAGTGCTGAAATGTCAGCTGCCCAAGCGCTTTACTGCTGCAGGCCTCCCTGAACTGAACCATTCCCAAGTATATGCTGTCAAAACTGTGCTGCAGCGTCCTCTCAGCCTCATTCAAGTAAGTCACAAAAGAAATTTATTTTTTTATAGAAACCATGACTTTAACAAAGTAACTGCAGAAAAAATTAGTTGCTTTATTAAAGTCCTCTATGTGGCTAAAAGTTTTTGTATTTTGTGCTTTTTTTTTTCTTTTTTTTTTTTTTTTTTTTTTTTAATTTCTTTCTTCATTTAAAACTTTATTGGCAAGCATTGTAATTTTTTTTTCTGCTTATTAATCTGTTCTGTGGAGGGTGCAGGTTATAAATGACTTCCATGTATACATCTTTGTTGTCTTAATATTTTTCATCTTTTTATAACTTCAAAAACCTTTTTCCTCTGATATGTGAGCATTTACTATTAGATCAAAAATGTCCCTTATTAAATTTCTCTTTCAATTTATTCACACATTTTAAAATAAACACTCATAAAAGGAATTAATACAGGGCTCTACGCTGCGAGTGAAACAGTCGCATTTGCAAGTGATTTTTTTTTTTTTTTTTTTTTTCTCTCCAAGTGGCGACTAGAAATAATAAAACGTTTATATTTTGGCAACTGTGTTTTTTTTCACTGACAATCTTCCAAAGCTCATTACTGAGTGAAAAA
The DNA here is from genome assembly GCA_903632075.3 of Acanthosepion pharaonis. Classification (NCBI taxonomy): domain Eukaryota; kingdom Metazoa; phylum Mollusca; class Cephalopoda; order Sepiida; family Sepiidae; genus Acanthosepion; species Acanthosepion pharaonis. The sequence continues at coordinate 3,189,191 of CAHIKZ030001112.1, forward strand.
TGTCTGTTCAACCTTTTTTTTTTTTTTTTTTTATAAATAAAACGAGCAAATTATTTAAACAATATAAGGTTTAATAGAACAATAGTCTTTCTGAGCATGGGCAAAGATTTAAAGAAACATGGCAACATTGAAACTGAGTCTCAAAAGGATGCCCCGAATGATAAACAAAGTAATGACACGCAAAATGAAAGTAAGCCATCCATTGTATGAGAATTCCGACAAGTTTGGGTGTCAACTTTCGCCTGGCTTTGTTACAATAGAGAAAAATAACACGACGTATTGTGATTTTTGTTATAGGGCTGGTTCAACTTTGGCTGGAAAAACTGATTTTGTAGATGGTAGTACTAAATTTAAACATGAAAATGTCCTTGCCCATAGTAAAAGTCTTAGACACGGCAAGTGCCGCGACTTTATCTTTAATAAAACAAGCAAACACTCAATTGAAAAGTCTCACATTGCCAAGAAATTTCTTGATTCAGAAATCAAATCAAACGAAAAAGATTTGATGGATTTGAAAGTTAAATTTAAGTTTATTGTATAGGGAAGGAAGAAATTGCCTTTACAAAACTCAAGTTTCTACTCTTACTTCAATACAAAAATGGGCTACCTGTGACACCTGCATACAGTAACAATGTTAGGTGTGGTGAAATGATGTCTGCTATTGCAAGCATGATCAGAGATGACACATTGGAATCTATCGGTGACTCTCATTATGTGTTAGTTATGATTGATGGTGCCACTGACAGCTCTGTCAGAAAATGAAGCGGTTTATGTGAGAACAGTGTTGAATGGCAAAGCAGAAAATAAACTTGTTGAAGTTATTGCCATTGAACATGGCCATGCTAAATGCATTATCTCTGCTACTAAATCTGCTCTTTTAAAAGTGGGGATCAGTGATGATGAAATGTCATCGAGAATTGTTGGGTTTTGTGCAGATGGGGCAAATGTGAATACAGGACAGATGAATGGTGTTGTCACTGTTAAGGCAGGATGTTCCCCATCTCATAGACTTTCACTGTATGGCACATAGGCTTGAATTAGCCCTATTGAAACTACAAAAACAGACTCCTATTATGCAGTCTGTCAATGACTGTCTACATTTGATATAGAAGACTTACCACTTCAGTCCAAAGAGCAAGAGAGAACTCGATCATTGGAGAAGAACTTGAAGCAAGAATCTACTCACCAGTGCCAGTGAAGGGTACCAGATGGATTCCCCATGTAGACAGGGCAATGAGTCTTTTATCCAAGGAAAGAAAGATGGTCATTTGGCTGAGGATCATGGTCAGTATGCAGCAGTCTACACTCATGGAAAATCTTGCAGACATTGCTGGTAGAGCTAAGAAAATAAACAAGCAATTGAAGGATCTTGTATTCACTGCATTTTGCCATTTCGTATCCAATCTATTTGGCGAGCTAGCTTTGCTCAGTCTAAAACTACAATCTGATTCTTCCTGTAGCAGTTGCATCAATTAAAGATTGTATGGAAACTGTTTCAAGTATGAAGGAGGAATGTATGAAAAGTTTATCCTGTGTATTGGAGAACAACAGTCTGAAAATTTGCAGGGTAATCCCAAATTTCAAGGAGTTGAAATGACCAGGAGTCCTTTTTATGAGGCCAAAGAAAAAAGAAGCATGTTCTAGTCTACAGTTGACATTACAATCAAAGAACTAGAGTCAAGGTTTCAAAATCTGTTGGGAACAAATACAAGTGTAGATGCTCAAGGTGTGGTGAAAAGTTTCATTAAGGTGTTCAATCGTGACACATGGCCAGAATGCAAAAGGGAACTTGTCCATTTTGGAAATCATGAAATAGACATTATTTGTGACTGGTTTAGAAAACCTCTTGTGGCTGCAGGATGCAATATGGAAGTTGTTCAGATGGAATGGAGACACATGAAATTCTTTGTTGCAAATACTTTCAGGGACAAGTCTTATTCTTATCTGTGGCAAATCCTACTGACCAAGGATCCATACAAGACTGACTTCTGCAATGTACTTCATCTTGTGAGAATAATGCTCACTCTTCCAATCAGCTCCGCAGAGTGTGAGAGAGCCTTTTCTGCACAGAAGAGAATAAAGAGCGACATACGGCGCAGCTTGTCTGTACAGACTCAGACTTAATCTTGCTTTCTTCTGAAGGTCCAGATCTGGTTGAATTCAACCCAGAGAAATCCATTGACAAGTGGATGGCAAACAGCAGGAGAAGGATTGCTTTGGGGGGGGGTGGCGGCAGGACAGTGTGATTGGCCAGCTAACATTGTGTCTGTTGATCGAAAGTGTAAGGACAAAGCAGTACTTTTTGAAAACAAAAAGATTTAGTCACAAGCTATTGATTTGACAATTCAAATTCAGCAAGTGTTAAAGTGGGACTGGAAATTGGAATAAAAAGGTAAATGCAATTCAATATTGGGCAAATGGAGTTATAAATTTTAAAAGATAAAATTTCAGTTTGAAACAGAAATAAGTTCAATGTCAGTAACACAAAGACACAGTATGTGTTTGCCAGACCAATAATTGTAATTGTTCTGGAAATTTCTAAATTTTCTCCCATAAATTTTGTCTGTATTGTCTTAGAGAATTAGAAAATAAAACAAAACTTCACCTGGAATTGTTTTATTCATAACGTTAGAGTGAAATAACATTACATGGATTTGGCTAGTAACACTTCTATTTGACTAGTAAACAAAAATATTTAGTTGTCAAAGGTCAACTAAAGGTAAATTTGTCCGTAGTTTAATATTGGCACTGGTGACACATTTTTTTTCCTTTTTATAGGAAGATTGTATTGTATTTATGATTTATAAGTATGTAAGGAGAAGATAACTTTATCTGTTTATAGTTCTACTAATGCTTATTGTAGACCATGTCAACAGTGCTGACATTCCTTGGCATAGAACTGTTTTCTTTCCCTACTGCTAACTGTTTTAACTACATGAAGCAGAAACCACATTTGATTCCTCCACCTACTCTGACCTCGTTTCTGTTTTCTAGCTCTTGACTGATCATTTTATGATTATTTGAGTTAAAAATAGATGTGCTTTTTCATTTTCACAACATTTTGCTGTAAATTATACTGAAGTGAATTTGCAATGTGCTTTTCTTTAGTAACATCTCTCCAACATATTGTAGACTCTAGGAAACCTGAAATTTTGTAGTTGTTCATTTGAATTACTTAGAATTTCTAATTTTCTTAAAGCTAAAATAAAATGAAGCAGGCAAAATTGATGGTTGAAATACTATTCACAGAGGATAGAAAAAAGGGGATCTTTTGTAAAAGTGTGACAAGGAAGCAAGCTTTGATTAAAATTATATCGAACTTCAGCTTATTTTCTACATGCTAAATAAATGTCAGGAGTGTAACTTGAGATGTTTCTTGCTAAGATATTTAACTCTGAGACGTTTATTACTTTCAAAGATTTTTTTTTTTTTTAAAGATGTTTGATCTATTTAGCTTTTGTGCACAATGACTTTGAATTTTGGTTTAAGTCAACTTTTTAAATTTGACTTTTCAGTGTTTGATTTTAAACTTTGATAATTCTCATTGCATAAGGCCAAATTATTGGTATCTACCAATTATGCCTTCCCACTTTCTTATTCCAGGGACCTCCAGGAACTGGGAAAACTGTGACATCTGCTACCATTGTCTATCATCTGGTCAAGCAAGGCAATGGCCCTGTGTTGGTCTGTGCACCATCAAATATTGCTGTCGATCAACTCACTGAAAAAATTCACAAAACTGGATTGAAGGTAAGTATTGAACAGGATTTGTACAAATGTAACAGCACAATTAAGATTGCTCTTTTTAAATGGGAGCCAAAGATTTTTTTTTTTTTTTTTTTTTTTTCAAAACTCTGTAAGGTCTTGTAGCAGATAAATAAATAAAACTACTATTTTAGTATAATTGCTTTAGTTAAAAGGTATTTGTCTGATTACTTTGTGGGCTATCTTGTGTACATTGGAAATAAAAAAAAAAAAAATCTTTTTATCACCTGTTAAAGTCAATTCTTTAAGTGTAGTAGTCATGTACAAGGGCTAATTGTATCTAACTACATTAATTTAGGTTATATTACTTCATGTCTTTTTGTTTTTGTTTTTTTTTGTTTTTTTAGTACTTGTACTAAAAAATATGTAAACTTAATTATTTACATTATACTTTTTCTTTTTTTTCTTTTCTTTCCTTTCCCCTCTAGGTTGTGCGATTGTGTGCCAAAAGTAGAGAGGCCATTGATTCTCCAGTCTCTTTTTTGGCCTTGCATAATCAGATCCGGAACATGGACAGGTAGAGCCCAGACACTTTTTTTTTTTTTTTTCCCCTCTTTCTCCTACTGCAGAAACTGGTTGACAATGCAGAATTTTGTTACATGAGGTTTTCTTTTTCTCTTTTATCAGATTTTATCTTCTGAATATTTTTTCTTTCTTTTCTATGTGCAGCATGCCTGAGCTGCAGAAACTGCAACAATTGAAAGATGAAACTGGTGAGTTGTCATCTGCTGATGAGAAGCGTTATCGGGCCCTTAAGAAACAATGTGAAAAAGAATTGCTTCAGGTAAGTTGAACTTGCAGCTAGCATACGTTTGAGGACATCTCACAAAATTCGTACAGGTCCTGGAAAATTGACAGTATCTTTTCCAGGCTTTGGAAAAACGGCAATAGCCCCAAAACTCCTTGAAAAAGTCCTGGAATTTTTTAAATTGGGCTGCCCACACATACTTTTCTCAATTCATGAAAGTCAAAATGGCAAATCACAGAAATCTGGCTTTTTTCTTTTTACATGGTAAAATTGTCCTTTTTTAAGAGTTTTTTTTTTTTTCTTCTCTAGTTGTCAGTAATATTTGTCATTTATTCCGAAAAGTAGTTTGTTTCTTGGATTAGAATGAGTTTTTATTGTCTAGGTGACAAGAAAGAAATGGAGAAAGAACATGAAGGCATGTCTTCTAGCTGCTACCCTCACTCAACCTGAAAGAAGGAAAAGCAAAGATAAAAGGCGTCAGTTACGAGTAAACATCTCTGTTAAAGATAAATTAACTCCCACTTATTATTGAATTTGTAGTTGAAAGGAAAATAAATTTAACAGTAATATAATACATTTTAGAATCTTCAAAAAAAAAAAATTATCAGTGTTTTTTTAAAATTTGAATAAATAAAAGAAATTTTATTCACATATCAATTTCAAATGTAAAAAATCCTTTTGATATCTAGTCAGTGGTGGGTGAGTTCATTCTGAAAGAATGAAGATACTTTATGCATCCGTATCTGTAAATTATGTTTGTCTAAATTGTTGCCAAAAGTAACAAGTTTGAGAATCAAATTTTGCTCAGAGAAAATACAGATGGGAAGGATGATAGAATAGAAAATGTGCTTTTGTTGATCTTATTGTCTTAAGATAGGGTAGAAAAATGTCTTTTGAAAAAATAAGAATGTTATTAAAGTTGGCAAGCTAATATTGACCTGTATCTCTAGCTTTTGTTTTAAGTGGAAAAAAAAATGATGAAATGTATTTAAAACTTCTTTGGCTTTTATTGCTTATCTTTTATATTAAAATTTCAATCTGGCAACTCTTCCTTTACTTTTATATTTCTGCCTTGTGTGCGGAGCATATATAAAGTGAAACACTTACTTGTACACTACAGTATTTCCATTTGTGGAGAAAGGTGATTGTGTGTTCAGTGATGCTTGGTTACTAAAAAAAGTCTATCAGAGTTGATTAGCTTGTGTACAGATGTTTAAAAACAGCCAACTACAAGGTGTACCAAAAATAACCTGTCAAATGTGAATGACGTTTTATTTTCAACTGCAGGTTTTTGTGTCTGTTTCAAAAGACATTGAACTATTTCTGGTAAAATATCAGTGATAAACCATTGCTTCCTTTCCTTGCAGATGATCTTTTTTAGCATGATTAGGAAACTTAAGATCTGTAAAGGAAGACCACACTAAAATGATAATTACATTATCCAAACTGAATTAACTTGTAATAATTTTGTCAAACCTGAACATGCTGCAAAGATAGTGTGGATTTCTAGCAAATATGCCTATGCAAAATTTATCCCCCAAAAAAAGGAAATGTCAACAAAAGATCTGTTTGCTTTCAGAATTGTAACAATGTTAATAATCAGTCATTGAGAAACTTCTGGTAAAGTCTCCCCTTAGATTACTTCTTGCAAGGTCACTTATAAGGCTGAACCCTAGATCCATTTGTGGCAGAGGGGGACTGCTACAGAAGATAGTCTAAAAAGATGTCTTTTTCACATGGTGGACTGAAAATAAGTCAGCAAGTTGGATTGTGATGACATCATCAGTCAGTACAAAGAGTTTGAGGCTGCTGCTGAAAATATTGCTTTCAGGAATTTCTGCAACCCTGAAAACTGTCTGGACACTTTGTTCTACCCTTCTTTGTCTAGCAATAAAGAATATCAAAAACTGGAAGTTGTTTGCAGATTGCTGGTACTCTCTCATGGGCAGGTCTCAGTGGATATAGGTTTCTCGGTTAATAAGGAAATTTCTACTGAAAATATGAAACCACAGACTCTGGTCGCACAGTGCGTTATCATGGAGTATTTGGCCGCAATACCAGAACGGCACACAATCAATACCTTGAGGCTGAGGGAAAAAAAGAAAAAGCAGTTGGACAAAAATGGAAATCCTTGGTCTGTCTATATTGCTGAGATGAGGTACTATGTACATTATTCGGACTATTGTCCTCATCTTTGTCGCCATATTTATCACGTTTCAGCCGTTGTATGCTCCGGCCTTCTTCAGGTGGTTGGAATTTCGAACTGAACCCTTTATTTTGCTCACCGAGGTAGACTGTTCTAGTTCCACGTGCCATGTTTGATGGATGTCAGTTATCTCCTGCTAATTTTCCTTATGAAAGTTCTCCACTGCCTTAACCGGGTATTGAACTCACACTCTTTGGGTCCTGTCACTGGATCTAACCAACGCCTTTATCCACTGTGCCATATGCCCTCAAGGACTTTTAAAATGGGCATGTTATATAATATTTTATATACATTTAAAAAAAAAATTTTTTTTTTAAATCTTGATGCCTAATGATTTGTATTAAGCTTTGCAATTTTTGATTAATAAATATAGTTTTTACTTAATAATATCACCTAATGCAATCAAAGTAATGTGGGATTTTAAGAGATTTATATATAAACTGATACTTTATATTATAATTAAAACTTTAAAAAAATGGAAACAATTGTTTAAAACAAATGTCCTTAATAATTTTTTTTTTTTTTTTTTGAATTCCCAAAACTTTTTTTACCACAAAAGATGGTAAAATTACCATAGTAATCTTTGGACACTGATGCAAAAAAAAAAACAAAACTTTTAACCAGAGCTTTGGACAATCTAGAAAGGATTAAAAAATTAATAAAATGATCAAAAGATATGGTTTTTCCTCCTAAAAATAACAAATACTTTGATGACAACACTTTGTTTTCCTCAAGTTTAGGGGCTTTTATCATCATATGCTTTTTTAGGGAAAAAGTGGAGGTACCTACTTAAAATGGTTAAGAACTTGATTGCTAAAAAGTATCATTTAAAATCCCAATTTGTGATATAATTTTTAGTGATTTTTGGAAAATTCTTTCTGATCTTTGTGGGTCAACAAACTTAAGTTGAGGTTTAAAAAAAGTAACTAAATTCCACAATTTTGTTTCTATTTAGCTATGTTAAATCTAGGTATCTTCATGAGATCGCTAAAAACAGAGCATAGCAAGATGAAAAAGATGCCAGACTTGGCAAAAAAAAATTTCATCGTCTAAATGTTTGTTATTATTAAGAGGAAAGATCAAAGTATTTTGGGGGTATTTTTTACATTTTTTAATCATTCCTAGCATGTCCAAAATTTGTTAAAAATCTTTTCTTTTCTTTTTTTTTTTTTTTTTTTTTTTTTTTTGAGTCAGCAAAATTGACCATTTTTTTTCCATTGAAATGCTTTTAAATATCAATTAGCATTTTTTGAAAATTTAATTTAAGAAAATCAAAAATTATGTTTAAAATATTTTGAACAAAGCTTAACTTAGCTTCTACACCGAAAATAAAAACAAAGCAGGTCATAAACTTTTGCGTCACTTGACAGGTGATGAATGACATATTGACAGATTCTGTGAGGCTAATTTGTTCTACAGGAGAGAAGTGAAATAATTTACATTTAAGTGAACAAATTATTTACCTCATTATTTTTAAGGAAATAAAATAAGACTGTTAAGAGGGAGATTAAATTTCATATATCATAAGAAAGGTATCTAATTAATTTATAGGTACCTTTCTTATGAAATTTTATCAGAAGTGTACATAAAATACTATAATTTTATGTACATTTATTACATTTGACTGTGTTATTTGTATTTCCATTCATTTTATTATTAATTTTGATATTTCATTTATGGAAAAATGTCATAGCTGAGATTAATAAGATCATATAAATTTCATAAGATGATACTGATACTTGTAGGTACCCTTCTCGGTTGAAATTGAAAAATCAAATTAACTTCTCCACATGTGTTTTGCAAAAATAAATCTATATCTCGAGAGGACATTTATGAAACTGAATACGGCTTTTAACTAATTTTATAATATTTTAATTTATATGCAAAAATCTATTATAATTAAAGAAATAACTAATAATTGTATTAAAAATTCAGTATTTAAGTTAAATACTAGACGGAAACTCAATCCGCATGACGTTTTTTTTTTTATTGCACACATGATACTTCCGGTCTTCCGTAGATTTGATTTACAGTGTTATTATTGACACACATTATATTTTTTTTTATATACTGTTGTTTGTTAGTTTGTAAAAAGCTTTGGAAATTATAATCTGTAAATATATATCTACTTAATAACAACATTCGTTAAATTTTATAAATTTTTCCCTAATTTTAGAAGAATTAACATTTAATGTAAAAATATTAAAATATTTCAGAAATAAATTGTTTTAAAAATTCATTTTTCATCGAAATATCTTTTTGCTTTCAGACAATATTGTCCATGTTCATTGAAATAAATAAAAGCAATTAAAAGCTTTTGAAATTAAATAATATTTTTGTTTTATTGAGTTTTGTATGTTACAATACGGAGACGATTTTCAGGTAGAGGTGGTCCGACTAAAAAAAAAATATGATTTGGTTTCCTCAAATCCTTGTGCTTTTAATTAATATAATCACTAATCTTCCCAAAATTGAAATTATAGAGTTTTAGTACAATTAGTTAGGAGGGTGGTAATACATATGAAAAAAAAATATTTCTGCCATGACTTTAATAAAAAAAAAAAACATTTATAATAAGTTCCATCATTTGTGAATAGTTTCTGAAAGTTTCATTAAAATCCGACAATTATTTTTGCAAGATTTTCCAAATTAATGTGTGTCATACAGAAAAAAACATGCTAAAATTTTATGTTATTTTACTAGTTCCGGTGATACAAAGAGAAACAAGGGTTTTTTTTTTTTTTAATCAAAATTTAGAGTATTCTAAAAAGGAAAATTTTTTTTAAAAATAATTAAAATAAACTTGATCTTTCTCTCAATAATAACATAAGCATTTAGACGATAAAATTTGTTTTCGTCAAGTTTAGTGTCTTTTTCATCCTGCTATGCTCTGTTTTAGCGATCTTATGAAGGTACCTCATTAAATCTCAGTATAATTAAATAATTTTTTTTCTTTGTATACAGCATGCTGATGTAATCTGCTGCACTTGTGTTGGCGCTGGGGATCCTCGACTGGCCAAGATGCAATTCCGTTCAGTTTTAATTGATGAAAGCACCCAAGCAACTGAACCAGAATGCATGATTCCTGTTGTTTTGGGTTGCAAACAGGTAAATTTTCTTGAATCTATCACAGAAATTAACCTATTAATACCCACTTCTCCCTCCCTCCCTCCCTCTCTTGCCCTACCCATGCGTATTAATGGGTTATTGATAAAAACATGATTAATACTTTTTTTTTCTTATACCAGGCCTGGTACCCATTTAGCTAGTTTTCAATGACTGGGGATGGAGACATGTACAGGCCTAAATCTCAATTACTGAGAACATTTTTAGCAAGGGGCTTGTGAGTAATGTCCAGTTATTAGTTAATTAGCAACTTTTATATATATATATATATATATATATATATATATATATATAAGGAAACATCTTACAATTATTTCCATAAATGCTTTTTAAAAACCACATAATAAACCTAATTTCTGGAGAGCTATACCATTTTATTTTCTCTCAAAAATGTGTTGTCCAAAGACACAAATATAGATATTTTATGCTATGATTTCTTTCGTATTTTACCAATTTGTTAATAAATATGGTAGTTATTTATAGTTGACAATTTATTCAAAAGTTTAATAAACTTTAATCCAAGTCATGAATTCTATGACTAAATTAACTTTTAAAGCCTAAAAACTGACTTTTGATGAACAATTCCTACTTTATTACCCACCCTGATTAACCGTTTTCGGGTTTTCAATTCCAGTGGTCTTTAATGCATGTCTAAATTTTTATTACTCTTTAAAACCAAATATTGACCCCTTATGCACCAGTTAAGACTTCCACAATAACAGATGTTTCAAAAACAATTCGAAAGTTGAAAAGTATATGGGGCATTTATTTTCCACAGTAGTTTCAATAATTTGAAAGTTTTTTTTTTTACCACACATACTATCAGTTAATTTTTTTTTTTTTTTTTTTTTTTTTTTTTTTTTTGTGCTGTTTACTTTATAATTTTTGTATTTTTGAGGGAATTTGCTTTTACAGGTCAGAAGAAATAAACATCTTCCTGGTTGTAGCTTAAGGTGTCTTCTAAATTAGAAGATTCTGTGTACAATTTCAAGAATATTGATGTAGGTTGGTCACATTGATTTTTGCAAAACAAAGTAACATGTAAAATTTAGTCTAAAAAAAAAAAAAAAAATTTTTACATCGTCGGCTGTTTGAAGCAAAATACTGTTTTAATTCACTGTAAAAATATAATTCAATGAATGAGAGCACATACACATTACATATTTAGAAAGATTATTTTCTTTTCTTTCCAGTCATATGAATATTTTTTAAGATTGGACTAGAAATACATGAGTTTGTGAGTTGCAAATTTATCAATGTCAAACAAAATCAGATATTGACTGGAAATGCTATCATTACACACAAAAAATGAATGACTTTATAAGAAAGCGAAAATACTAAATTAAAAACCACAGTATGGGGGGGGGCAGAAACTGATACGAAACAGAAATTGCCAAATCGGCCAACTCTGAGTACTTGATTTAAAAAATTTTTTTTTTTTCCTTAGCAATTTTTAAGTTACTAATATAACAAATTGCCTCTGTGGTTTGCAACCAGTGCTGAAACATTGATATTTGACTTTTTGAAAGAAAAAAAAAAATTGTATATATACCAGCATGGTAACATTTGAGTCAAGTTTTCAAAAAAATTTTAATTAAAAACATTTCAATACTTCCAGTGGAAAGAAAAAAAAAAATCATCAGATTGGATGAATAACTGATTGTTTGATTTATAGCATGTAACTGCTTACACAAAAACCTGTTGATCAATATTCTGATAACAAATTTTCAAAAGTGAAGATTTTTTTTTTTTCTAGAAACTATAATCATTTCACACAGAAGCAGAAGTTTTATTTGTTGGTTTTGGTTGAGGACTATGTAACACACTTGATGGCAAATGGTGAAATATTGATGATGCATTTCTGGGTCGAACTCTTGTAATAACCACTGTTTCATAATCAGATAGAAAATGCCTTTCACAGAATTTGGTTTGTCAAGGGTGTTGCCTTTAACCATTGCTTTTGTTGATCATGAGGCAGACAAAATACACAAACCATATTTTGTTAATCAGTTACCATGACAACCTGTTACACAGTACTTTTGGACCATTTGGAAAGATTTTGTGGGTACTGAAATTAAAAAAAAAAATATTAACTGCTATTTTGTAAAAAAAACTACCATTTTATTACATGGTGCTTCTAAAAAGTGTATGAATCTATATTCTAAGGTCTGGAAGGTTTAGGATTCAAAATGAATTTGAAGTTTGTCTGAATGTGGGAATTTGTCATCTTATTTTAATTTTTGTTGTCTTTAAGGAATTACGTGGTTCCCAAATTGTTTCACTGATCAGTGTCTGTTTTATTTTGAAGTTATGTAGTGCACTAACTGCCCTCATTAAAATTTTTGGGTATTTTATGGGTAGTGGTGGATCGATGACTTACTCCTCCATAAAATGTGGTTATTATCTAAACAAAATTAACCAGTTTAGTATTTTTACAGTATGTTTGTTTTGTTTTTTTTAAATATACTGGTTAATTTTGTTTTACATTTTTAACAACAATGTTAGTAAAATACAACAAACTTTTTTTTTTTTTTTTTTTTTTTCTTCAGTGTTTATGAAGAATAATGTAATAGAAAAAATAAATGAAATTTTTATTCAAATTGCAAATTTCTGTATGGTAATTTTGGAAAATTACCAGTGCAAAAAGTTACTTTTTTTTTTTTTTTTTTTTTTTTTTTTTGTTACAAAGACAGTATCAACATACTTAATGTAGTATAAAGAAAACACAAATTATTGCTTAAAAAATAATTTTATAATAAAGATATTTATTAACAATAATAGCATAAAGAAAAAATTAAGGTAGCTTTGTGACAAAATTCTTAATGATTTTTTATTGTGAATTTTGCTGTTTTAAATAATCACAAATGTAAAAAAAAAAAAAAAAAGATTGACAAGAAAATCACTTTCTTTTACATTTTTTTTTTTTTTCTTTTCTGTGGTATATTTTTAAGAATAGTTGTAAAATATTAATAAATTTAGTTAATTTAATTTTTAATATTAACTAATCAACTTTTTTAATGTCATTTTTCATTGATTTTGCAGTGAAAAATGTTACATTTTTAATAATCTCTTCTATTTATTTATGAAGGACAGAAAAATTCAACAGTCTATTTTTGAGGTTTTTTTTTTTTTTTTTTTTTTTAAATAAGTGTTCTGTTAACATAAATTATTCATAAAAAAATTAATTTTACACTTAATGCTTATTAAAGGACAATAGTAGAGAAAAATATTAAATTTAAATTAACTTATTAATCCTTAATGACATTTGTGCATTTCAGTTTTAAAGATACAGTATATAAGTTCAAATAAAATAAATTAATATTATACTTCAGTATCTTAAGTAAACTTAATCCAAAGTAAAAATTTCTTTAAAAAAAAAAAAAAAAAATTTCTTAATCCAATTTCAGCAACACATTCATGTGTTAGGTTTGCCCCCTATCCTAAACCTGGTGCAGAGGCCTGGTATAAGGATTGTTTTGTTTGTTTTTTTTCTGTTTAATACATATTGATTAATAGTTCTGATTAATCAATCAACAATGTATTCACCTTCATTATTTACAATCTTCTACCAACAATTCACTCAACAATAAAAATCACTAGATTTTGACTTGGAAACTTCAAGCCATATTTTAATCTCCATATCATTGCTAAACAAAACACTCCACAAATTGTTAAAAAGCAACCAAAAAAGGTGGTAGTCTGAAGGGGCTAAATCAGGAGAATATGGTGGGTGTGACAGAATTTCTCAACCGAGCTCTTTAATTGCATGTTTGGTAATGTTGGTGACATGGGGAAGAACATTGTCATGTTGAATAATCACTATTGCTAGTCGTTTCAGCTGAAATGCCTCTTAGAGCCTCTGTTCATTTGTTAATGTGCAGCTTAGCATTGGTTGCTTTGTAACCTTGATTAAAAGCATGTGTTTAATGTGCTCATTCTTGTCTGCTTGCGATTTCATCTCAAAGGGGGGTGTCTAATCTGAAATAAAACTTCAATAATGTTAGACAAGTTTTACATGATGACCAGGCTTACTGAGCAAAAAAAAAAATGCTATGAAAGATTATTCAAGTTCATTAGAAAAAAAAACAAATGAATATATGCAACAACCTTATATATCTCAATACCAACTTTTACAATGAGCATTAATGAATTTAAAGACCTGTTTCAGAATAAATATTTAAAATACATATTACTAATTTTTGTTATATGCTGTAATTCCCTGAGCTTTTAAGGTAGCAGATTGTAATTATATACATTTTTTCTTTTGCGGCTGTTATTGGGTTTTTACTGTGTATTTTCATTTGATTACAGTTGATTTTAGTTGGTGACCATTGCCAGCTTGGTCCAGTGGTCATGTGCAAGAAGGCTGCCCGTGCTGGTCTCTCTCAGTCACTTTTTGAACGTCTTGTGGTCCTTGGTATTCGTCCCATTCGTCTACAAGTCCAATATCGTATGCACCCTGCACTGAGTGCATTTCCCTCAAACATTTTCTATGAAGGATCTCTACAAAATGGAGTCACTGCTGGTAAGATGTTTTGAAGTGTAACCTCAAATCATAACTTAATGTATCTTTAAAACCCTCTGTCAGTTTGATCTAAATTAATGTAATGTTTGAGACAGTAGTTAGAAACATCTCTTTGATCAAATTTAAGGTGGTAATTTTTTTTTTCTCTCTCTCTCCCTCCCTCTTCAAAGCTGAGCGAACCAGGAAGACATTGGACTTCCCCTGGCCTCAGCTTGATAAACCAATGTTTTTCTACACAACTGCTGGCCAAGAAGAAATCTCCAGCTCTGGAACATCTTATCTTAATAGGTATGTAACTGCCTATTTATTTCTATTCAGTATTTCCAGGTGGATACTTCTGTACTTGTTCTATTTGCTTTTTGTACCATTAGATAAAGCAGATTTACCTTTTTGATATTCAGAGAAAATATGTTTGACATAAACTTCATAAAATAATTTTTCCTCTCTCTCTCTCTCTCTCTCTCTCTAGAACTGAAGCAGCAAATGTTGAGAAAATAGCTACAAGGTTTCTTCGCTCTAGCATCAAACCAGAGCAGATTGGTATCATTACTCCATATGAAGGACAGAGGGCTTATGTGGTGCAGTATATGCAGTACAGTGGTGCCCTTAATAAGAAATTGTACCAGGTAAAGTGGATGACTCTTAACTACTATCAACTGTTAATAGATTTAATTTTTTGGCTAAATGCTTATCCTTCCTTTCTTTCCTTTTGTTTTGTGATATTCTAATTTCTTTACTTGCCCTCCCTCTCCATTTGTATAAATGAATGTAAGCACAATACATAAAACTTAATAAGCAGAATGATTGTAAAGTTAGTGACTGACGATTTTTCTCGTCTTCTTCAATTTTGTTCCTATTTTGGGAAAGGTTTGAAGAAATGTTTCTCTTGTATTTCTGAATGTTTAGAATTTTCTCTTTTAAGGAAATTGAGGTTGCCAGTGTAGATGCTTTCCAAGGACGTGAAAAAGACTTTATTATTTTGTCTTGTGTCCGATCCAATGAGCATCAAGGAATTGGGTTCTTGAATGATCCTCGACGATTGAATGTTGCTTTGACTCGAGCTCGGTAAGTTTTAACCTTTTCTGAATGAATGTGGAAAAAATCTCCAGATATTTGTCTTCTCCCCTCCCCCAATAAAGATGAAATAAAAATTGAAACCGTTGTTGCTAACACAAGCCTCGACTTGTAAACAAGTTGCCTGTCTGCTTTATGTAGTAAT
This sequence comes from Acanthosepion pharaonis, assembly GCA_903632075.3. Classification (NCBI taxonomy): domain Eukaryota; kingdom Metazoa; phylum Mollusca; class Cephalopoda; order Sepiida; family Sepiidae; genus Acanthosepion; species Acanthosepion pharaonis. The sequence continues at coordinate 3,204,780 of CAHIKZ030001112.1, forward strand.
GTCTGTTATATATGAATGAGAAGATAATATATAAATTTTTATATACAAGAACAATGTTAGAAAAAGTAAGGACTGGGAAAATTTCTTTGTCCTTTAGGATTTATGTTGATTATGTAAACCTCACTTTAGCCCAACATGGGGTGCATGGTAATATTTTGGTGTGGGGGGGGGTATGCATAGTATGGGCTCCCTTTGGCTTACTATACCAACAGAATAAGGGGTCAATTCGTGAATGTTATTAACAGTGAATTGTTTTCTAGTGAGTCTGTGAGAATGTTAATATTAATGCATGTTAATACATACAATGCATATACAGTATGCATACATAAAAATATGTTGTATGTGCATGTGTAATTGGCATACATGTGAAAATTAAATATTACAGGGGGAATACCAAAGTGGGTCATGGCTCAAAATTGGTTTGGAACCACTGCTTTACCCTGTAAGTCTTGAAGGACAAAATGTGTTTCAATAATTTTTTTCCCCGCTTTGTTGTGTTTGTGTGTGTGTGTGGGGGGGGGTATATAAATAATGGATGTAGACCTGCATGTCCAAAGTGCTAGGAGTATGTCATATCTTTCTGGAGAAGATTGCAGAAATGAAAAGCATTCAATGCAAAACTGCAGTATAACACCTGAGTTAAAAATATAAGTATCACATTCAGTACTGTTGTTTCCTCAACTGAGTTTTCATCAGGTGGTAAGCATTAGGGAACAATTCTTTCTAAACTGATCTGCATATTTAGGAAGATATTAGTTTTGTTAGATGTTTTTTATTTATAATTAGTGCTTTAAATACATGCACACACATTCTTGCTTCAACTCTACCTCCCACCTTTTTTTTTTTTTTTTTTTTTTTTTTAGTTGGGTAAAAACAAAACAAAAAACAACCCTTCTGCACATGATATGATGGTTGTTTGTTAATTGCTGTTCATCATTTCTAGTTTTTCCTCCTCCTTTTCAGCTATGGCATTATTATTGTGGGAAATCCTAAAGTGCTATCAAAGGTAAGGTTTTTTTTGTTTTTTTTATTAATAACTATTATTATTATTTACTATTACTCCTTAATTAAACCAGCCTTGGTTTTAAGTTGATATTTCCTGGCAACTTGAACTTGGGGCCTTTTTATTCATGCCACTGAACTTCCCAACGAATCCTTTGTAACTGACAACAAAATTGATTACATTATTATATAATCAGATAAATGTAATAATTTTTCAACATTTCCATTCACTTCAATTAAATGATTTTCCTTATTTTTTAATAATTTACATATATTATCATTCATCTTGTCTGATGCAAATTTTTATGAAGCTTTCTGTCCAATCAAGAAGCCCTTAAGAAACCTGTTTGGTCACATTTTGGAATGTTAGTTTTAGCCCCCCCCCCCACCTCATTATAGTAGATTGATTTCTGAAAAAGTAATTAGTTTGTTTATAATTTTACAATTTGTTCTTGTAGTTATTTAAGTACCAGGCAAAATTCTTTTGAAAACTCTACATATATTAGATAATATTAACTAATTTTATTTTCTTTCTTTCCAGCAACCTCTTTGGAACCACTTGTTGACCTATTACAAAGAGCAGAAGTGTTTGGTTGAGGGTGCCCTCAATAATCTGAAGGAATCTCTTATTCAGTTTAGCAAACCCCGGAAGTTAGTTAATACAACCAACCCCGTAAGTTTTATTGGTTCTTGTTACCTTTTCTTTTCTTTTTTTTTTCTTTGCTTGAAATTGTTTCGAACCCCAAAAATAACTTGTATCTTTTACAAATCAGTGAAATCCTAAACAGCCATTATGTCTCCTTTCTCTTCAGGGAGGACGTTTTATGAGCAACACTATGTTTGATGCCAGGGAAGTCCTTATTCCTGGCAGTGTCTATGATCGTCTTAATGGAAGTAAGTTGCCTACCTTTTCGTTTTTTTTTTTTTTGTTTTTTTTTTTTCCTCTTTCTATTTGGAAAATAGGTTTTTTTTTTTTTTTTTTTTTTTTCTCTCCTATGGCACTTTTTATTGTATCTTTTCTAAGTTGTTTCCTTGATGCTTCTGAGCTAGTAAAATTTTAGTTCAGTTAGTCGAGGATCTTATACCACACACACACAAATGCACAACTCTTTAAGTGACTAAGATGAGAATAAATGTCATAAAAACAAGGGGCAAAGCAGCAGATTTTATGATTTGCAAAATCTCGTCACTACTTCATTTCCTGTTCCACTTCTGTTTTTAAAAATGTATTCAAACATTGTTGACTTTTCAGTCATGTCTCTGTGTTTGACCAAAAATTTCATAGACCATGCAATCTGTTTCCTTCAAACCTTGATAAGCTACATAGATAAGGAGATGTGGTGCCCACAAGGCTTGCAACTGTGAGTTCTAATTTATCCCATTCAATTGCATTGGTGATGCTTTATTCCACCTGGCACATTAAGCAGAAAAAAGGGTTTAAGTTTTCAACATTACCTTTTCATTTTTTTTTTTTTTTTTTTCTCTGAAATTCAACTGATACAGCAGAAATTGGACATCATTTTTTGTACAAAATTTCAATAAAGATAAGTTCATGATTTTCAAATCTTAACATTTGGTGCTCCATCCTTATTGGGTTTATTTGATGTTTCCTTTCCAAATCTCTATTTTCTGTAATTTAAAGTTTATATAATTCAAAGTGTTTGGAATAATATTTTTTTTTATTTTTTTTATTTTTTCAATAGAGCCTGGACCTAAAGG